>JAQJVL010000015.1:1518610-1976868 GCA_035578905.1 Stictocephala bisonia | reverse complement strand
AGCACAAGACTAACCTCCGCAGACCCACTGAACAGCTCGAACCATCTAGAAGGCTGGCCAAGCGGACCGAAGCTTCTGGAACACGGAACTTAACGGAACCGGGCCAACGGCTACCAAAGTACGCGGAACGCAGAGCGTGAGCGATCTCAGGCAGCCTGGCAGACAACGAAAAAAAACCGAAATGTACCGGTCAAAGACCCGGTACAACAGTCATTGCTACAAACTAAGACTGCTTATTTTTAGAAAGTGTCATTTATTAATAGCCCAATGACAAATGAACAGCTGGTGGTTATCAGCTGATCTCTTTCAACATTTGCTATAACCACGATTAAGTTTGAACTGAGAAACTTTAGTTTAGAAGCTGAACTTTAACCAACTTCGCCAACTAGCGTCAGCTTTCCTGTCATGTTTATGTAATAACGAATAAGGCATTCTGTTCACATGTTAACTGGCCCCGTGACGGCTTGCCGAACGTTCCTCCACAGAACATACATGCACGTTTGTATTTCTGGTGTTTCGTATGAGGTGCTAAATATAGAATTTACATAATTCATTATTAAGACGCCGATCGTCAAGATATTGGTGATATGAGGGGGCGAAAGAGTGTAGATGAACGAATGCAGTCATTGTTACTAACTAAGGCCAACTCCTCAAAAAGAGCTATTTATAAATAGCCCAATAGCTAGGGCAACTATGGGACCTACAGCTTTATGTGGAATCCGAACCATGTAGTTTTGTTCTGATTTTCAGCTAACTGACAAGCCTGACACTCAGTTCTCTTCCCTATACTACACCCGAACCTTAACTACCATCAAACATGGACACCCCAGACTTCTCTAGTAGTGTCCACGTCGATGGCAATCATTGAGTGGACGCCGTGTCGATATTAAGAGGAACGAGGATGGAACCTATCGCCTATAATCTACCAAACACTTTGTCCTCAAGTAGCTGGGTTACAGCACTGCGCCACCAGTACCGACGTTTTGATATAACCATGATTGGCAATTTTAATATGTGTGGAGTTCAAAGCATCATACAACTTTAAAATCATGTTTACAAGTTCAATTCAAGTACATACTATAAGAGTAAATACATGTATAAGAGAATACAAAATTATTATTAATAACAAATAATAACAACTTGTGAGTTTGACTGAATCATCTTAGCATACAACTATACAATTTAGTGTGAATGTATATAGAGGAACATTAATTTACTTAGTACAGAAATGCAAGTAGCTATTTACAAAATGACAACTACTATTAACATTTCTTTCTTAAGCCTGGCCCAAAAAAGATCTGGCGTGGTGTCAAATTCTAAAGGTCTAAAAAAGCGTGCAATTTTTAAATCTTTGTTATATCCATCTGTTTTAAAATCTGTCAAGGATGTGTTATTTTGGTTAGTAAATATTTCGTCTTTACTATTATTTGTTAATAAATTACACCTATTTCTATAGAAAACGTTACAACAGTGGCGGGCCTTTTTTATAAAAAGACCACTTACAAATGGTCCCTTATTTATAAACGTGACACTTCCATAAAACACCGTACTTTACTGCCGCTTAGACACTTGTTTAAGACTTGCGAAATAAATAAATGTGCGAATAGTGTTATCTTAAACAAAGGCGACGTACGACCGTCAGTGCGGCGGCCAAATTGCAGTCCTGTGTCCCCAGTTATTTATGCCTTTAATCTCTCCATTCTGTGAGGTCACAACGTCAGAGAGAGCTTAGATGTGACAAAGTACCCCCCCCCCCCCCCCACTACACTACGTCACGAGGAGGTGAGTTCTCGGGGCGAGTAAGAAAGTAAAGCACTTGACAAAGATAAGATTGTTTTAGGACTTATAATTAGATCACTAATTCTGCCAAAATGTTGCGAAAATAACAAAATTTTTATCACAATGTAGATTTATTGTCATGTGGTTATGATTACATAAGGTAAATAACATAAACATTTTTTTGCGCATTTAATAAACGTAGTAAAATATTATGTTATTGCACGAATGAAACATTAAAAACAAACACTGGTCGCTTTTATTCGGTATCACATTCAGTTATTATTATTATTATTCATTACTTAAACACTTATCATAGAGATGTGGGTGAATATGGGGGGGGGGAGTAAATGAATGTGGTGAATGTAGAGGAACAAGTGTAGTCATTGTTACTAACTAAGGACGATTGTTCCTTTGAAAAAGCCATTTATTAATAGCCCAATAGCCAGGGAAAGTAAGGGACCTACAGCTTTACGTGGAATCCGAATAACGCATTATTGGTTTGATTTTCAGCTAACTGAAAAGCGTTATACTCACTTCTCTTCCCCACACATCAACCCGACCCTGTCTATCACCCAACATGGACACCCATCTGATTAACCCCCAAGAAATACACAGACAGTCTTGCTGCTTCTTACCAGATACATATGTTTGGAGTTATTTTTTTCCTAACTAAACAAATACAGGCACCTGGTGTTCCTCTCAACCGTCCGAACCATCTACACTCAGCTGTCGTCATTATCACAGAGCCCGACCTAATAAAACATACGTCGATGTCAACCACTAAGCGAATCCATGTCAATATTAAGATGACAAAGTATAGAGCCTATCACCTACAATCTTCACAATACTTGGTCCTCAAGTAGCTGGGTTACAGCACTGCGCCACTAGTGTCGACATTATGTACTACTAGAGACTTGTACTTGTTAATCTATAGACATTCCTAATTAACATATAGTAATAGCCAAAATATACAAGAAAGCAAAGAAATTCACATTATATTTTTAAAACGTTCAAACTATTAAAATGCTCATCAATGTTAGATTATTGATTTACCCATCTACCCCATACATGTACAATGGTATAGACCTACCATACCCATCCACCTTATGAGGATGCGTTTATAGTTTTAAGTATTGGCAATAGCTGGAATTAGAAAAGTTTTTAGTTTTGAATTTGTTTAGAAGCCACTTGTAAAATAATGGTACGGAAGTGACATTATTTTAAGGTTGACGTCTCTCAAACTGTCAATTCTCCGGTGGAAAGTCCACAGCCCTATAGTAACATACAATCTAACCATCAACGGGCTAAACGTGCTTATCTATTTCAACTGTTGGTTCTAGTTTAATATTGTAATCAGGTATAGGAATGCTGTACGCTTATTAAGACTATATAGTGGAATATAAGTTAATATTATGAGTTTTCCAATTAAATAAGTCAAGAATAACATTTTAAAGTGTCACATATTTAACCGTAAAAAGATTGTAAAAATTATTAAATTTGTAAAAAAAAACTTACGGTCCACTAAAATAGGTCTCCACCTATTAAATGACAAATAAAGTGTAGCGATACGATTATTATTACGGATCGAATCCTATGTTTTTGGCGATTTTCGTAAAGCAAACCGAACCCCAAACAACTCATACTGTCAAACTCATCAAGTAATTGATTTCACGAGGTATTAAGACATGTTCAGCCCTCGACTGTACGTGGTTAGATAGTGAGGAACTAAACACAGCAAGGGCTCTTCAATCAAAATGAAGCAAAACATAGTTTATGTATATATATATATATATATATATATATATATATAACCTATAACATATGTATATGTATATAACCTATAACATAAACATATTTTATGTTATAGGTTATATTATATGATAGGGGCATATCAATATGAAAATGGATGGCAGCTAGCATTGCCGGGATATCAAACAGGTGACAATCCAGCCACCAAAATATGATTGAGTGGTATCTTGTATGTGTTTAGAGTGCATGTATAGGGGCATATCAATATAAAAATGGTTGGCAGCTAGCATAGCTGGGAGATCAAACAAGTGACAATCCAGCGACCAAAATATGATTGAGTGGCATGTTGTATGTGTTTAGAGTGCATGTATAGGGGCATATCAATATGAAAATGGTTGGCAGCTAACATAGCTGGCAGATCAAACAAGTGACAATCCAGTCACCAAAATATGATTGAGTGGCATGTTGTATGTGTTTAGAGTGCATGTATAGGGGCATATCAATATGAAAATGGTTGGCAGCTAGCAACAAGTGACAATCCAGCCACCAAAATATGATTGAGTGGCATGTTGTATGTGTTTAGAGTGCATGTATAGGAGCATATCAACATGAAAATGGTTGGCATCTAGCATAGCTGGGAGATCAAACAAGTGACAATCCAGCCACCAAAATCGTCGTTCGTTTAGCACCACTCAAATGACACGTACAACTTCAAGATTTCTACGGACTCGAACAGCATCATCCCCCAAAGTTCAAACTATGAATCACATAGCCCATCGTGTTCATTTCTAGGGGAATTAGTTGGTAATCATTCAATCAGAGAAGCAGATGTTGAATGGTTACAAAACCCGGATTTAGTCCGTGACAGGAGATCGATATTTAACCATTCAGACACAAGTACTTTGTGCCTTTGGCTTTTATTTTATTTGGACATTTTTTCATTTTTTTTTTTTTTTTTTTTTAATTCATTAGTTTCGTGGCTAGATTTGTAAGCTATACGATCTATAATATGTAAATTTTATTAATGTATAACACAAGGAAGAATAATTCATTGTTAACGTCATGTAGAGATGAACATTTGTTATCTACAGTTTAGTGACGTCTAATAGATTCCAAAATCAGTTACCATACATCCAAATCCAATAAATTCCCCTATCCTTCCTATAACCATAAATAACTCTTTTTGGTTGCTGAAGTAAATAAACTGTATAGGAAAGGGGTAAAGCCATATGTTGAGATAACGGTTCCTCAGTAGAAGTTAGCTATCAGTGCTATTACTTCTAATGAAAGTTTATGGTGTCTGCGGTAGGGGTGAGTAGTCACGTGACCAGTTGATGACGTCACACGCGACTCCAAGCCTGGCATCAGTCTGCGGCTGTTTGCGATGCAGGACACTTTCCCCAGGTTTTACCAAATTAAGCTCCGCCTTCATCGCCACTACGTGCACCCTCTGCCGACGACACGATCCTACCTGGATGGAGAGATGAATGAAGATTGATGATGACTAAGGGTCCCTTGAACATCGAGTCCCATGTTCCAAGGCTTCTGTAGAATATTCAACAACGACTCTGTAGTAAGAATATAGGGGAACATTCAGGAATAACAAAATATTCTCTACTAAAAGGAGTTTTCATCCTGGGCCAAGGAAGTCGATAGGATGAATATTTTCCCTATTGCGTTTTAATGAAATACGCCTTTAGTTAGGTTTATTACAGGGTTTGTGATGTTTAATATTAACTTTTTGATGTAATTTATAAATTCTAAAGAAAACATCTCAACCTATTCAATCATTACTGGTGTGAATGAACATCAAGTCATAAAAAATATATGACAAATATCCAGCAACATTTTGTTCGTGTTTCGATTTTCAACAGAAAATTCATTATGAGAATTGTTTAGTAGCTTCATTCATATAATTAAACATTCAGTTAATGCTTTGGAATTTCCCAATGTTTCAAATTGAATTCAACACCATTCGGAATCGTAATGGCATATTATTTGAACATTCCCTAAAATACACCAATCAATCAATCTCTTAAAGTTATTACATTTTTCACATACGCCGAGACTTAGTTCAGGTGTTGTCCATTATGTAAAACACACATTTACTAACTTTAACTAGACGATCGTCATCAGATTAGTATCGAATACTAATACGACTAATGATCCTGTCATATTGCTTGATCACACAGCCCTGTTCAAATACTAATACGACTAATGATCCTGTCATATTGCTTGATCACACAGCCCTGTACAAATACTAATACGACTAATGATGCTGTCATATTGCTTGATCACACAGCCCTGTACAAATACTAATACGACTAATGATCCTGTCATATTGCTTGATCACACAGCCCTGTACAAATACTAATACGACTAATGATCCTGTCATATTGCTTGATTACACAGTCCTGTACAAATAGTAATACGACTAATGATCCTGTCATATTGCTTGATCACACAGCCCTGTACAAATACTAATACGACTAATGATCCTGTCATATTGCTTTATCACACAGCCCTGTACAAATACTAATACGACTAATGATCGTATCATATTGCTTGATCACACAGCCCTGTACAAATACTAATACGACTAATGATCCTGTCATATTGCTTGATCACACAGCCCTGTACAAATACTAATACGACTAATGATCCTGTCATATTGCTTTATCACACAGCCCTGTACAAATACTAATACGACTAATGATCCTGTCATATTGCTTGATCACACAGCCCTGTACAAATACGATTAATGATCCTGTCATATTGCTTGATCACACAGCCCTGTACAAATACGACTAATGATCCTGTCATATTGCTTGATCACACAGCCCTGTACAAATACTAATACGACTAATGATCCTGTCATATTGCTTGACCACACAGCCCTGTACAAATACTAATACGACTAATGATCCTGTCATATTGCTTGATCACACAGCCCTGTACAAATACTAATACGACTAATGATCCTGTCATATTGCTTGATCACACAGCCCTGTACAAATACTAATACGACTAATGATCCTGTCATATTGCTTTATCACACAGCCCTGTACAAATACTAATACGACTAATGATCGTGTCATATTGCTTGATCACACAGCCCTGTACAAATACTAATACGACTAATGATCCTGTCATATTGCTTGATCACACAGCCCTGTACAAATACTAATACGACTAATGATCCTGTCATATTGCTTTATCACACAGCCCTGTACAAATACTAATACGACTAATGATCCTGTCATATTGCTTGATCACACAGCCCTGTACAAATACGATTAATGATCCTGTCATATTGCTTGATCACACAGCCCTGTACAAATACGACTAATGATCCTGTCATATTGCTTGATCACACAGCCCTGTACAAATACTAATACGACTAATGATCCTGTCATATTGCTTGACCAAACAAGCCCTGTACAAATACTAATACGACTAATGATCCTGTCATATTGCTTGATCACACAGCCCTGTACAAATACTAATACGACTAATGATCCTGTCATATTGCTTGATCACACAGCCCTGTACAAATACTAATACGACTAATGATCCTGTCATATTGCTTGATCACACAACCTTGTACAAATACTAATACGACTAATGATCCTGTCATATTGCTTGATCACACAACCCTGTACAAATACTAATACGACTAATGATCCTGTCATATTGCTAGATCACACATCCCTGTACAAATACTAATACGACTAATGATCCTGTCATATTGCTTTATCACACAGCCCTGTACAAATACTAATACGACTAATGATCCTGTCATATTGCTTGATCACACAGCCCTGTACAAATACTAATACGACTAATGATCCTGTCATATTGCTTGATCACACAGCCCTGTACAAATACTAATACGACTAATGATCCTGTCATATTGCTTTATCACACAGCCCTGTACAAATACTAATACGACTAATGATCCTGTCATATTGCTTTATCACACAGCCCTGTACAAATACTAATACGACTAATGATCCTGTCATATTGCTTGATCACACAGCCCTGTACAAATACTAATACGACTAATGATCCTGTCATATTGCTTGATCACACAGCCCTGTACAAATACTAATACGACTAATGATCCTGTCATATTGCTTGATCACACAGCCCTGTACAAATACTAATACGACTAATGATCCTGTCATATTGCTTGATCACACAGCCCTGTACAAATACTAATACGACTAATGATCCTGTCATATTGCTTGATCACACAGCCCTGTACAAATACGATTAATGATCCTGTCATATTGCTTGATCACACAGCCTTGTACAAATACAAACCATATTTACCAACAATTAGGTTATTCATTACAGACCAATAACATTTTTTGATAACTTAAAGTATTCTATGTCTTACGAATTTTTTTAAACTGAACTTGGAGGACTGCATTTGTGTCTATAAAGTATATTAATTCAGTGATAATTATAACTTTAACTCATATATATCAGGTCAGTCGCTTGAATTAATCAACCAAAATCAGCATTAAGTTAAATAAAGTTCGATTTTCTAGAATTAAAATCTAACGAATCAATACTTAATTTAGTTGTCCCTAACCTATTTCAATACAACTATTGCCATGAACATAAAAAAACTATTATTGAAAACTCGTTGGGAGTTGATCACGGATCCGACTGCTACGCAAACTGATCACAGATGATAGTCAAGTTAATGACGGGCATTTTAAAAAGTTTATCTTGGAGGCTAAACAAATTAATCATAGGGGAAATCCAAGTTAATCATGGGTGGCTACCCCATTTAATCACAGAGGCTAGCTACGTTGATCACGAGGGACTACCCAAGTTGACCATGGGGGCTCCAAAGAAGATCATAGATGATAAGCCAAGATGATCATAGGGGAATACCAAACTTCATTACGGGGGGGAGGGGCTACCTAAGTTAATGATAGTATACTATCCAAGTTGATCACAGAGAAGTACAAAGATCGATCATGGAGACTACCCAAGATGATCACTAGGCTACCTAAGATGAACATGGGAGGCTACATACATATATCACGGGGGCTACCTAAGTTAATGACAGTATACTATCCAAGTTGATCACAGAGAAGTACAAAGATCGATCATGGAGACTACCCAAGATGATCACTAGGCTACCTAAGATGAACATGGGAGGCTACATACATATATCACGGGGGCTACCTAAGTTAATGACAGTATACTATCCAAGTTGATCACAGAGAAGTACAAAGATCGATCATGGAGACTACCCAAGATGATCACTAGGCTACCTAAGATGAACATGGGAGGCTACATACATATATCACGGGGGCTACCTAAGTTAATGACAGTATACTATCCAAGTTGATCACAGAGAAGTACAAAGATCGATCATGGAGACTACCCAAGATGATCACTAGGCTACCTAAGATGAACATGGGAGGCTACATACATATATCACGGGGGCTACCTAAGTTAATGACAGTATACTATCCAAGTTGATCACAGAGAAGTACAAAGATCGATCATGGAGACTACCCAAGATGATCACTAGGCTACCTAAGATGAACATGGGAGGCTACATACATATATCACGGGGGCTACCTAAGTTAATGACAGTATACTATCCAAGTTGATCACAGAGAAGTACAAAGATCGATCATGGAGACTACCCAAGATGATCACTAGGCTACCTAAGATGAACATGGGAGGCTACATACATATATCACGGGGGCTACCTAAGTTAATGACAGTATACTATCCAAGTTGATCACAGAGAAGTACAAAGATCGATCATGGAGACTACCCAAGATGATCACTAGGCTACCTAAGATGAACATGGGAGGCTACATACATATATCACGGGGGCTACCTAAGTTAATGACAGTATACTATCCAAGTTGATCACAGAGAAGTACAAAGATCGATCATGGAGACTACCCAAGATGATCACTAGGCTACCTAAGATGAACATGGGAGGCTACATACATATATCACGGGGGCTACCTAAGTTAATGACAGTATACTATCCAAGTTGATCACAGAGAAGTACAAAGATCGATCATGGAGACTACCCAAGATGATCACTAGGCTACCTAAGATGAACATGGGAGGCTACATACATATATCACGGGGGCTACCTAAGTTAATGACAGTATACTATCCAAGTTGATCACAGAGAAGTACAAAGATCGATCATGGAGACTACCCAAGATGATCACTAGGCTACCTAAGATGAACATGGGAGGCTACATACATATATCACGGGGGCTACCTAAGTTAATGACAGTATACTATCCAAGTTGATCACAGAGAAGTACAAAGATCGATCATGGAGACTACCCAAGATGATCACTAGGCTACCTAAGATGAACATGGGAGGCTACATACATATATCACGGGGGCTACCTAAGTTAATGACAGTATACTATCCAAGTTGATCACAGAGAAGTACAAAGATCGATCATGGAGACTACCCAAGATGATCACTAGGCTACCTAAGATGAACATGGGAGGCTACATATATATATCACGGGGCTACCTAAGTTAATGACAGTATACTATCCAAGTTGATCACAGAGAAGTACAAAAGATCGATCATTGAGACTACCCAAGATGATCACTAGGCTACCTAAGATGAACATGGGAGGCTACATATATATATCACGGGGGCTACCTAAGTTAATGACAGTATACTATCCAAGTTGATCACAGAGAAGTACAAAGATCGATCATGGAGACTACCCAAGATGATCACTAGGCTACCTAAGATGAACATGGGAGGCTACATACATATATCACGGGGGCTACCTAAGTTAATGACAGTATACTATCCAAGTTGATCACAGAGAAGTACAAAGATCGATCATGGAGACTACCCAAGATGATCACTAGACTACTTAAGATGAACATGGGAGGCTACATATATATATCACGGGGCTACCTAAGTTAATGACAGTATACTATCCAAGTTGATCACAGAGAAGTACAAAGATCGATCATGGAGACTACCCAAGATGATCACTAGACTACTTAAGATGAACATGGGAGGCTACATATATATATCACGGGGCTACCTAAGTTAATGACAGTATACTATCCAAGTTGATCACAGAGAAGTACAAAGATCGATCATGGAGACTACCCAAGATGATCACTAGACTACTTAAGATGAACATGGGAGGCTACATATATATATCACGGGGCTACCTAAGTTAATGACAGTATACTATCCAAGTTGATCACAGAGAAGTACAAAGATCGATCATGGAGACTACCCAAGATGATCACTAGACTACTTAAGATGAACATGGGAGGCTACATATATATATCACGGGGCTACCTAAGTTAATGACAGTATACTATCCAAGTTGATCACAGAGAAGTACAAAGATCGATCATTGAGACTACCCAAGATGATCACTAGGCTACCTAAGATGAACATGGGAGGCTACATACATATATCACGGGGGCTACCTAAGTTAATGACAGTATACTATCCAAGTTGATCACAGAGAAGTACAAAGATCGATCATGGAGACTACCCAAGATGATCACTAGGCTACCTAAGATGAACATGGGAGGCTACATATATATATCACGGGGCTACCTAAGTTAATGACAGTATACTATCCAAGTTGATCACAGAGAAGTACAAAAGATCGATCATTGAGACTACCCAAGATGATCACTAGACTACTTAAGATGAACATGGGAGGCTACATATATATATCACGGGGCTACCTAAGCTGTTCAAGGGTTGCTACAGAAGTTGATCGTGGGGGTTACACAAGTTTACCACGTATGACAAAATTTGAATATCCGCTATTTTGAAAGTTGAAAAAAAATTGTAAAGCAGTTTTGTTAGAATAGTAGTCAACTTAAATAGTGTCCAACGTTTTAGTTACCAGCTTGTTATATAAATGGGAGAGTATTTTCCAAAAAATCACATATTTTTGACAAAAACTAAACTTTACAAACTTGTTGTGGTGAAAATTTAGTATATACAGTATATATTTAGTATATACAGTATAACCATTCTTGTTGTAGAAAACCTTATCGTGAATTGAACAACGCCATTTGATGTGTTCGAGACGGAATATTGCAACTACAGCAAAACAAATACTTCTCTGTGCTCACAAGACAGCATTTTCAAATCGATATTTTGATTTTTTTTAGGTTATGAGAGATTAAATATCAAATATAAATGCAGTTAAATAGTGTGTAAGGCTTATAGTTTCCAGCTTTTTTTATTTATACCTAAAGGGAGTAACTATTAAAAACAATTAAGTTTTTTTAACTCAACTTTTCAGATTTTTTGTGAAGAAACGATAGTATATGATACGATAAGATAGTATACATATACCGGAGAAATGTATATGATACTCTTTGTACACTATTTAATTGTTAGTTTGAATTAGTTTGAATACATTAGATGTTGACTAAAATAAATATTACAGCTTCAGTAAAACAGAAACTTCAACTCTGCAAACAGGTTAGCGTTTTCACGTCAGCCATTTCGAATTTGTTCTAGGTTATAAAGGACTAAATAAAATGTTATAGCAGTTTTGTTAAGATAGAAGTGAAGGTTATAAATAGTGTGTAAGGTTTTAAGTTTTTTGCTTCTTTTAATTATGCTTAAATGGGAAGAACTATTCACAAAAATTACATGTTTTCTACAAAACTCTACTTTACTGACTTTTTGTGAGAAAATTATAGTATATGCCAAAAAATGTAAATGACACTTTTTGAACAAAATTTAATGTTTAACTTTAGTATTTCACTAGATGTTGTCTAAACAAAATATTACAGCTTCGGGAAAACAAAAAATTCAACTCTGCAATTATATCAGCGTTTTCAATCAAGCCATTTTAAATTTTTTATAGGTTACGAAAAGTGAAAAATAAAAGTTTACAGTAGCTTTTGTAACAAAGTAGTAAAGGTAAATATTGTGTGAGGTTTTAAGTTCTTAGCTTTTTTAAATCATGCTTAAATGGGAGGATTTATCCTAAAATATTGCATGTTTTGGACAAAACTCTAGTTCACGAACTTTTTGTGCGGAAATTATGGTATATAAATAAAAATGTAAATGACACTTTTTGAAGAAAATTTATTTTTTAATTTTAATGTCATTAGATGTTGGGTAAATTAAATATTACAGTTTCAGTAAAACTTAAACTTCAAATCTGCAAACAGGTCAACATTGTCACGTCAGCCATTGTGAAATATTTTAGGTTATGAAAAGTGAAAAATCAAATTTCACAGAATTTTTCGTAACAAGGTAGTAAAGGTAGATAGTGTGCAAGGTTTTAAGTTCTTACAATACCTAAAAAAGGCAATAAAATACGAAAAATCTATCAAAAATAAAATATTTTTAACGAAAATAGGAATTTAAAGATTTTTTGCGTAGTTAGTATAAAAAAAAAAAAATAATTACACCTTATCAAAATTTTAGGAAATTTAATTACAAATTTGAAGTATGCCGTCAGATATTTTCTACAACCAACGGTTGCCCACAATTAAGCCGTACGTAAACCACTGCACATAATTCAAATTCCCGTCCACCATTTTGAAATTTTTAGGGGATTAAAAATTATGAATTTTTAGTTTTCATAATATTTTATTACCCAAGCACTGCCGGATATCTAGGCCAATACAGTTCTTCCAGGAAGATACTATATGTAAGAATAAACTTTAGTTTGCTTGTTGGTGGAACCCGATCCTTCCCGAACTGGCACCCTGAAGGACCGAGAAACCCTTCCAGAACCGTCTTGATTTACACCATGCGCTATATAAAGACACCCTTTGGTTGACCTGATAGTCAGTAAGTTAGTGTAAGTCAGTGACAGTCTGTCCTACACTGTAGAGTGGTAGACTATAGAGTGGCAGGGTTATTCCTAATGGATGTGACAGTTTAGTGACAGTGCGTTTACAGTGACAGTACACCAAAGTCCTAATGGATGAGACAGTTTAGTGACAGTGCGTTAACAGTGACAGTACACCGAAGTCCTAATGGATGAGGCAGTTTAGTGACAGTGCGTTAACAGTGACAGTAAACCGAAGTCCTAATGGATGTGACAGTTTAGTGACAGTGCGTTTACAGTGACAGTATACCAAGCATTGTTACATATAGTGTGAACATAGACTTTAGTATTATTAAGTGGGAAATATTTTTGTATAAAATAGCGATTAATTTAAGTGTTATAATAGTGTCTATCTTGTTCTTTAAGTTTGTACATATCTCATAGTGTGTAATTTTGTTATTGAGAGCGCATAGTTAAAATAACAGTTTGTAGGCAGAGGTAGAATTGCCTTATTATTTCGGACCCTTTTGGACCATAGCAATATCTATCTAAGGGTGACTTCAGTGGCCCTTTTACAACATTTTACCTAAGCTATGTCTGTATCTACATCTGGAAACCTATTACTTAAGACAATTCTCTTCGCCGCAAAATCAGTTGAAACTGGTTTTGAAGTGCTGGGCCGCGTAATTTTCTTATACATAATCGCACATTAATGTCTGTTGGATTATCATGTGATATAAAATTGCAAGATTTTTTTATCGCACTTACCATTTTATAATCTTACTTTATTTTTTAATCCGGTATTTTTGAACAGTTTTGAAAGTTTGTATGATCAATCAAATTTAAGATTGCAAGGGTTTCCAACATTTACAACAGAACAATCTAAAAAAGTTGAAATTCTATAATTTAATAGACTACAAAAAACAATTTGTTCGCATGTGGTTAAAGTTTCACTGACTTACCTTAAGTAGTTTTTTTTTAGAAGTTTTTGAATTTTAAGCTTCAAAAGCACTACAAAATTGTTCAACATTCGCGTTTTTTGTATTCTACCCGCTATAAAAAATTCTTAAACTCTTAAAAAATATTTAAGCTATATAATCCTACGTATAATTAAATAAGCTAAATGCTGGTGTACAACACAATGAAGTCGAGTGAGTACTTATTTTGTAGCATACGTACATTGCTTTTTGATTCCGACAGTAATACGGAGGAGTTTTTTGGAACTGTTATGCGTTATATATGTATTAGAAAGTAAACCGAGGTGAAGTTTTACATTATGAAATAAAGGTCGTTCGATAACGGAACGCTAAAGCAATATTTATTACCTTCTGCAAGTCTCTTGTGTTATGACAGCCATAGTGTAGAGTGACAATTCAAACATTTTACCGTGAGAGACGATCAACCACTCTGTCCTGACGACACGGTATGAATAGTCATGAGTCTCACTGTGAAAGGGGGTAGTTACTTCCTACCCTTGGACGTCAAGTTCCAAACATGGAGTTATGACTGCCGTGGTGAAGAGCGCTACTTCAAAGACATTTTGCCATGAGAGAGAGGATCAACCACTCTGTCCTGACGACATGGTATGAATAGTCATGAGTCTCACTGTGAAAGGGGGTAGTTACTTCCAACCCTTGGACGTCAAGTTCCAAACATGGAGTTATGACTGCCGTGGTGTAGAGCGCTACTTCAAAGACATTTTGCCGTGAGAGAGGATCAACCACTCTGTCCTGACGACACGGTATGAATAGTCATGAGTCTCACTGTTAAAGGGAGTAGTTACTTCCTACCCTTGGACGTCAAGTTTCAAACATGGAGTTATGACAGCTGTGGTGAAGAGTGCTACTTCAAAGACATTTTACCTTGAGAGAGGACCAACCACTCTGTCCTGACGACACGGTATGAATAGTCATGAGTCTCACTGTTAAAGGGGGTAGTTACTTCCTACCCTTGGACGTCAAGTTCTAAACATGGAGTTATGACAGCCGTGGTGTAGAGCGCTACTTCAGACATTTTACCTTGAGAGAGGACCAACCACTCTGTCCTGACGACATGGTATAAATAGTCATGAGTCTCACTGTTAAAGGGGGTAGTTACTTCCTACGCTTGGACGGCAAGTTCCAAACATGTAGTTATGACAGCCGTGGTGTAGAGCGCTACTTCAGACATTTTACCTTGAGAGAGGACCAACCACTCTGTCCTGACGACATGGTATAAATAGTCATGAGTCTCACTGTTAAAGGAGGTAGTTACTTCCTACCCTTGGACGTCAAGTTCTAAACATGGAGTTATGACAGCCGTGGTGAAGAGCGCTACTTCAAAGACATTTTACCTTGAGAGAGGATCAACCACTCTGTCCTGACGACACGGTATGAATAGTCATGAGTCTCACTGTTAAAGGGGGTAGTTACTTCCTACCCTTGGACGTCAAGTTCCAAACATGGAGTTATGACGGCCATGGTGTAGAGCGCTACTTCAAAGACATTTTACCGTGAGAGACGATCAACCACTCTGTCCTCACGACACGGTATGAATAGTCATGAGTCTCACTGTTAAAGGGGGTAGTTACTTCCTACCCTTGGACGTCAAGTTCCAAACATGGAGTTATGACAGCCGTGGTGTAGAGCGCTACTTCAAAGACATTTTACCTTAAGAGAGGATCAACCACTCTGTCCTGAGGACACGGTATGAATAGTCATGAGTCTTACTGTTAAAGGGGGTAGTTACTTCCTACCCTTGGACGTAAAGTTCCAAACATGGAGTTATAACTGCCGTGGTGTAGAGTGCTACTTCAAAGACATTTTACATTGAGAGAGGACCAACCACTCAGTCCTGACGACACGGTTTGAATAGTCATGAGTCTCACTGTGAAAGGGAGTAGTTACTTCCTACCCTTGGACGTCAAGTTTCAAACATGGAGTTATGACTCCATGACTACGGGGAGTCACGATATGCTAATTACAGCTTATTATGCGTTTTTTCAACCTCATCTCCTGTACGGTATTAGACTGTGGGGAAATAGTTCTGGAGCAGCTAAAGTTTTTATTTGCCAAAAAAAAGCTCTGAGAATTATGATGGGGTTAAGAAGCACAGACAGTTGTGTTAATGTATTTAAGAAACTAAAAATTATGACATTGCCTAGTTTATACATTTACTGTAACATTCTCCATGTTAAGGATAATTTTAATAGTTATAGAAATAGATTGACTGTTCATGAGCATGCAACAAGAAATCAGTCTAACTTAGACCTACCCTCCTTTAGACTGTCTAAGTCAATAGAAAGTCATATTTATATGCAACTTAAACTTTTTAATAAGCTTCCTCACTCTGCTTCATACATAGCATTAAATAAATTTAAATCCATACTCAAAGATTGGCTTTGTGGAATGGCTTTCTATAGGGTAAATGATTTCTTGGAGGATGATCTTGCTGATTTGGTGTTTGATTGCAGTGTTTAAATTTCCACTACCGATTTAGGGATAAGAATCAAATGTCCAATTGTATTCCTTTTAATATGACTCTTGTACGACTTTCTTGTAAAACCTATTTTTAATTTTTTTTTTTTTTTTTATTAGTATTACGTTTTTACTTCCTAAGTGCACACTGTTATGACATGTTTTTCACTGTATTGTTCATTTTGTAATTCTGACGATGGCTATTGTAATATTTACTATTATTTAATGTCAAATAAATATCTTGAATCTTGAATCTTGAATCTTATGACAGCTGTGGTGAAGAGTGCTACTTCAAAGACATTTTACCTTGAGAGAGGATCAACCACTCTGGCCTGACGACACGGTATGAATAGTCATGAGTCTCACTGTTAAAGGGGGTAGTTACTTCCTACCCTTGGACGTCAAGTTCCAAACATGGAGTTATGACGGCCATGGTGTAGAGCGCTACTTCAGACATTTTACCGTGAGAGACGATCAACCACTCTGTCCTCACGACACGGTATGAATAGTCATGAGTCTCACTGTTAAAGGGGGTAGTTACTTCCTACCCTTGGACGTCAAGTTCCAAACATGGAGTTATGACAGCCGTGGTGTAGAGCGCTACTTCAAAGACATTTTACCGTGAAAGACGATCAACCACTCTGTCCTCACGACACGGTATGAATAGTCATGAGTCTTACTGTTAAAGGGGGTAGTTACTTCCTACCCTTGGACGTAAAGTTCCAAACATGGAGTTATGACTGCCGTGGTGTAGAGTGCTACTTCAAAGACATTTTACATTGAGAGAGGACCAACCACTCAGTCCTGACGACACGGTTTGAATAGTCATGAGTCTCACTGTTAAAGGGGGTAGTTACTTCCTACCCTTGGACGTAAAGTTCCAAACATGGAGTTATGACTGCCGTGGTGTAGAGTGCTACTTCAAAGACATTTTACCTTGAGAGAGGACCAACCACTCTGCCCTGACGACACGGTATGAATAGTCATGAGTCTCACTGTGAAAGGGGATAGTTACTTCCTACCCTTGGACGTCCAGTTCCAAACATGGAGTTATGTCAGCCGTGGTGTAGAGCGCCAATTCCAAGACATTTTACCGTGAGAGAGGATCAATCACTCTGTCCTGACGACACGGTATGAAGAGTCATGAGTCTCACTGTTAAAGGGGGTAGTTACTTCCTACCCTTGGACGTCAAGTTACAAACATTGAGTTATGACAGCCGTGGTGTAGAGCGCTACATCAAAGACATTTTACCTTGAGAGAGGACCAACCACTCTGTCCTGACGACACGGTTTGAATAGTCTCGAGTCTCACTGTGAATGGGGATAGTTCCAAACATGGAGTTATGACAGCCTTGGTGTAGAGCGCTACTTCAAAGACATTTTACCTTGAGAGAGGACCAACCACTCTGTCCTGACGACACGGTTTGAATAGTCATGAGTCTCACTATGAAAGGGGATAGTTCCAAACATGGAGTTATGACAGCCGTGGTGTAGAGCGCTACTTCAAAGACATTTTACCTTGAGAGAGGACCAACCACTCTGTCCTGACGACACGGTTTGAATAGTCATGAGTCTCACTGTGAAAGGGGATAGTTCCAAACATGGAGTTATGACAGCCGTGGTGTAGAGCGCAACTTCAAAGACATTTTACCTTGAGAGAGGATCATTCACTCTGTCCTGACGACGCGGTTTGAATAGTCTCGAGTCTCACTGTGAATGGGGATAGTTCCAAACATGGAGTTATGACAGCCTTGGTGTAGAGCGCTACTTCAAAGACATTTTGCCTTGAGAGAGGACCAACCACTCTGTCCTGACGACACGGTTTTAATAGTCATGAGTCTCACTGTGAAAGGGGATAGTTCCAAACATGGAGTTATGACAGCCTTGGTGTAGAGCGCTACTTCAAAGACATTTTACCTTGAGAGAGGACCAACCACTCTGTCCTGACGACACGGTTTGAATAGTCATGAGTCTCACTGTGAAAGGGGATAGTTCCAAACATGGAGTTATGACAGCTGTGGTGTAGAGCGCTACTTCAAAGACATTTTACCTTGAGAGAGGACCAACCACTCTGTCCTGACGACACGGTTTGAATAGTCATGAGTCTCACTGTGAAAGGGGATAGTTCCAAACATGGAGTTATGACAGCCGTGGTGTAGAGCGCAACTTCAAAGACATTTTACCTTGAGAGAGGATCATTCACTCTGTCCTGACGACGCGGTTTGAATAGTCTCGAGTCTCACTGTGAATGGGGATAGTTCCAAACATGGAGTTATGACAGCCTTGGTGTAGAGCGCTACTTCAAAGACATTTTACCTTGAGAGAGGACCAACCACTCTGTCCTGACGACACGGTTTGAATAGTCATGAGTCTCACTGTGAAAGGGGATAGTTCCAAACATGGAGTTATGTCAGCCTTGGTGTAGAGCGCTACTTCAAAGACATTTTACCTTGACAGAGAACCAACGACTCTGTCCTGACGACACGGTTTGAATAGTCATGAGTCTCACTGTGAAAGGGGGTATTTACTGCCTACTCTTGGCCATGCTATACAAAACATATGTTGAAGAACTACTCCATTATTTCACTCATTTTTATTGTTTTACAACTAAATGACACGTACTTCTTATTGAAAATGTTTATTTATATAGATAATTAAAAATGTTAGCTAAATCCATAGAAGTGAAAGTTTATGAGCGTTTAATTATTTTGTGTTAGTTATGACAGTTGAGTACTCGTTCTTCACTTAAAAGGTTCTTGTTTTAGTTGAGGGCATGAGAAATATCAAAATATATCTCTCTGCTATTAAGGTTATAACATTCATAAATAAAAAACAAAACAATGTTGGTTTAATATACTATAATAAGAAAAAAACAAACTCCAAATTAGAAGCCACTTTTTTTAAGTATGTTTATTTGGGTTGTAAATAGTTAAATGAAACTATTTGATTGGTTGTATGTTCTTAACAACTTGTGTTCTTATGTACAGTTAGGTTCTGACGGGGTAAGTTAAGTATGGATACCAACGTGTATAAAATTTAAGCTTTCTAAATTAGTTTTATATTTTATGAGATGGTTTTGATATATATGAGCATGGTAATTCTACTTTTTATGTTTTTGGTGCAAATTTTAACTTTTTACTTTTAACGTAATACAACCAATAAATACAAATATTTTGTAAATTCATTGATAAAATATAGTTTACAAACATCCAAACTACACCAGGGATGGGAGAAAGTAACTACAATGACAAGTATACGTATAAACAAGTATCGACAGCGATGGTTACAATGTCTGGTTGTGGACACTTATATTCAAACTACACCAGGGATGGAAGAAATTAACTATAATGACAAGTATACCTATATACAAGATTTGACAGCGATGGTTACTGTCTGGTATACTTATATACTTATAACCAGGGATGGGAGAAAGTAACTACAATGACAAGGATACTGATATACAAGTTTCGACAGCGATGGTTACAATTTCTGGTATACTTATATCCAAACTACACCAGGGATGGGAGAAAGTAACTACAATGACAAGTATACGTATATACAAGTTTCGACAGCAATGGTTACAATGTCTGGTATACTTATATCTAAACTACACCAGCGATGGGAGAAAGTAACTACAATGACAAGAATATGTATATGCAAGTTTCGACAGCGATGGTTACAATGTCTGGTATACTTATATCCAAACTACAACAGGGATGGGAGAAAGTAACTACAATGACAAGTATACGTATATACAAGTTTCGACAGCGACGGTTACAATGTCTGGTATATTTATATCCAAACTACACCAGGGATGGGAGAAAGTTACTACAATGACAAGTATACGTATATACAAGTTTGGACAGCGATGGTTACAATGTCTGGAATACTTATATCCAAACTACACCAGGGATGGGAGAAAGTAACTACAATGACAAGTATACGTATATACAAGTTTGGACAGCGATGGTTACAATGTCTGGTATACTTATATCCAAACTACAACAGGGATGGGAGAAAGTAACTACAATGACAAGTATACGTATAAACAAGTATCGACAGCGATGGTTACAATGTCTGGTTGTGGACACTTATATCCAAACTACACCAGGGATGGAAGAAATTAACTATAATGACAAGTATACCTATATACAAGATTCGACAGCGATGGTTACTGTCTGGTATACTTATATACTTATAACCAGGGATGGGAGAAAGTAACTACAATGACAAGGATACTGATATACAAGTTTCGACAGCGATGGTTACAATTTCTGGTATACTTATATCCAAACTACACCAGGGATGGGAGAAAGTAACTACAATGACAAGTATACGTATATACAAGTTTCGACAGCAATGGTTACAATGTCTGGTGTACTTATATCTAAACTACACCAGCGATGGGAGAAAGTAACTACAATGACAAGAATATGTATATGCAAGTTTCGACAGCGATGGTTACAATGTCTGGTATACTTATATCCAAACTACAACAGGGATGGGAGAAAGTAACTACAATGACAAGTATACGTATATACAAGTTTCGACAGCGACGGTTACAATGTCTGGTATATTTATATCCAAACTACACCAGGGATGGGAGAAAGTAACTACAATGACAAGTATACGTATATACAAGTTTGGACAGCGATGGTTACAATGTCTGGAATACTTATATCCAAACTACACCAGGGATGGGAGAAAGTAACTACAATGACAAGTATACGTATATACAAGTTTCGACAGCGATGGTTACAATGTCTGGTTGTGGACACTTATATCCAAACTACACCAGGGATGGGAGAAAGTAACTATAATGACAAGTATACCTATATACAAGATTCGACAGCGATGGTTACTGTCTGGTATACTTATATACTTATAACCAGGGATGGGAGAAAGTAACTACAATGACAAGGATACTGATATACAAGTTTCGACAGCGATGGTTACAATTTCTGGTATACTTATATCCAAACTACACCAGGGATGGGAGAAAGTAACTACAATGACAAGTATACGTATATACAAGTTTCGACAGCAACGGTTACAATGTCTGGTATACTTACTTATATCCAAACTACACCAGCGATGGGAGAAAGTAACTACAATGACAAGTATACGTATATACAAGTTTCGACAGCGATGGTTACAATGTCTGGTATACTTATATCCAAACTACACCAGGGATGGGAGAAAGTAACTACAATGACAAGTATACGTATATACAAGTTTCGACAGCGATGGTTACAATGTCTGGTATACTTATATCTAAACTACACCAGGGATGGGAGAAAGTAACTACAATGACAAGTATACGTATATACAAGTTTGGACAGCGATGGTTACAATGTCTGGTATACTTATATCTAAACTATACCAGGTATGGGGGAAAGTGGTTAAAATACACACTTATAAAACTCTCTTAAAATGAAAATAACTCATCCGTAAGAAATATGGGTAGGGAAGTGTAGAAAGGAAAATATTAAATTATAGACCTATGAAAGGAATACAATATATTTATATACAGAACATAGTTAAACACACTCGAGAGATTCTTAGTGTAGATTTTAAATTTAAAATGTATATCAAATTAAAAATATTTCCCGCTGAAAATTAGAATTTAAACAGTGTCAATTTTCTCTTTCCTCCCACTCAATATTGTCTTCCTCGTGAAAGACACTAGAAGTCCATCGCCCAGTACTCTTGTCAAATACTTCAGGAATATCAGCTTTCTATTTCTTTTCTCCCATTTTCCAATCATCTCACCTACATTGTGCTTGGCGTGACCTGAAACAATTAATTAAGGTTAGTGTAAAAAAAGTTATACCTAAACTTCCTCAACTAAATGCATTGTTATTTATTAATAAACTATTTGTGATTAATAATTAAAGTGTATCAAAATCTTATCTTATCTTATGTAGTGTACACTTACCTCGATTTGAAAGTTATTTTGCATGTTCTACATAAATGGCCAACTATAAACATTAGTGAATCAGCTGAATTTATTTGTTTTCTAAACGTTTTTTCAATTTATTCTTGTAATATTTCTGTGCTAAACGCTCAAACTACTTTACATTCTATAATTCACAACACTGTAATACAAAATGTACGTTAATTTTTAATTGTGTCTGTTATGTATTAACAACATGTACATAACACTAATCAAGAAGAACTATTTTAAGAAAGTACCCAAATAACAATTGATTTACTCTACCCACTAGTAGATAGTCCAAAATGTAAATCAAGCATAGCCCTGTTACTATTCCTCCCACCACATCTTTAAGTGCGGACGGTATGCGGGTCAACGATGCCGACTCATGTCATTTTCGTGGGTTCAATTGAAAGTTCGAAGTTGAAAGTTCAACGTTTCTTACTCACATCAGGGTCCCGTTCTCTGAGTCAGAACAAATAACCGACACGTGGACACTTCACACTTGAACAGCCGCCTACAAGAGCCCGGTCACTGGTTGTTTAACTGACTTATATTCTTGACTAGTTCTATATTCAATAATATTAATAAAAACAAAAATTAATATGAATAAAATGTACAGTGATAACACAATTCACAATATTACTGTAACACACTTTACACCATTAATTATATTAATGTCATAAAAGCTTTATTTTTCGATTCATATAAGACATGCCAAATATTCTTACATATGAGATGCTGACACAACTTTTTGCGTATTTTATTATATGAGTGAAGGATGAGTGTCGATGAGTGTAGTCTTGTTACTAATTGTGTTCAACTTATGCTCAGAAAAGGCCATTTATTAATAGCCTAATAACCAGGCCAACTAAAGGACCTACAGCTTTACGTGGAATCCGAACCTCAAACGAGATGGAAACTGTGGTCGCAACCAAAAGTGCGCTGATTAGTGTCGAGTCAGTGTGTTGAGTAGTTATTTCTCCACTTTGCCATACAATGGCAGGACCAGCACCTTGTCAGCCTCTCCTATATTTCCCGAAATCTTCGAGGATAAACCTACAAATTATTACTACAGATGATTAAATATGTACAATCTTGTAATCTACTTACGACTGCCGCTGAGGTGTTCCCTACAACCATAAAAAGCGACCTCTGTATTTTCTTCTCTGTGGAAACATAAAAAAAACATACTATGAACTAAGCAATGATTTTAACGAAATTACTCAAAGGCTTGTGAATTAGAATTTTATATTTTCATTATGAACTGTGAGTTCGTTGGACGTGCACACGAGTGCGTACATGCCTTAACTCCTGGATCCGTATGAGTTAATGTACATGAGAAATAACAAGATAGGCTAGTGGCTTTGTTTGAAGGAAATATGTAAAGTAAATTTATAAGGTATGAATGATTGAAAATGCTTATTTATTGAGGCGAAAATGAGGAACTTATATCGTCATTTCTTACACTTAACCTCAAAACAAAGATAAAAATGTTAAATTAAAAAAAATAAACATTTCTAGAAAACTGTAACAAGAACAAAACATAATTTTATATAGTATTATATATATATATATATATATATATATATATATATATATATATATACCATATATAAAATTATTTAGTGTTCAACTTATGTTTCAAGAAATTCAAATAATAATGTACGAAAAATTAAAATAAGTAAACTAATATGATAATAAATGAAAGTGTTGTTAATAAAATAAACGTTGTTTACGATAGTTATAAGTAAACATTTTTTTAATGACAAATTCAAATAATAACTATATTCATTAGTTTTTTCGTAACCATGAAAAATCTAAACCTATACTTATGTTCACTTTAACGAGGTCATGTACGAACAATCTGTCCCTGGCTGCATGGCTTGCTTCTAATTGGGGATATTCCGAAATGCCAATCAGTAACTCTGTAGAGTGTAATACTGGCGGGAAATAGTATCCCTAATCCCTACGTGCATCACCGTAGCTCCCTCTCTGTCGTGATCCCGCTGCCACCCACAGGATAGAGTAAATCTAGTTTATACCAGATCTGTCTTCCTCTTACGGAATCCCATTCCATATAACAGTACAATGTAGGCCTCATCCGTCATGTGTGTGCTTTCCCCTACCAGTGCTACTCGGGCACGTTTACAAACTCAAATATACACTTATATAAGTATTATATTAGCTACATATAATACATAATGATTAGTTATTTTTAAAAAATACTATTTTTTTATTTATATCATGTATTCATAATTGATTTACCGATCGTTAAAATGAAGTAGTCTATGTTACTAATGAATGTAGATTGAAGTTTAAAGTGAAATATTTGTTTAATAGCCCAACAGATAGAACAATTAAGGAATTAAAATCTTATCGTGGAATCCAAACCACTTAGTATTGGTCTCATTTCCGACTAACTAAGGGAGACTGCACAAACTAGTTATCTTTCCTAAGAAAGAAGAGGAATTTTTTAAAATGTCAATTTCACATTTGATTTTATTTCAAATATATCAAACGAACAAATTCAAATGAAAAAAGTTGAAGATGTATTTAATACAATACTTGGTGCCATAGTTATACAGGGTGGAAAAATATGGAAACACTTTCACTACAACCTTACTCTCTCATAGATAATTCGATAATTTAATTTTTTTTAAATAAATGTGTTCCATAAAGCATAATTTTTGATCAGAATAATTTACTTAAAACCGTTAAAAATAGCGGAGAAATATTGTTCATATTAGTTTCTTTGGAATTCAAATGATAGCTACTCTAGAAAGGATAAACCTTTCGAAGTCTGGTTTATGCCAGTTAATTTCTCTTGAATAGGACCTTTAATTTGGTACTCTACTCGACCTAGGCTTACGTTTAAGATTTTTGTTTTCGTGGGCCGTCCCCCTGAAAAGATGAAATGTCCCTAATGGCGTCAAAAATTATGTTCTTTGTAACCATGATCATGTACAAGATTTCACTTTTACAAGTGAAGTCATAGAACAGTTGTGAAATCTTTTCCATATTTCCCCCCCTGTCTAAGGTCAGATTATATACTAGTACTAATTTATAAATAATTAGTTACAAACAATCTTTTCGTAAGACGAGCCCGTATATAACCTCGCGTAAACTATTTCTTGAAATATTTTGCTTTATTATTTCAATAAATTTAGTTGAGGAACGGTAGCGTCAGGATTTTGAGCCTGAGTTTGAATTGAACCACCCGCCCACCGATACACGTACGATGATGATGAACCTCCCACCCACCTGATGGCCCTCCCTCTCACCCTTTTCACTCACCCATGCACGCAAATTGATGTTGACCGCAACTCACCCAGACACGTCCAATTGTAGTGTACAATGATAGCATGGGTTCGATCTCTGGCCTAGTCTGGAAGGATTTACCAGTTATGTTCAACTTTATTGATTCAAACTATACTGGCTGGCCACTTTACTCTCTCTGATAAATTCACCACACTATCTATAGTCTGTGGGTAGAGTAAGGCTTAAAACGGCGTCTCGTTTTGAAAAAAAAATTGTTTCTGCTTTCAATATGATAACCCCTGTTAAGATAAGATTCATTTAGACAATGTAAATAAAAATACGTATTTTAAGATAAATATGGCAACCATGGTTGGGGAAAAGTGTCAAAGTAACTAGGGATATCGAAAAAGTTTATCTTAGAACTGAACATTAATTTTGCAGGTTGTCATGAACGTTTTGGAAACAGTCCATCGCTAAGATGATATATGACCGGCCCCTCTAACCCGCTAGTTTACATGAATACACGAAAATGCGTACAGCGAAAAATGCGTACACCAGGAATCTTGCGAAATATGCGTACAGGATTAAGTTTTGACAGATAACGAGGGTAACCTATGACGTCACAACAATTAGATAGGCGAAAATGCGTACAACTTTTACGGCAAATGGATCTTTTACAACAATTGAATTATATAAATGCGTTTACCTCTAAAATAAATATGAATGTCACTTAGTTTCTTGGGATTGGAGAACCTAACCTAACCTAATTTCGCTGTACGTATCTTTCATGCCACCGGGGAGAATACTTACCCTCGTCAAATACCACTATTTCCTTCTGTACGCATATTTCGCTGTACGCATTTTTCGCTGTACGCATCTTTCGTGCCACCGTTTACATGGGACCTTAAACCCCCATCTGGGGATTAAACAAGTTTTGTACTTTTCCCTATGCGCATCCATCACATATTTTTCTTCAATAGTTTTATTAGCTATGGAAAACAGGTCTATATATAACTAATGTAACCTATTATGACATTGAAAGTAAATTTATGACTTCTTGTCAATCCACATTCTTCTCCAAGCGCATGATAATTACTCCAAATAAGGATTACTTAACAGTTTTCTCCAGTGAATACTTTTGTCACACTCAGCCTTCAACCCTCTGGCTGGTGTTGACTATGGAACTACTTGTAATTGCGTCGAGTATCAGAAAACCGGTTGTCGTCTGTATGTCCAAACGATAGTGTGATTGAACAGTCGTGGCAGTTGACTCCCTCCTACACATGGCTACAGCGTATTACAGCTGAACATTATTTCACTTAAAAACGTTTCACTGTTATATTTTTTAACATATGTATTTCGAATGTTAACATGGTATTCAATGTAAAAAAAAACAATCTGTATCACGGGGCCTAGACAACTGTGTTCTCTTTCAAAAAAGGTTAAGTTTAAAATTATGTGTTCGTAAATAAAGCCGTATTCTTATTTTGTAATTAACATGGAGAATCAAATCCAATATGGCGGAAGGTGTAACAGACTCACACACTACACAATCATTACCAAGCAGGATCAGTTATTTCAACATTCAAGGATACATTTGTTGGTATTTCATAACTAAATGTAAGAGTCGAAGATGTTAATTTTGAAATTAACAGGCGGGGGGTATAAAGATTTAAGTGGTCAAGAGTAGGGTGTTAAAGTTGTTTACCGTGGTGGGTTTACGGCGCACGTGCACCCTCGGGGCCCGGTGGCACACTTCTCGCCGATAAATGACGGCCGGCCAGACAGGCTCGTATCACTCTCACGACTTCACAGCTGACTTAACAAAATGACAATTATTCTGCTGAAGAAATAAAAATAAATACCAAAACACTTTAAGTTCATAGATATTTTATAAATTATAAGAGTATTTTAGCGGATTATTGCTACCTACATAACCACGATGTATTTAGTTAAACAACATCTGTCACTTATTTGTTTACTATTTATTCTTCATTTAGAATACATGGCAACAGAATAATTACTGAAATAAAAATTAATCTTTAACTTAAATGCATTTCTTTGGAAATTAAACAGTTCATACATTTTGAATATACTTGTACTATACAGGGCGTCTTAAAAGTCACACCCCCCCCCCCCTATTAACATTCTTATGAATACAGATAAAGTGATTTACTTCTGGGAATGTTTATATGACCAACCAAGGAGTGTTTTTATGTATGCAAATTTGTTACACCCCCTCTCAAAAGGGGGTAGTTTGGGGGTAAGTCAAAATTTTTAAATAGGAACCCCTATCAAATGACACATCATTTTAAAGGTAATATTAAAAGAAGAAGAATGGTGGAAACTAGAGGTCTCTAACATTAGTATATCAAATTTGGTGGCAGTTTAAAGTTGGAATTATTTCATAAAACCCCCGCAGCTCATGTTACATTTAAAATTGTTGTAAGGCAGACAAAACATTCACCCACCAGTTAGTTTTGAGAACTGATGACACCTAATCGTAAAACAAGTTATTACAAGAATCAACAAACACCAAAAACCACAAATAACATAGCATTTATTTGGTTTTGGTTTGTCTGACCAAAGTCCAGTAGGGCAACCTGGGAATACCATGGCTCCTTCCTTATCTCTTATTAGGTTACTAGTTAGTACGTGTAACACTTTCAGTTCAGTTACCGTGTTAAATTTCTTTTTATTCGTATTTAATAAAAATGGCTCGGTAAAATGAAGATAAAGTAGAGATGATATTGTTCTATGGGGAAGCTAGGAGAAATGTTCATGAAGCAGTTCGTTTATTTAATGCTGCCTATCCAGATAGACCAGTAGACAGGGCATACATTAGACGTTTAGTAAACAAATTCTCAACAAACGTTAGTGTCAAAGATGCACCACGATCAGGGCACCCTGCCATTGCGACAGAAGAGATGCAAATTCAAGTTTTAGCAAATTATGCTGCAAACCCACATGAATCTCTGCGGTCCACTGCCCTTGATGTTGGAATTCAAAAGATACTGTTGATAAAGTGTAAAGTTTCACAAGTTCCACCCGTACAAAGTACAGTTAAATCAAGAATTAAATGAAGACGACCCTCACCGAAGACTTCAGTTTTGTGAGAAAATGTTGCAGAGGATTGAAGAGAATAATAATTTAATATCACAGATATGTTTTAGTGATGAAGCATCATTCTCTTTGCATGGGACAGTCAATCGGCACAACTGCCGTTATTGGGCAAACAGTAACCCCCACTGGATGGTTGAAGCCCATACGCAACAGCCACAAAAATTAAATGTATGGGCTGGAATTTTGGGAAACTGTTATTGGGCCATTCTTTATTGATGGTAATTTAACTGGCGTTAAATAATTGGACATGTTACGGAACGGCATTGTCCCAGCAATAAATGAGGTAGTACAAGGTACTTATGAGCCTGTATTTCAGCAAGATGGTGCTCCTCCACATTACAACATGCTTGTCCGGACATTCCTAGACCAAACGTTTCCCGATAGATAGATAGTTCGACGTGGCACTTTGGTAGAGTGGCCGGCACGTTCACCTTACCTTTCACCTCTGGATTTTTTTCTTTTGGGGTTTCTTCGAAAGTAAAGTTTACGACACAAAGCCCGCAAACCTCGATGAATTAAGGACAAGAATCGAAGAGGCTTGCCACCTTATCACGCCTGAAATCTTACAAAATGTGAGACGTGGTTTTCAATCCAGGCTTTTTTACTGTCAAGAAGTTGATGGCAGCCATTTCGAGCATCTCATCTGAGTGAAATTGAGGTGAGAGTTCAGCATTTTGACCATTTTTCCTGTTCTAAAATTACTTAAGGGGCTTTATGAAATAATTCCAACTTTAAGCTGCCACCAAATTTGATAGACTAATGTTAGAGACCTCTAGTTTCCACCATTCTTCTTCTTTTAATATTACCTTTAAAATGATGTGTCATTTGATAGGGGTTCCTTTTTAAAAATTTTGACTTACCTCCAAACTACCCCCTTTTGAGAGGGGGTGTAAAAAATTTGCATACATAAAAAACTCCTTAGTTGGTCATATAAACATTCCCAGAAGTAAATCACTTTATCTGTATTCATAAGAAAGTTAATAGGGGGGGGACTTTTAAGACACCCATTTTACTCCACTTTTTTTAAATTAAAGTAAACTTTCGGATTTTTTTAAAATCACCTGAGTTTACTAAAATGTCATCACTGGGAGTTAGTCAGACACCTTACTTGATTACAAATTTGAAAAACTTCAGTTAATTACATCGCAAAATCTTGACATTTTTTTACTCATCTGACATATAAATTTTAGTTGAAAATGTCACCTAATATATACTAACAATAATAAAGCAATAATTGTATCAAACATGCTTAAGTCTGCTCAAGTTCTTGTTTTTTTTTGTTTTTTTGTTTTTGGGAAAAAATAAATGTTTAAACTTACATATCAACATGACTTTAATGTAAATGTTACGTAACATTTTTGTTCTTACGTTTAAATCAATCTCATGTCTTAAAATTTGAGTTTAAGGAATACTTAATTTTGTATAAAGTCCTATTAATATTTTTTTTTTTTTTAATTCACATATAAAATGCTGTCACAGATTGTTCTAGAACTATTTATTCTTCCTCGTAGAGTTAAATAGTATAGAGGATTCTATGGTTAGACAAGAGTTTATCCATAAACACTCGTGTCGGCTATAACCTTGGTTAACTCTTTATTTTTTTTTTTTTAATTTTAAAATTTTTAGTTTTGACTGTAAAGTTGGCCAGAGAATGACAGATAAATGAACCGGAACAACCTGGTTGAGTGAAAGAATGGGGGCTCACGTGACAGTTGAGCTATTGAGGCTGGAATGATAATAATTAATTGGTAACTATTTAATAGTATTAGATATATTTTAAAGGTAGTTTTTCAAACGTTTAATCATTAAGTGGGGTTTTAAAGGCCACAGGTGAGATAACCTTTACGGAATCGTATTTTAAAGTGCACAATCTGACCATATTAAATAAAATAAGGAAACAAACTAGGCAATAGCAGTTTTCACAAAATTTAAAAAAAATCCTGTATTATGTTAATCGAAATAAAATAGCTATTTTATCAGATCTTTTTACCAGGGCATCCAACAAGATTATACAAAAATAACACCATTAATGCCAGGACATTCCTAAAAAGTGTTTTTACCCAGTTATTTACAACTTTGAATTTTTCAGTAAATAATTTTAATCTGAACTGTACAATAATTTATTTAAAATTAAGTCTATATTTTCATTTAATTAAGATTTATTACAAATAATTAGCTTATTATAATATTCAGACAATTTTAAAAATGTTGACATTAACTTTTAAATAATAATTTTTATAAAAATTAGTGTACGTTTTTAATTTGTAGAAATAATACTGGTTAAATTACCTTTTTTCCTGTCAACAGTTCTTCAAACATAATCTGCTATGTACATTTCGAAGCATAGAGCTTCATCATCAGGCTTTCCAAAAACATCACTATTTACATTACACTAAAAACATTAAAAACATTAAAAATATTTAAACATTTAAACATATTAAAATAGCACATTTGCCAACTGATCAGTTGGTGTCTATCGCCGGCCGGAAAATGTGCTATTTTAATATGTTTAAATGTTTAAATATTTTTAATGTTTTTAATGTTTTTAGTGTAATGTAAATAGTGATGTTTTTGGAAAGCCTGATGATGAAGCTCTATGCTTCGAAATGTACATAGCAGATTATGTTTGAAGAACTGTTGACAGGAAAAAAGGTAATTTAACCAGTATTATTTCTATAATATAACAGTTCTGGAGGCTAATAAAACAAAATGAATAAATTTTAATTTGTTTATCCTTGATGTAGCACTACCTTTCCAATCACACAACTGGATTTCCAATGGTAAACTTTCAGGTAATAAGAAAGTATACATTATTCAATATTGATGACAACTTTACCTAAATGGGTAGTACGTCTACCAATACCGGAGGACTAATTATTACAAAATGAATAGTAATTTAACCATTTACCACTCGAAAATGATCAATGCTGAAAATGTCGAAATTGATTAAAATCATTACTGTGTAAAATAATATTTGATTTATGGTCTAACACTTAAAATGGAGAACATTGCCTTGTTTTTGTACACGATTAAAAATATATAGGAGGCACTTTTACAAATGACCACTATTTTCCAAAATGGTAGCAAACTGTTTTTTCTAAGAAAACCAATGTTTTATAGTGTTTTCAGATAGTAGATATATGATTTTAAGATTTTTTTATGCTTGGTAATTTTTTATATAGCCAGCCGTACACAAGTTACATAGAGCTCAATAGGCCTATACGATAAGTGGGTTAGTAGACCGCTATTACCACACTGGTACCACACTGATTGTATGTTCATTTTCATTGTTCTCTGTTGTTGCTGTTATTGTTGTCACTTTGATTGTTGGGATTGTTGGGAATTTTTGTTTCTTGTGTTGTTATATCTTTCACCAATATCCTATTGTTATCGTTTATATATTTATTATTATTACTACTATCTATATTGTATCATTTTTCTATATTTGCTGTTCTAAATAACTTTTTTTGTCGAGAGGGCTGTACTGTTTCTGTCATTGTTTGTCACTTTTGATTGCTAGCTTTGTTAGGGAATTTAGGTCTTGTGTTCTATATTTTCACCAATATTATCTATTGTTACCTTATCTTATACATTTTCTTAATGTTACAGTTATCTATATTTTATTATTTATATTATTGTTACAATGTATTATATATAGTTTATATCCATTGTATTATTCTAGTTATTTATATTGTTATTTACTGTTATTAGTTTGTTATTGTTAAATATTATTGTTGCACGCTGCTTCTAAGTTACTAGTCTTCTTCTGAACTAATTATGTAAATTTTGTAAAATGGTGTATTGCCGTAGGTGAATAAATAAATAAATTACGATTGCCAGCTGTTAATTAGAATCACGCCATTGTTGGAGCATAAACAATTACTAACCTATAAAATTTCAGTCTATCAACAATAATTAATGTTCACTGTGCGAGGTAATATATTTTTATGGTTTTATTGTTTTTAAAATACCTACGTTTTGATCCATATCATTAGGATACCTGTCTTGGTACGTGGTGCACTACATTTTCTGTTACTTAGAAAATAAACTTCTACATTGTCTAGCTTTTCATTGTTTGTAAACTACATAACAAAACACTCGCATAAACAATAAACCCATAGCAGTGTATTTCGTTAGGTAATATGGAATAATTAACACAGTGACAATTTATAGGTTATTCATTGTTTGTTTTCCAACAATGGCATGATTCTAATTAACAGCTGGTAATGGTAATAGCGGTAATGGTAAGCCCATTTACAGCAGACAAGCCTAGGGCTAACTGTGTTATATTTAACCTTGGGTTTTATGTAACTCGTATACAGTTGTGTATATAAATATTCCCAAGTCTTAGAAATCTTAAAATTATATTTACTATCCGAAAAAACTATAAAATATTGAAGGTTCCATTAAAAAAAAGGAAATATGGTTGTCTACTATATAGGAAAGTGGTGGCCATTTAGAAAAACCTACCATGCATTTTTAATCCTCTACAAAAACAAATGGGTGTTTCCCCAATAAAAAATCTGTCAGCTTTAAAGTTTACAACATCCCAGTAGTGGCACGGTAAAAAAAAAAACGCGAGTGAACTGAATACTGTATAATCAAATAAACATATTAAAAGGTTTTACTTTCTCGTTATTTTAAGCGAATAATAATACATACATTTTAAAAAATATTTTGAATTCGCTGAATGTATTGAAAATTCAGAAATGACTGTAGTATGTTTTTACCCTAAATTACATAAAATAAATGCAAATAAGATATAATAGCCTTTTTATGACATTTTGAATACTTACTGTTCCTACTTTACTTTCCTATTTTACGTTAAGTAAAAAATTTGATGTTGATTTAGAAACTAAAGCATTTCTTCTTTTTTAAATTCAATGTTTCGTTTAAAGCTAAACATAATAATTAAAACAGCAACCACGAACAGTAACAAGGAGTTAATCAGCATAACAAGTAAAGGCAACATGTAGATATAGACACTGCTTAAACGGAAGGTTGCTATGAGGAATTTAAATGACTTTACCACCAAACAACTCGAGCCCCCTTCACTTCATTTGAGGTAAAACGTCGACAGCATCGGGTTGGTAGATCGTGGAGGGGCGTCACTTGACACAAGGAGATTGGCTTGTGACACTCGGCACGTGGATGGCATACTCCAACAACACGAGCGCCTCCACTTGGTGGTTGGGCTCTGGGTTGTTGATTGCATGTGACTGGAAGATGGAGGGAGGGTTTTATTTGAAAGAAGGAGATTGGCTTTTGACACTCGGCACGTGAATGACATACAATAATAACATCACCCTTCCACTTTATGATTTAGGTGGAGTGTTGATGGCAGGGGTTGGTAGATGGAGCAGGGGTGTTATTTGATACAGGAGGATCTTCTTGTGACACTCGGCACGTGAGTGACATACAATAATAACATCACCCTTCCACTTTGTGATTTAGGTGGAGTGTTGATGGCAGGAGTTGGTAGATGGAGCAGGGGTGTTATTTGACACAGGAGGATCTGCTTGTGACACTCGGCACGTAAGTGACATACAATAATAACATCAGCCCTTCCACTTTGTGATTTAAGTAGAATGTTGATGGTAGGGGTTGGTAGATGGAGGAGGGGTGTTATTTGACACAGGAGGATCTGCTTGTGACACTCGGCACGTAAGTGACATACAATAATAACATCAGCCCTTCCACTTTGTGATTTAAGTAGAATGTTGATGGTAGGGGTTGGTAGATGGAGGAGGGGTGTTATTTGACACAGGAGGATCTGCTTGTGACACTCGGCACGTAAGTGACATAAAATAATAACATCAGCCCTTCCACTTTGTGATTTAGGTAGAATGTTGTTGGTAGGGGTTGGTAGATGGAGGAGGGGTGTTATTAAACACAGGAGGATCTGCTTGTGACACTCGGCACGTGAGTGACATACAATAATAACATCACCCTTCCACTTTGTGATTTAGGTAGAATGTTGATGGTAGGGGTTGGTAGATGGAGGAGGGGTGTTATTTGACACAGGAGGATCTGCTTGTGACACTCAGCACGTGAGTGACATACAATAATAACATCAGCCCTTCCACTTTGTGACTTAGGTGGAGTGTTGATGGCAGGGGTTGGTAGATGGAGGAAGGGTGTTATTTGACCCAGGATTATCTGCTTGCGACACTCGGCACGTGAGTGACATACAATAATAACATCAGCCTTTCCACTTTGTGACTTAGGTGGAGTGTTGATGGTAGGGGTTGGTAGATGGAGCAGGGGTGTTATTTGACACAGGAGGATCTGCTTGTGACACTCGGCACGTGAGTGACATACAATAATAACATCAGCCCTTCCACTTTGTGATTTAGGTGGAGTGTTGATGGCAGGGGTTGGTAGATGGAGGAAGGGTGTTATTTGACACAGGATTATCTGCTTGCGACACTCGGCACGTGAGTGACATACAATAATAACATCAGCCTTTCCACTTTGTGACTTAGGTGGAGTGTTGATGGTAGGGGTTGGTAGATGGAGCAGGGGTGTTATTTGACAAAGGAGGATCTGCTTGCGACACTCGGCACGTGAGTGACATACAATAATAACATCAGCCTTTCCACTTTGTGACTTAGGTGGAGTGTTGATGGTAGGGGTTGGTAGATGGAGCAGGGGTGTTATTTGACAAAGGAGGATCTGCTTGTGACACTCGGCACGTGAGTGACATACAATAATAACATCACCCTTCCACTTTGTGATTTAGGTAGAATGTTGATGGTAGGGGTTGGTAGATGGAGCAGGGGTGTTATTTGACACAGGAGGATCTGCTTGTGACACTCGGCACGTGAGTGACATACAATAATAACATCAGCCCTTCCACTTTGTGATTTAGGTAGAATGTTGATGGTAGGGGTTGGTAGATGGAGGAGGGGTGGTATTTGACACAGGAGGATCTGCTTGTGACACTCGGCACGTGAGTGACATACAATAATAACATCAGCCCTTCCACTTTGTGATTTAGGTAGAATGTTGATGGTAGGGGTTGGTAGATGGAGCAGGGGTGTTATTTGACACAGGAGGATCTGCTTGTGACACTCGGCACGTGAGTGACATACAATAATAACATCAGCCCTTCCACTTTGTGATTTAGGTAGAATGTTGATGGTAGGGGTTGGTAGATGGAGGAGGGGTGTTATTTGACACAGGAGGATCTGCTTGTGACACTCGGCACGTGAGTGACATACAATAATAACATCAGCCCTTCCACTTTGTGATTTAGGTGGAGTGTTGAGGGCAGGGGTTGGTAGATGGAGGAAGGGTGTTATTTGGCACAGGATTATCTGCTTGAGACACTCGGCACGTGAGTGACATACAATAATAACATCAGCCTTTCCACTTTGTGACTTAGGTGGAGTGTTGATGGTAGGGGTTGGTAGATGGAGGAGGGGTTTTATATGACACAGGAGGATCTGCTTGTGACACTCGGCACGTGAGTGACATACAATAATAACATCAGCCCTTCCACTTTGTGACTTAGGTGGAGTGTTGATGGTAGGGGTTGGTAGATGGAGGAAGGGTGTTACTTGACACAGGAGGATCAACTTGTAACAAGTCACATGTGGATGGCATACTCCCGCAACAAATCCACTCGTGTACAACAAGGATAAAACCACGTGTAATGTATTGAAAACACAAGAAAGTAAATCAATAATCCTTACAATAAATAAAATTGGGGTCATTGAATTGAATATTTAAAACATTTTAAATTTTATTTATATTAATTAATTTGGCGTTAACTATACCAAACTTACATACATTGTACTTAATTCTTTAAATTAATTTTGTGTAACATAATAAGGAAAAGAAATGACCATTTTAATTATAGTAGAAAGTTTGATTCCATAAAAGTATATATGATTAATCAAAAATATAATTTTGTATATTTTGAAGTATTTTATCCCTAGTTGTAACTAACATAAGTACTTATAATATATATTTTTAAAAACATTCCTCATTATTATTCAAGGTATAGCATTAATTCTTAAGGATAGATTAGGCCTAATCTATTTTTTCTTTAAGTTTACTTAATTTGCATCAGATGAAATTTTTTTAATGTGGAGACTTGGCAGTTCAAGTTTGAGATTTAGGATGAAACATCGAAACCACGGGTTCGCAAACGACTAAGTAAAAATAAAGTTCATAGTTAACATTTTTTTCTGTAATAAAAATTGTAATAGTTTAAATGTCATATTTATTATTGAAACTGATCGTCAAGATATTTACTTAAGAGAACACATGTAAAGAATGTGATGAGTGTAGTCATTGTTACTAAGGTCGTCTATTTCTTAGAAAAATTCATTTATTAACAGTCAAATAGCCACAACTATTAAAGGGCAAAGAGCTTATCGTGGAAACCAAACCACGTAGTAATGGTGTGATTTTCCGCTATATGACAAGCCTATTATTCATTTCTGTTCTCTAGACAACATCCAAATGTTACCTCAAACTAGCATGGAAATCTTTGACTTCTCTAGTAGTATCCACGTTAATAGTAACCATTGAGCGGTACCGCTTCGGTGAGGACTAAGAACAATTTTGTCGCCTACAATTTCCCCAACAGGTAGGGCCTACAGTACAGTAGCTGGGTTACAACACTATGGCAAAGTGCAGTAGTTTTTTGATAGTAAAATCTTTAAAAATGTCCTACTTATTTAATAAACCAAAACCTAAAACTTAAAGAGAATTAAATATTACATTAAAGATAAGAGTAGCAAGAACACCGGTATCAAAGTAATTGGTCATTAGCACAATAATTAATTAGTACACTAATATACTGTAGTTAAGTTTGCGGTGTTATCATGCTGTAACAATTACAAGATTAATGCATGAATTACAATCAAAATACATCGATTGTCGTAGGATCCTACGAGTTGACGAAACGTTTGGTAGATTGATCTATCACTTTTCAGTTCATAAAAACCAGATCTTAAAACATTTGAGCCCCAATTTTAGTACTGTACTTTGTAGGCTACCTACTTTATATCTGTTGATGTATTCTTCAGTTTTTACCCTCACTGAGGAAGTACCAAATTTATGTCCACTGCCACAGATGGTGACAATTACTACAAACCTTTCTTTATCATTTTCAAAGCATTAATTGTGAATTTATAATATTCTACAGGTATATTAAGTTTTATTTATTACACTAACTTATATGTATTCAATATCTCATAATCTTAGTTTCTTCATATATTCTTGCCACTCCAAAATATATGATTAACCTGCAAATATTTTAACTTCTAATAGTGGCAAACAATATTCTTTGACTTTCATGACTGGCTGGGGCAACCTAACCCCTAGATATGTGATTCAAAGAAAGTATATACATAATATGTATGTTAAAACCTGAAGTTAAAATAAAATGTATATTAAATCCATGTACAAACATGCAAATCATTCACATGCATCAGGCTATAAATCTAGAATTATTATCAAGTCGAATATTTTTTCCCTAAAGAATATGATTTCGTAATTTAATTGCCATAATTTGACTATTCATATTTCTATTACAACGCTCATAAAAAATTAGCAAAATCTTCATACTGTTGTGATGTCTTTGACTTATTTATAAAGAAAGGGCCTAGTTTGATTTGTTACATATTTATAAACACATTTTTTAAATTATATTATCAACCTTACTTTCTGCAGTAGTAGTTGGCAGACTAATCTAAAGAAGCTATAATTAACACTCCATCATGATATAATATGAAACATAAGGTCATGTGATTAATACAAAAATAATGTTGTAAGCAAGTAGTTAACATTTCCCACTACATGTTTTAACTTGAGCTCTGCAACCGAAATTGACAATGCACGAAAAATTTGTCTTAGCACACACACCCTTCGGAACAATATAAGAAATCTAATTAATATGTTAGAACTAAAATATTGTATGGTTCTTATTTGAATTGTAAACAAAATTTACAAAATTTATTAATTTACTATAACCTTAAATGATTGGCTGATAAAGTTGATTTACCTTAATAATTATGGTGAAGCCGAAATTCACTGTATTTTATAATTTCCACTTTACATGTTATCAAAACCATTCTACAAAATAATAATATGAACATAAAACATTATCACACTTTAATAAAATCAATACAATAAATCAACAATTACAACTTAATGTAAGCAACTTGTGAACCAATAATGAAATATAAACTGTAAACCTAACCTAACCTGTCTGCCGATACTGACTGGCAACTAGCGCGGCGTTCCGTCAACGGCTAAAAATGGAAACACAATCAGCTGTAAGTACTTTGTCTATAAACCTCTATTTTTATTGCCGCCAGTAAAATATAACAAGAGTGCGTTATAATTGGCGGTTTGTTCAATGCAATGTCAATGTTGTTCAATGCAGGCTTTTTGACAGAATCACGAACATTGCAAGTTAAAGTTTAGGCTCTACTGAGTCTCACGTACTACCAATCTTAAAAAAATCAATAATAATTGAAAAAAAACACATTTCTGTAGTAAAATTTATGAATGCTAGTAATTAAATACATTATTAATATTATGATGAATACATTATTAATATTTTTCTGGTAGAGAGGATTCCATCCTGAAGTCCTTGTGGGGTAGCTGCCACTGGATTTTTGTTGTTGGTGATTGTTTACAACAGTAAAATATATAGTTTTTTTTTAAGTATAGACACTAATAAGTATATTTACACACACAATAATTCTGAACAAGAAAATGGGTTATATATACGATTTACTTATTTAATTACAAAAATAGTTTTTGTAATAAATTCAAAGATGACAAAGCTCTTGAATTTAGAAAATTAACATTTTATTATAAAGCAGAATATAAAAATAAAAGTTTTTATCTGAGAGGTTCATCACTTATCAGAACGAATTTGAGTTTAAATATTATTTTAAGTTGTCAGAAACTCCGAGATTATTCATGTTCCACGATTTGATTTGAATCAAAGGTTGGATCAATGGTGATCCATAAAAGACATTTAGTTTCCAAAAATATCATATAAATATTTTCTATTTGACGAATTTCAAATTCAAAATTTAAGATTATTAATAGCAAAAAAGCATCAGTTACAAAGTGTTAATTCCTTCCATGTGGCAAGCGTTAAAGAATTTTCCTTAATATATACTAAAAATTACGCTTAATTGACCCAATATGTAGTTGAGTAAATATGAATAAAAAATAAAGGAATATAATACGGAGAAATATGAGAATAGAGTTCCAGCTCAAAGATATCCACAACTTATTGTACGGCAATAAATATAATATATGTTACGTGTTATGATGTCTGGAGAATTCCATGCATGGACAATAATGGGGATGAACATAATTACGAGTGACCAGGAAGAGGCAATAAAATGTGGTAAGTGAGCACGTCACCGCCATCTTTCATGGTAGCAACATATTGAACACGTGACCCTTGGGGAACCAGGAACATCTCACAATCTGTGGCATTAATACTGTGGATCCAGCAGGTCTGGAGTCTGGTAAGGGAATATGGAACATATCGGCAATATGGGATACCAAATTACACTTCATGACTGAAACTTGAAGGATAACAATGGTCCAGTTTTATATTACAAAGCAACTTCTCGATTCTAGTAAGCTTATATTAGGCCTACTATGAAACTGTATTCATAATGTGGTACTGAAATCTTATTAGAAAGGAATTTCTGTCTGAAATGAAATAAATGGTTCCGAAGAATTGACACAAACATTTCCCCATATTAAACATTAAAAAATAAAAACTTTGATAATTACCAGTTTGATTCCCAAGTATGTTTTTTGACATAACTCAATAACTAGTTAAGTTAGAGACATGCGCGTTTCACTAAAATATTTTAAATTGTAATTCACATCCTTCCTGAATATTTAATCAAAATCATTAATGCAGTTTTTGAGAAAATTATATTTTTATTTTGTATGTTTTTGCCCATAAAAAATAAAAAAAAAAAAAAAACTATAATTTCAAATAGTGAAAAATGGTCTGGAGATATTGGCTAAATACACATACATACCACATGTCATAAATAATTATCCATTCGTTTGGTCTGAAGTGCAAATCCAAACACACAGACAAACATACGAAAAGACACTAAAATTTGTTTTCAAAAAAATACATTTTGGGGTTTAGGGGACCCTAAAATGGACTTTTAGACTAACTTCTAAAAAAAGGGTTTGATTATCACTATACTTTCTCTATGCTAACGCATATGGGAGGAAGTACAAATACTAATGGCAATGCCTACAAAAGAGATGTTAGGACTACATTTACGTAAGGGAGGGAGGTCCTCTCTTACACCTAACCAACAATAACAACCACAAAAATTACGTCAAAAACAATACAATTAATTCACTAATTATAATTAGCAGGTTTACTAGTTAAATAAAATTAATATAATTTTAAAACTTATCATTAAATAATCCAAAATATAAATAAGATTTAAGATTTATATAGCAATAAACTAAATTTTAAACGGGGAAAAATTAAAACTAACATAGTAATAACAATCATTCGACAAACTCGCAGGGTCATGCAACCCTCAATCCCGCGAGGACCGCAGTAAGCCCCTAACACATGCCCAAAACAATGTTCATCAACGCCTCTTATATGGTCGGACATATTTGAGAATACCCATGATATCAATAACATTTTCTGAGTATTTTTCCATCCGAAATGTTACTTCATCATTATTTTATATGTGAAAGAAACAGTTTAGGACAGTTAAAAGCAATTTTAAATACAATAACGTTAAAAAGAGGGGAAAAACACACACAAACATGAAACAATTTATTACTTATGATTTAAAGAGTGAGGTTCTTTAAATAAATAATTTCAAACTAACACAAGAAAAACTCAATCTCACCCAGAGTTTTTCTTATGTCAAGTGATAAAAATAAACAGCTAATAAACAGATTAAAAATAAACCCTTGAAGACAAAGTTGACAATGTAGTAGTAGCCGACAATAGTAGGAGGCTCTCACTTCGATGGTCCACACATAGACATGAGGCTGTAGAACTGCACACAGCCCTCTTACCTGTTCGTACACAATCACAGGTGGCATTCGACAAATAGATATAGAAACATTTTCATAATCATTCACTCATTTATCATGTAATGTCATATATGTACTTGTAATGAACGTTATTAAGTTTCAGTTGCATGAGATGTAGATATTGTTGTTTTTGATGGAGATATTGTTGTTTTTGATGGAGATATTGTTGTTTTTGATGGAGATATTGTTATTTTTGATGGAGATATTGTTGTTTTTGATGGAGATATTGTTATTTTTGATGGAGATATTGTTATTTTTGATGGAGATATTGTTGTTTTTGATGGAGATATTGGTGTTTTTGATGGAGATGTTGTTTTTGATGGAAATATTGTTGTTTTGATGGAGAAAAATTCACAGAAGCGTAACACCCAGAAATCTCTTTTTGAGAAAATATAACTTTATTAAGGATATATAATATTAAATAGTAGTTTTTGGTACAAGTAAACTATCATAGTTTTGTAGAAAAGTTAACTCACCCTCTCAATACACATTCTAAAAATAATTGAAGTAGATGTGCTCGTTGGGGGCAGCCCGTTACAACTGTTGGTAGCTACTCAAACTTCATGGCTGCTACCCAAGTTGATGGGTAGCTAGCTACTCATTCGTATGATCAAGGATAACATTGCATAGATTGGTCGATATCGGGATATTTATTATGGCCTTATTTTAACTCTTTGAGAGAAAATATCTTGAATTCATTTCTTAGTAAGCTTCTAGAGCGTGCATTTCTTCTTTGAGTTCTTTATTGGAAATTGGAAATAATTTTAAAAATTCTCGTAAATTCTAATAAAATGATTTATTTTATAAGGCCTTTGACCTACAATGTAGGCATCATTAGACACCGACTAAATTCTAATTTTAAAAAAACATTTGTTTACAAAATATAATAATGTAAATATTTTAAACGTATGGTAGATTAAAAAAAAATAATTAAATATAAAGTTTGTATACATAAATATTAATACATAGTAATTTTCAGTTAAATTATACTATATAAACGGAGAATTTTGAATGAAATAAGGTTCATGAATGTAAATAATGATGAATAATGTAGAATGTAAATAATGGACCTTATTTCATTCAAAATTCTCCGTTTATATAGTATAATTTAACTGAAAATTACTGTCATTCATATTTATATATATACAAACTTTACATTTAATTATTTTTTAAATCTACCATATGTTTAAAATATTTATATTATTGTATTTTGTAAACAAATGTATTTTAAAATTAGAATTTAGTTGATGTCTGATGATACCTACATTGTAGGTCAAAGGCCTCATAAAATAAATCATTTTATTGGAATTTATGAGAATTTTTATAATTATTCTAGAGCTTGTATAAAATAAAATAAGTTTCATTGTCCAAAGATGTATAGGTTTTGAGAAAATATAATCAGTCGTCAATCGTATTAGCATTTTATATTTATGAATTATGTGTAAACACCCTTCAAATATCCCGCTTACATCGGGTAATGGTTCCTACAGGAGGATAACCAAGGATTTTCTTAGACTTTGAATTTTATACAAACTTTTTAACAAAAAATTCATTATTTTGAGTTTAAAATTTAAATATGCACCTTTGGTTTTAGGCATTAAAGAAAGTTTTAAAATTATAAATTTAAAAGTGTTTCACATCTAAATCATGACATTAAACTAAAACTTATTTATTATTTGTTAATTATTCATTTTTTAATTTTTTTAAAATTAACTATTTTTCTAACCTATTACAGTGATCTGAAAAGGTTTTGTTCCTCGTGAGGTGAGTAATAACACGACATTTATGGTCTATCCTCACCAAATGCAGGACATTTTATTTATTTGCCAAACTGTAATGGCTGCCAACATAGCCAATCTGGTAGAAACCAGCCACGTCACAGGGGCTATAAAAGGAATGACCCCACCTGGGTCACGGCGTAGAATATTTATAAAGCAGTTACCCCTATTACTGATCCACCTCAAGATTGTGTCACTGTCTGCGTCGTAACTGTTCTTTATTGGAACAGTTGTAACCTTCACGGCACGATATTAGTGAATTTAAAATACTTGTATGGACAGTTTAATTTGCATTTAGGTTTTATTAGAATTGTTCCGAATACGAAGTTTTATTAAACTTCAGTATTTTCAAAACACACACACACACACACACACACACACACACACACACACACACACACACACACACACACACACACACACACACACACACACACACACACACACACACACACACACACACACACACACACACACACACACACACACACACACACACACACACACACACACACACACACACACACACACACACACACACACACACACACACACACACACACACACACACACACACACACACACACACACACACACACACACACACACACACACACACACACACACACACACACACACACACACACACACACACACACACACACACACACACACACACACACACACACACACACACACACACACACACACACACACACACACACACACACACACACACACACACACACACACACACATAAAATGGAGTGGAAAAATCTTATAAATTAATAAATTATTATAATTATTGAATGAATTATATATAATGGTGGGTGGTCAAATCCATTGTACATGTATGGGTGGGCGGGTGGGTCAATGCCACTGTACGTGTATGGGTGGGTCAATTCCATTGTACATGTATGGGTGGGCGGGAGGGTCAATGCCACTGGGCGTGTATGGGTGGGCGGGTGGGTCAATGCCACAGCTCCAAATCAAACGCCTTTAACTATCAATAACCCACCCGCCCACCCATACATGTACAGTGGCATTGACCCACCCGCCCACCCATACACGCCCAGTGGCATTGACCCACTCGCCCACCCATACACGCTCTGTGGTATTGACCCGCCCGCCACCCATGCCCGTACGGTGGTATTGACCCGCCCGCCCACCCATACACGCTCTGTGGTATTGACCTACCCGCCCACCCATACACGCTCTGTGGTATTGACCCTCTCGCCCACCCATACACACACTGTGGTATTGACCCGCCCGCCACCCATGCCCGTACGGTGGTATTGACCCGCCCGCCCACCCATACACGCTCTGTGGTATTGACCTACCCGCCCACCCATACACGCTCTGTGGTATTGATTTTATCGCAAAATGCGCCTAAAATTTCATATTAATGAAATTGATTTAAAAACTCAATTAAATATCAATTTTTTTAAAGGCCTTTCAGAAACAGTTTACAACTTTGCTTAAATTATAAAATAAATAAACCTAAGTTTGATTCCTTTCATACTATTAAATTAAGCTTAACAAATAAGATAATGAATTCTTATTAAGATAACTGTATAGTTTAAGGTTTAATGCATTAAATAACATAAATTCAATGATTAAAATATCAATTGCATTTTCATTAGGATGCTGTATCTCTAATTTAATTCTGTGGTAGTATACAGGAAATAATCACCAAATACATACAAAACTTTCGATATTGTATATTTGTTGTAATGTTTCATAATGGTTGTAATATTCAAAATTAAACTAAAAATGGTTTATTATATTAAAAATGTAAGATTAATTTAGTAGAAAGTTTTCAAAAAATAAGCTGGCACTTTTTATGCAGTGTTGTAATCCATTTACATGAAAGCTAATTGCTGTGTAGTTTGTAGGTGGTATGTTCCATCTTGTAATTGCTAACAATGCCATCGGCGTGGATACTCCTGGAGAAGAGCGAGACAAATAAATGCCACGCTTGTCATTTAACCACAATCCGACCTACACCATGAGCTTGTAAGTAACGTAGTGGTCTTTGCTGACTTATCTATCATCTGTGATACTTAATCTGATTTATCCACTGTTGTTACAGTTAAGTCTTTGAACTATTTCTATCAAAATAATATCTACGTTGTTAACCTTTATTTTTCCAACCTTTATTAAATTTTGTCCAACAATTTACCCATACACAACCTCAATACCACTGTATGTGTATGGGTGAGCGGGTGGGTCAATGCCATTGTGCGTGTATGGGGACGGGGTTACTGTTTGGATCTAACTGTTTGGAACAAGTTTCGAAGTCAGTAGGAATATCCAAGTTTTTCCCTTGATAAATATCAAAGTCTATTAGATAGCCATATGGTGTGTTCAGGCACCAAGCTTTGAATCCAAATCTGATCGGTTTTCCTCGAACGAATTGTTTGCAACCATGTCTTCCAAAGTATTCGATCATGTTCTTGTCGTAGAATAAATTTCGCTCACTAATCTATCGAATCTCGTGATCTTTATTATACAACTAAGAAATTAGAATTCAGCTAACGTTCTATAAGAAAAGTAGTAACAATGACTACACTCCTTTACCAACACCTAACACAATCATTTGCAACCAATATTTACCAATATAAAGACGGTCGCTGCCTTGTTGATAAATTTATAATACTTAAGATTATAATAGTTATAGGGGAAATTACTGGAAATTTGTTAAAGTTACATTAATTGTACAAACATTTCCCCACCTAAAAATATGTAATGTCCTCTTTAAGATAAAATATTTTTGTCAACCTCAATCTACTTGCTCAATATTGGTTACATCAATCATTGTATGTATTATGGAAATTATTTTGGGCACGGGAAAACACGTTTTCTTTATGGTCCAGTTTTACAAAGCAACTTCTCGATTATAGTAAGCTTGTATTACTATGAAACTGTATTCATAATGCGGTACTGATATCTTATTAGAAAGGAATTTCTATCTGAAATGAAATAAATGGTTGCAAAGAATTGACACAAACATTTCCCCATATTAAACACTAAAAATAAAAACTTTGATAACTACCAGTTTGATTCCCAAGTATGTTTTTAGACATAACTCAAGAACTAGTCAAGTTAGAGACATGAGTGTTTCACTCAAATATTTTAAACTGTAATTTACATCTTTCCTGAAACTTTAATCAAAATCATTACATCCGTTTTTGAGAAAATTCTATTTTTATTTTGTATGTTTAATATGACTGAAGTTTAATAAACAAACTATATATTTAATAATATTAATAATATTTGATTTAAAATGCTTTAAAAATTATAATTGTTACATATTTATAAAATGAGAGTGTTGCCTGTATACTACTTTTGTTTGTAGAATTGGGTAAAATTTGCATTTCTTTATTTCTGTTTGTCCTCTAATAGTTTTTTTTCTTATTTCATGGATTTGGTAATATTATAGAATCTTGATACTTACCTTAAGATTCTTGGATGACATGTTATGTTTTTATTGCTTCATTATGTTATTTTGGATTAATTAAATTTATCCACAGTAATGAAAGGCTTACAGCAAACTCTCTATGGTTATCTAATAAGATTATACCTTAATGCAAAGTACGTCCAAACAACTACCCCAAACAATTTATATTTAAATAACAATAAATTAAAACCTGTATATATGTATTCAAGGATTATTACCAACATAAAAAATACTGGAATATAAATTTAATATTATTTCCTCATCACTTAAAAAAAAATGAACTATTAAAAAAATTGTTTCTACCAATAAGATTCTAAACTACAATGTCGTATTTTTAATACTTATTTCAACACTTTTATATAAAATTAAACGTTCAAAATCTATGCATTCACTTATTGAAGAATTTATAAAACAAAATGTATAAATAGGGCCTAACTGTTTCCTAGTCAGGACAAAGACTTTATTAACAACGTTCTCAATTTTAAATAAAATTTAACCCCTGGATGGACTAGATAGGTTCTATATAAAGTAGAGAAGTATGAATTGTAAGTAGAACGTCTACAAAATATCTGGATAAAATATCCAATCAAAGTGTCCACGTCTCTCCGTCATAAAACAGATGAGCTCACCTGAGTCGCAGGTAGAATATTTATACTGCAGTCAATGCCGTTACGTCACTGGAACGACTTCCCTAGTAAAACTAACGGTAAATGTCTTCTCCTGGATTGTTCAGATTGGTTACTTGTCAATTTAATTAATCTATTTTTAGGATTATAAAATAAGCAAGAAAAATTAATGGTGAGAAAGAAGAAAAATATCAAAAGTTGAATTATTAAATGTCTAATAACTGGGGAGACAAAAGAAATACTTCGAGAATATATAAATTTTATTATTTCTTTGTATCTTGTTTAATTTGTTGGATATGTTAGTCAAGGTTCAGATGTCATGTATGGAACTGAATATCAGGCTTGGCAGTTAGCTGGAAATCAGACCAACATTACGTGGTTTGGATTCCACGTAAAGTTGTAGGTCACATAGTTGCACTGGCTATTGGGCTATTAATAAATAGACTTTTCTTAGGATAGACGACCTTGGTTAGTACCAGTGACTACACTCATCACACTCTTTTGCCCTTCTATTAGCTCTCTTCGATCGGCGTCTTAGTAATGAGAGAATAAATAAACTGTCATCTTCGCGTTGAGCTTAGATCACCCTCTAATTTTCACTTTAGTCTTTAAAGATTTAACTAAAAAAGGCATATAGTTTATAAATAAATGTTTAAGAGCTATAAAAAAAGTTCAGGACCAAAGTCCTAAGACATAAGACGTAAGTATATTAATTTTTCAATTGTTCAGTTACCAAAATAAAAGGAAAAAGCTATTAAAAATGTCCCTTACAAAATTTAGCGACTAATCCAAGCACCCTAATATTTTAGTAAAATCTAAGATTTTGCTGATCCATTGAAATGGCGGTTTCCGGAATCCCCTTCTGTTAACCACAGCCTTCAAAATGTTGTAAAACTCTACTTGTCTTTTATATTGTTTTCACCACTAAACTTCCATTTTGTTACGAGTCTTCTCACCATACACCTCTTCTTTCTTTTCCAATATTTTGATTATATTATATTAAACTTGACTATCAGAGCAGTATATTTTCAAACATGATGTGTTAACATGTTCATTTTAATTTGATAGAACCGTTTTAATTTTATTTCACCCTCCCACAAAATTAATTCTTTCAAAGGAAATAGTCAAAATAAAAGGCACGTGTTCATGATGCTGAACTTCATCAAGTTTTATAAAACGCTGAGCCTCATTAAATGTTAGATAAATCCTGAACGTTGTAAAGTGTTAAACAAGCTGAGGAATCTAAGAAGTCAAACAAATTATGAACTTTGTAAAGTGTTAAACAAGCTGAGCTTTGTAAAGTGTTAAACAAGCTGAGGTATCTAAGAAGTCAAACAAATTATGAGCTTTGTAAAGTGTTAAACAAGCTGAGGTATCTAAGAAGTCAAACAAATTATGAGCTTTGTAAACTGTTTAACAAGCTGAGCTTTGTAAAGTGTTAAACAAGCTGAGGTATCTAAGAAGTCAAACAAATTATGAGCTTTGTAAAGTGTTAAACAAGCTGAGGTATCTAAGAAGTCAAACAAATTATGAGCTTTGTAAACTGTTTAACAAGCTGAGCTTTGTAAAGTGTTAAACAAGCTGAGGTATCTAAGAAGTCAAACAAATTATGAGCTTTGTAAAGTGTTAAACAAGCTGAGGTATCTAAGAAGTCAAACAAATTATGAACTTTGTTAAGTGTTAAACAAGCTGAAATTTGTAAAACGTTAAACAAATCGAATTTTGTAAAGTGTTAAACAAGCTGAGCTTTGTAAAGGGTTAAACAAGCTGAAATTTGTAAAATGTTAAACACGTTGAACTTTGTAAAGTGTTAAACAAGCTGAGGTATCTAAGAGGTCAAACAAATTATGAGCTTTGTAAAGTGTTAAACAAGCTGAGGTATCTAAGAAGTCAAACAAATTATGAGCTTTGTAAAGTGTTAAACAAGCTGAGGTATCTAAGAAGTCAAACAAATTATGAACTTTGTAAAGTGTTAAATAAGCTGAAATTTGTAAAACGTTAAACAAATCGTATTTTGTAAAGTGTTAAACAAGCTGAGCTTTGTAAAGAGTTAAAGCGATTCTGAACTTTGTAAAATGTTAAACACGCTGAACTTTGTAAAGTGCTTAACAAGCTGAGCTTTGTAAAGGGTTAAACAAGCTGAAATTTGTAAAATGTTAAACAAATCGAACCCTGTAAAGTGTTAAACAAGCTGAGCTTTGTAAAGGGTTAAACAAGCTGAAATTTGTAAAATGTTAAAGAAATCGAACTTTGTAAAGTGTTTAACAAATGCGGAACGTTGGTAAATGCTTATTAAATATTATTGTGAAGTTTAATCTTATAGTTTTGAAGAAGGTTACAAGGCATCTGTTTGTCTACAACATTAGACAAATACAATACAACAAATACAATACAATACAGTACAACAATACAAACAAAGTTGTGTCCATCGTATGCTGTCAAGTTAGTGGTGCCTAATCATACGCCAAAGTGTTTTTTATTTAAGATTCTCTTGTATTTTTGAAGGAAAGTACAAATTATTTTTGACCCAAATAGTACTAACAACGCTAAAACGTGTTCCATATTTGCATTGCCTGTGGTATGAGTCCATAAATATGTTATGAACGCTTTTAGGTATAAGTCGTAGATAATAGCCTATACAAAATTTATTACCGTGTTGAATTTTAAAGTTTCATTTTGTCATTAATTTTTGTAACTAAACATCTTCAATCTTGTCATCGAAATTAACTTAAAGTGTGTCTAAGACAGAAAAATACAAATTAACACCTTATACCTTATATTATGTCCCGTATCTCTGGAGTTGTTCATACAAAACAGCAGACAAACAAAAGTGAACCAGACACAAGTAAATGTATGTATTTCCACATTATTAACACTCTTTGATGTACTGAGTTGTTATTGGATATGTAATGCATAGATATTAAAGTAAAAAAGAAAACCCATGATCGTGTTAAATTCTGACTAACAAGGTAACAAAGGCTCATTAAAAATAACAAAGCCTATTATCCTTTATACGAGTGATTTAAAAAAAGTTATTATTCGATCAACAAAGCCTTAATTAGGAATGTGCGATGTGATGACAATCCCAGTTTGGTACTTAGGCTTCTACGTCTGACTACACTACGGGTTTACGGCGAAATTGTATTGTTTTCCAAAGTACCAATCTGCCACAATTGCCGAATATTGTACTTCGTTTATTGGCTGGCATCTTGTACATAAGCTGCCGTAGATATAAATGAGGAGTAGGTTACATTAGCATGTTTTAAAAGATAATAAAACAGTTATCAGCGCATTATTTTTCAAATACTTTCCAATTTCCAAATAGCTGTACTTATAACTATATCCCTTGATTTTATTATTGTGTGCATATAAAATCATTACTATTATAACCTTACTGTTCAACTCATCGATAGTTAGAACAATTTATTGGGTTGAGTTTTGAACTACATTAAGACTGGACTATAAAATATATAATTAATATCTGTACGGGCATAATTGCATAGTTTTGTAATATAAAAGATCATAATAGAATAGCAAATTAATTTGTTACGAATAGCATGGATTAAAAATGAGTTATTTAATATAATATAGTAACTAAGAACTGTGGTACTACCGACCTTCGGATGAGAGAAACCTCCAACAAAATATGAACATCAAGAAAGAGAACCATGAAAATAAATACTAACAGGACACAAACCATGTTAATCAGTAGACATAGGAAAAGACACAACATTTCAATAGGAATTACTAGTTTAGAAGAAGCGCAAAAGTTCATCTAAACTAGTCCCGTGTGTGTGTATCTTTGTTCTATAGCGGACCTTACTATTATAACCTATAGTACCATTATACTATTATAACCTCCGTAAGTCCAGGTCAAAAATCGGAGAATATTGCCCGACCGCTCTTTCTAGCCTTGAGACGGCCTGGTCCCTCAGCTAGTGTAAATGGGATGCTCTATGGCAGGGCTAAACCCCGTAAGTCCAGGGCACGAATGTTTCCAGGCTCTATGGCAGGCCTAACCTTCGTAATTGCAGGGACAAGTGTATACTTGAACGTAGCTGGGATTACAAATAAACGTAAAAAAAGATAAAATATATAAACCTTGTGGATTGATGGAATACATTGAAATGGCTTCTCCGAGTAAAGTATTCAATGTATTCCATCACAACCACTGTACGAGTATGGGTGGGTGGGTGGGTCAATACCACTCTACGTGTATTCCAATACTACTGTATGTGGCACATTTTGTTCCCTTCTCTCATATAGTGTACCCACCAGCCCACCCACACATGTATAGTGGTAAACATTTTAGATATTTATCTAGGCTCAAAAATCTCAGCATACGGAAAAATAGATATGGAAATAAATTAAAGAATAGGAGCAGTCAGTCGACTCTCCCATAGTAATAGAAATAAATTTTTAGAGAAAAGGGAAATCACAAAAAAGACTAAACTGGTAGTTTACAGATCAACATTTGTACCTTCCTAACTTTGGATGTGAGTCATGGGCTTTAATAAAAAAGCACAAAAGTAAACTCCAAATAATGAAAATGAGGTTCCTACGTAAAAAAAACAAAACAAGACTAGAAGAGATAGCGTTAGAAATGTCGCCATCAGAAGCTCCTTAAATGTTAAGCCATAGCAGAAGTCGTCTAGAACAACAATTGAGATAGTTTGGTAATGTTCAACGCATGCCACCAACAAGACTCCCAAAGATTTTAAAAGACGTCAGAATGGAGGGAAGGCGTAGAAGAGGAAGATCAAGAAGGGAATGGGAGGAAGATGTAGAGGATGCTTTGCGTGAAAGGGGTGTTTCCATCAAAGAGGCTATACCTGCAGATAGACAGAGATGGAGACGCCTTGTAACCTCGACACCAACCGTTACAAGTAGAGGATACTCTGCGTGAGAGGGGTGTTTCCATCCAAGAGGCTATACTTGCAGATAGACAGAGATGGAGACACCTTGTAACCTCGACACAAACCGGTAGAAGTAGAGGATACTCTGCGTGAGAGGGGTGTTTCCATCCAAGAGGCTATACCTGCAGATAGAGAGAGATGGAGACGCCTTGTAACCTCGACACAAACCGGTAGAAGTAGAGGATACTCTGCGTGAGAGGGGTGTTTCCATCCAAGAGGCTATACCTGCAGATAGACAGGGATGGAGACGCCTTGTAACCTCGACACAAACCGGTAGAAGTAGAGGATACTCTGCGTGAGAGGGGTGTTTCCATCCAAGAGGCTATACCTGCAGATAGACAGAGATGGAGACGCCTTGTAACCTCGACACAAACCGGTAGAAGTAGAGGATACTCTGCGTGAGATGGGTGTTTCCATCCAAGAGGCTACACCTGCAGATAGACAGAGATGGAGACGCCTTGTAACCTCGACACAAACCGGTAGAAGTAGAGGATGCTCTGCGTGAGAGGGGTGATTCCATCCAAGAGGCTATAACTGCAGATAGACAGAGATGGAGACGCCTTGTAACCTTGATACCAACCGGTAAAAGTAGAGGATGCTCCACGTGAGAGGGGTGTTTCCATCCAAGAGGCTATACTTGCAGATAGACAGAGATGGAGACGCCTTGTAACCTCGACACCAACCGGTAGAAGAGGACATGATTAAGTAAGTAATTAAGGACTGTAAATGTGTAATAAATATTTGAAACTCCACATATTTTCAAAATATGTTGTATTTCTTTTAAAAAATCGATCATTTCGACACAGTTTTATTTAACTATAGCCATAATTTCTTTTTAAACGATTATTTTAATTTTCTTTAAGAAATCCCTATTTTAGATTTAATGCCAGTGAAACCCTGGAATTACATAATTAAATATTTTATTTACCCAGCATACAAAATTGATACTCAGCCAACTGATTCGGAAACATTTCAACAGTGTATGGTGTATCTTAGATCTGCCCACCATTTCGTAACACATTTAAGAAGGCGAGGCGAGGCGAGTTACAGTACAGTACATATAGTACCGCGCAATAATCCGCGTCGATCATACGAGGTAGGGGACTCTGTCGTGTTTATTCCATACTGCTCTGTTTGTAGTAGGTTGGACTTTGAGAATTCTACCCAGCTAAATAAAAAGTCTATTTTTATTTACAATTTTTTATTTTGAGTTAGAAAATACGAGGAATCTATGGAAATAAACAAGAAAGCAGTATCCAACAGTAGCTAATAATAAAAGCAGCATCTGCACTGCTTTTACTTCTCTTTTACTTAGTACACTGCAGATACTGCCTTTATCCTATGCAGCCTTTATCCATATAGAACTACATATACTAGCTGGTTGAATGTTTGTTACTCATCATTTTAGTATTTTCTTAAGTTCCATATGTTTGTTTTACAATCAGCTGTTTTAAAACTTGGCTGTAAGAAAGTATCCTATTCAAAAAAAGCAGTATGTACTTTCTGCTTTAATGACATTAAATATGAGTGAACGATCCTAAAGAAGAAAACAGTATCTGCTTTTAAAAATTAATGTTAAGTTATTTTATTGTAATTTTGTGTGAGAAAATTATGAAAATTACCCCTTCAAACTATTATACAACATAAACATAATTATCTTAACATATCTGTTCAGACCATCTTAAAAACGTTGTCAATTTATCCAAATTTTTTATTTTGGCAGATTATGCTTTTCTTCTTAGCTAGGCAGAATTTCCATATCATGGGTTGGTAGTAGTTTATTTATATAAATATTTTTATATTAGTTTCCTTTAAATGCGAATCCAAAGTTTCATAATGTCAAACTTAGAACAGAAATAATAACTTCTGTTCAGGCATAATTGCATAATATAAGAGATCATAATGGAATTCTTAATGATTTCTATTATATTTTGTTCTATATCTACAACAAACAGTACACAGTCCCTTTCTTGTACTTACCACAAGTTGCCAATGTGTTGCAGCTCTCCAGTCACTTCTGGATTCGTCACACGCACAGGTCCTGTGGCCCATGTTTCACTTTCCAATATTACACTGATGTTAGTTTGTTTTGTATGTTTGTGGAATAAATCGATTTGATTTATGTTGTACTTGGAATATATTAGACTATAGATAGCATTTTTGTCATATTAATTGTTCATTTTAAATATTAAGTTTTAAACATTATCCATGTAGTGTGAGTAGGTCTACAAGGTACACTGGGTTTTATTTATCCATGTAGTGTGAGTAGGCCTACAAGATACTGGGTTTTATTTATCCATGTAGTGTGAGTAGGCCTACAAGATACTGGGTTTTATTTATCCATGTAGTGTGAGTAGGCCTACAATATACTGGGTTTTATCTATGCATGTAGTGTGAGTAGGCCTACAAGATACTGGGTTTTATTTGTCCATGTAGTGTGAGTAGGCCTACAAGATACTGGGTTTTATTTATCCATGTAGTGTGAGTAGGCCTACAAGATACTGGGTTTTATTTATCCATGTAGTGTGAGTAGGCCTACAAGATACTGGGTTTTATCTATGCATGTAGTGTGAGTAGGCCTACAAGATACTGGGTTTTATTTATCCATGTAGTGTGAGTAGGCCTACAAGATACTGGGTTTTATCTATGCATGTAGTGTGAGTAGGCCTACAAGGTACTGGGTTTTATTTATCCATGTAGTGTGAGTAGGTTTACAAGGTACTGGGTTTTATTTATCCATGTAGTGTGAGTAGGCCTACAAGGTACACTGGGTTTTATTTATCCATGTAGTGTGAGTAGGCTTACAAGGTACACTGGGTTTTATTTATCCATGTAGTGTGAGTAGGCTTACAAGGTACTGGGTTTTATTTATCCATGTAGTGTGAGTAGGTCTATAAGGTACACTGGGTTTTATTTATCCATGTAGTGTGAGTAGGCCTACAAGGTACACTGGGTTTTATTTATCCATGTAGTGTGAGTAGGCCTACAAGGTACACTGGGTTTTATTTATCCATGTAGTGTGAGTATGCCTACAAGGTACACTGGGTTTTATTTATCCATGTAGTGTGAGTAGGCCTACAAGGTAAACTGGGTTTTATTTATCCATGTAGTGTGAGTAGGCCTACAAGGTACACTGGGTTTTATCCATTGTGTGAGTAGGCCTACAAGGTACACTGGGTTTTATTTATCCATGTAGTGTGAGTAGGTCTATAAGGTACACTGGGTTTTATTTATCCATGTAGTGTGAGTAGGTCTACAAGGTACACTGGGTTTTATTTATCCATGTAGTGTGAGTAGGCCTACAAGGTACACTGGGTTTTATTTATCCATGTAGTGTGAGTAGGCTTACAAGGTACACTGGGTTTTATTTATATATGTAGTGTGAGTAGGCCTACAAGATACACTGGGTTTTATTTATCCATGTAGTGTGAGTAGGCCTACAAGATACTGGGTTTTATCCATTGTGTGAGCTAAGGCATTGAACTTAGGATAAATAAAGGTTAAATATTAATTACACATATTGAACCTAATTTATCCATTATGAGAAATAGTGTTCTCATAATGGATAAACATTATCTCATAAATTCTCATTTCTATTCTTCGAGTTATTATAATATAATATCTGTTATTAATAAACATATCTTTAACAGTAAATTTATCCATTATGGAAACTAAGGTATAAATAGTCTTATTTATCTATAATTTTTAATTTGGTTTATCCATTACTGTTGGTAGGTTATTTATACTTTTATTGCTGAGAGAAAATCACATTTCGGGATTAAACTCTAGGCAGTGAAATTCAAACCAGCATAGAATTCGATATTTCTTTTTGTTCGTATCCCCTTTAAACTGTTTCACCCCTGATACCAAATTATAAAATATCTTTTGCTGTATGGTCATAAAAGTTGCGAAATATATAGTAAATAAGTTAAAATTTAGGTTTAGAACAAATATTTTATTATTTTTAATTTTTAATAGCATATTATTAATTAACACGTTATTTTAAGCCACTCAAGTAAGAAACGCGGCTAAAATGGGGACTTTCTGTTGAAATCATTCAAATTATATAATTTTTAAATTGTTTTCAACATTTACAAAATTTTTATCGTCTTCAAGTTAGTTATTTTCCTTGCTTGAATGGCAAATAAATTAATTAGCATCTTTACGTTCTATGCTTACAAAAAATCTGCTTTTTAAAAATGTAATATGTTAATAAAATAATGCAATTTATTTTATATTTGACTCAAATAGGATAGTGAATAATAAAATGCTTTCCTCTTGTTCATAGAAATTTGTTGAGATGGGACTAGATGATATTAAGGATGGACTTTTAATATATGTTTTATTAATTTCTTAATTTATCTCTAAGGTCATAAAATAACAGTGATATAACCAGACTGCCAATAACAGGTTGAGCCAGTAAAGGTAGTGTTTCCAATTAGTGAGGGAAAATGCTCGCAGAGAAAAACTTTTACATTCGAATTATATTAATTACATACTCTCGATTAATGTAACGATTCACGCCTACGATAAAGTCTTGCCCTTAAAGTTTTATTTAATTTTTAGCCCTCTTATACTTAGATCTCTGCTCTTGCTGGAGAAGTGTAGTGTCCGTGTTGAGCCAGGACCATCAAAATTAAACCATGAGAGCAATACTGTGTGTAACTTGGTACCACTGATTCCATGGGTAGTTGTAGGTCTATTAGTTTCCCTAGATATAGGACAAATAATTCGAACTCAGTTACTTATTCAGAACACGTAATGAATAAACGTTAAATAAGTTGAAATAAATAAATAAGGCCCGTTTAATATAAGATCAGCGTTTAAAATAAAGTCACAAGTATAGTTAATTTATTGATCCATCAAAAATATTTGCATTCAAATGTAGTATTTAAAGAACTGTATATATTAAGTTATTAATGATGCTAAAACCGACTGAAATAATGATGATGATAAAACTAACTGAAATAATGATGATGATAAAACTAACTGAAATAATGATGATGATAAAACTAACTGAAATAATGATGATGATAAAATATTTAGTGACTTTTGTAATAATTAGTTACAATATACTAACTAATAAGGCAAAAATGTACTATTAATTCAATAAGTATTACATTTTTTATTTTCTTTTAGATTTTTTACAAGAAACTGAAATATTTTTACCTGGCTTACTTTGCTAATGTTAAGATCTTCACTTAATACTAAGTTTCATATAAAATTGATCTAAAAACTAAGTGATAGTAAAAGACGTAATAAGACGTTTAAAAGAATTGTAATAAGACAATTACCGTTTAGTTACAAATCTGCAATCGGGAAGGCAACTGTGATAATGTTTGATTTAGTGGTCGAATTAAAGCTTTACAAACTTGCCACAGACAAAAGTAAGAGGTCGGAAAACATCACTGTAACTTGTTTTAGTACGAGTTTTATTTACTTTCAACACAAAATTAAAATATTTTAATGTTGTTAATAAAATAGGGCGTTAACATTTTCAGTTTGTTTTAAATAATGTTGCTCTGTACTTTTTCTTCAAACGAGGAAATGGTGTTTACTTTTTGCCACTCTGGTATACATGACTTATTGTGCCATCTTCATTAGTGAGCTCTTATATGGTACCTAGTTCATCCAATATAACTTTGATCAGCTGCATAATATTTCTGTAGACTCTTATTGCTTCCTTTTTATTATGCACAGGGTGTTTCAAAACTCTCACTACTAACTTTGGGATATTGTTCCATAGACCAAAAGGAGCCAAAAACGAAACGTAAACCGTGGTTTATCTCTTTTCGTTCACTGCCTGTCTGTTGCCTTTTATAATTAAAAAATGATTTTTTCCCAAAATATTTGACTAAATTTAACCAAACTTAAGTAATATTAAGGAAAATAGTTTGATCAAGTTTGCCTCACTAAATTAAAAATATTTAAATTACAATAACTGAAAATGTATTGAATTAAAAAAATGATCGTTCAAATATAATGCCAAAAATTATGAATTGAAATTGAAAATATGTAGAAGGACAGGTCTGTTATAACAATTAAGTTATTCCAGGTGTAGTGGTGTTATCAGCTGGCCTTTGTTTCCTTGGTGTTATTTTCTGATTTAAAATACTATTAAAAATAAAATGGGATTTAAGCTGTAATTTATCATTTAAAATATTTTTATTGTGGTTTTTTGAGTAGCCTATGTGCTTTGTATATCTCGTATTCTTCTAGAGTATCTAGCTTATTTCCTTTTTTGCATGTGTGTAGAATTTGTAGGCCTGTGTTCAGAATTAATCACCCAAGAACTGTTGACAGAGGTAATTTATTTAATACAATTTTTAAACAGTTCATGGGCTAAATAAACAATTTTTGAATTTATAAAAAAAGTTGCAAAAGTTACTTTTTTAGATGGTTTTAAAACTAATGTAATGGTATATTTGGTTTATATATTCAATAACTGAATTTTTGCAACTTGTTGCATTGATTAATTTCCCTAGAATGAGCTAACAATAACTGATCAACAATATATCAAATAACGACTAGCAAATTATTTGAAGTGTGTTTTAATCTATTTACTTAAATCTATGTGATCCATTGTTGAATCAACAATGGATTCAAAAATGTATTGCACGTGTACGATCTGACTGATTTAGCAATACTTCAGTTATTTGTTATTCAATATAAAACAATTGAATATACCATTACATTTTTTTAAATCGTTTAAAAATCCACTTTGAATTTTTTTACAAAATTAATGCTTTTTAGTTGTTCCAATTTAAATATTTTAAATGGCCACCATTTTAAATGTTACTTGACCAAACCTTTTTATTAATAAACCTTATTATAACAAAGAGTTGGCTTGAATTTAGTTGAGTATCTTGTAGAATATGATTTTTTAAATAAAAAACATATAAAGACATATATACAGTAAACAAAAAGAGATAGACAATTACTTGCAGTTAGTTTTTAGTTCCTTTTGGCCTTCGGAACAATATCTCAGTTTGTAGCGAGAGTTTTGAAATACCCTGTACATTACATTGAAGCTGTATTACAGAGACCTCTGCAGGAAAGCTACAGGAACACAGCCAGTGAAGATTCCTGGTCTCCTCTGCACGTCTGGAACCTCCTAAAGTGATATTCTAAGCTTAAAAACACATACATTACGTGAGAATGTAAATATGTGTTATAAAAAACACACATTGGTTGATGTTTATTTGATATCTCTTCGTAGAGTAATTGTATGAAAGAATTAAAAAGAAACGTACAACTAAGCCCAGAGAGCTTTAGGAGGCCTAGCCTAGAAATAATCAGTCAGGCATATTATAGTTTCCGAATTGTATACATAGATTTCATGATAGATTTGCACATGTTTTCATTGACGCCACATCCTTAAGTTTGCACACTTCAGCAGCAAACTAATGGCTAAACTTACTAGTAGGTGCATGACTTATTAAATATTGATATTTTTCAAATACATTCAAATTTCATTACATAGTTTGATGCTCTCTTTTATTTTGAAGCTCATACATGCTATAATGCAGTCTTTAAAATCGTGAGATCACCTAACACATATTTTTGAAATTCTTATTTTTTTTTAAATTTAACCTAATTGGTAACTTAATGTTCAATACCTGCAGTGTCAATTTACTTGTGTGAACAGAACTCATTACTACTGACGTTTATTGTTGTATGCGCTACCAGTCTTCGGAAGTAAGTTATCCCTTGACAACACTGTCTTACTCCAAAGACTGCAAAACTCAGCCATTAGGTTTGTGTATGGTCTCAAGAAATATGACCATGCGAGTCAAGCTCGAGAAAAAGCAAAAACACTTCCAATAAAGCATATATTTAGTTTGGAGGTGGCTCGTTTAGTCCACAAGATTCTGCTATCTGGCACACCCATTTATTTGAGGAACATGCTGCGGGCTCGTTCAGAGGTTAGAGAACGTCGCACGCGCCAGGACAGCATGCTAGATGTACCCAAAGTCAGACTCGAGGTGGGAAGGAATGCTTTTTCTTACTTTGCTCCCCAGATTTACAACAGAATTCAACAGAATTTCAAAGCACTCAGCTATGTATCATTTAAAAATAAACTTAAGCTACAATTAGAATATGATTATTTTAAAATGTAAGTTGTGTAAAATATATTTTGTTTTGTGATTTTAGCCTAGGCCATATACATGTAATTTTTGTATGACTTGAGTTTTTTTGAAAAACAACTGTATGTTGAAAACGCTCCAAATAAAGACGTTATTTTATTTCAATTACGTAATTTGCAAATTTTCCGAACTGATACATTCTTTGAACTCAAGTTTCGATTGAAAAGGGCTTTGATAAGTTGTACGGTATTAACATTTTTTTGAGATCTTATGCAATTTTTTCTATTTTTACATGGTTGTTAATTTCTTTCTTAGTTTTACGAAACAGGTGGAACGTCACAAAACAAACACTTATTACAATATAAAAACAAAATTTACAAACATTATGGTGATCGATTCGGGTAAAGGTAGTTCTCGACTTTGGTGACGTTCACTTGCTTCATATTTCTACCGACACGTAATTTGCTAGTTGAGAAACTAATTTCTCATTATTGTTGTAAAACCAATTTTACAAGAAAAATTGTACTGATTTTTCTTATTTCACCAGGTAATCTGGCGGGTTTTTGTGTCAATAGAGCTTATACATTCAATAAATAAATTAAACGCACACATTATGTGTGTCGATTTGTTGTTTGCAATTTAATCTTCATATTCTTGTGTTTGTTGCTTATTTTTTAACTAAATTATTTTATCACGTATCCCTTAAAAGTCTATATCATTTACCATTCAAGGAATATTTGTATGAAATGTTGGTTTTATTCTTCTGAAATATTTATCTTAAGATCTACAACTTCAATACATGGATATGATTTGCACATGATATGTTTCATTATTATTTAAATTATTGTTGTGTGCATGTTTAAACATGAAAATCAAATGACACCTTGAATGTGCAAACATAGAGTAAACAAAAATTAGTTTTAAGATAATTATAATAATTATGCTGGTTTGTTTTATACTATAGTTTCTTTCCATGCTTTATTAACAGTTTAGTTTGTTGGAAAGTGATAACTTAAAATACTATTGTATACTCACAACTGAAAATAATATTTAAGAAATTGTTTTTTTGTTCTTGCTAAAAATGCACATCAGAGCACTGTGGTTAATGTAGTGTTTTCTTAACAAAGTACAATAATTATTGCTTGTATCTATCAAAGTCTGATACATATATTTAATAATTATAAAGTTTCTTTTATTAATTATGGAATTTATCATGTAAAAAGGGTGGGAGTTTAGGGGTGAAATAAATAGACAAGATGCTTTTAACAGGAACGTACGTTTATTTGCACCGAGCATAAAGAGGTAAGCTAACAGGGGCAGCGGTCGTGTTGGGGGGCTTAGTCTGTATCCCAGAACGCCCCAAAATTTTGATTTTGAGCGATCTGATTGGGCTCTCCTCTTTGAGAGGCCGAGCCCGGACTCTGTACGTTTTTGACATGATTGTGCATGAAAGTAAGAAGAAAAGCGATACTAAATACAGAATCAAGGAAGCAATACATGATAAATGGCACTGGAGCGGGATACAAACGGCCCAGACCGCTGCCTCAGTCTACAACTGTGTTCAACATAAACAACCTCATTGATAAATATAATAATCAAATTACAATTCACATTACGGAGAAACACATCTCCAAGAAGTTGACAAATTAACAAATTTACATCAAGATTCTAAAATGAAATGTTTAAAAGCAATTAGCAAAAATATATCTAGCAATTAATTGAAATGGTAAACACTAAGAGGAAAGACCACTACTAGGTCCAATCTCAGTCGATGTTGGAAGATCAAACCACTCATACCGTCAACTGAATATTTCGAGGGCTGTTCCTTTCTCTAGTTAAATCTATATTTTCAATATAAAATCTTTCATCCTATTATTTATATCTCAAAAACATTCAAAGCATCACATATATTATATAACTATATTTATTTACCTCGACAAATGTACACAGTTGACATTCACACACACACACGCACACGCACACGCACACGCCGACTTCGTCCGCACTCGCTCATCTCTCTCTCACTTTCACACACCTGACTTATAGGTTTGTACAAAACTTACAAATACTAAAATATCGATCAAGTTAATAATACATTTCCAAAGAATTATATACGACATCGTTCGAAACATTCGGAATAAATTGAAATATGGAAACACAATGAAGAGGAATGCATATATAATAAAAAACACCACGGAGTCGAACGATAAAACTAACGATCGAATAACGATTTGGCCTCTTACCGGAATTACAATGACACATAGTGATACGAATAAACGAGTTTAAAATATAACATCCAAATCGGTATCGTTGTATGAGTGACTCACGAACAAAACTCAGTTATGACGTATTCAGCACGAACGTACACTTCAACAATAATAATACTAACTTTGAACAGGAAGTTGGCCTGTCCGGCGCGCCGACGGTCCCTCGCTCCTAGCCGTACACTAACATTACATTACATTAGTATCAAAAAGTAGTTTTACCTTTATTTAAAATATTTAACAATTTATCCTACAACAATTTGCTATCCGCTATCCAACAAGAATTCCACTAGCTTGGCGACGTCTCGACCTTATGGTTTTTTACAATGAACAAATTGTATGTACTTATGTAACAAGACGATGAAAAGACTAGGATTAACAAATGTAAATTTGGCAACGAGAAATTGATGTATTAAAATGACATCAACTGTAGTGGAGAATTCGATCACAGAAGAACACCCTGCCCGAGTGCCGGGTTGGCAGTGTCTAAGGGTGGAGGGCGCGCGTTAGACGTGCCTCTTCATGTGCAGGGCGAGATGGTCCGAGCGAGAGAAGCACCGGTCACAGTGGCGACACTTGAAGGGCTTAGCACCTGTGTGTTTCCTGTAGTGGCGGGTCAGCTCGTCGGAACGGGCGAAACTCCAGCCGCAGCCCTCCCATTGGCACTTGTACGGCTTCTCGCCTGCAACAGAGACACGGACCTGTTAGTGTCAGCCAACAGGCAGGAAGTCAGTTTGCAACAACTCAAAGATTAAAACAAATACAAAGCCCATTTGGGGTAGACAGTACTTCAATTGGTAGCCTGTTATTTCAAATGGTACAAGATTAGTTGGGTGAAATCTTTTAAATATGGTAGTTAAGTATAAACACAATGACTAAACATCTATAAGAAGCGAAAACCCAACGTTAAAAAACTAGACTACTTTTTTTTCTAATTTTGATATCTTGGCGCGGCCGCCGCTAGGTTGAGCTTGTTGCGCGGCAGCTTAGAGTGAGAGGGAAGATTGCAAGTTGCCATGAGAATGAGTGAGAAAGCAAACCAGCGCTGCGTATCGGCAGCCGCACTAAGCTCTGTTCGTCTGCTACAGGAAGTCTGACACTTTCCCTATATATTTTCACTTCTACAGATCTGTATTCATTGGTAAACACCTAAACAAGTGATAAACTCCACTTCATAGAAATTCGTTGTGCAGAGTCGAGTGGTACACGAACCGTGTATATTTTTACTCAGCGCATTAAGATTTACGTAAACAAAATAAACAATATAAAATAAGTATGATGCCTAAATTGCCTATACGGCAGTGTGACACTTCCCTGTTCATAGCTGCCATCTTGAGTTGGTCGAAAAAACCAACTTCTGAATATGTAGTTCTGCCTATATAATAAATAAACATAACAAATTTAATGACGAGCACAAAACTCATTTGGCAGTACTGTAACTGTACCCGACCGGTCGAGTTGGAGGAGATAGTTTTTGCTCGGTTAGATAGTTAGCTTGTTTACAATCAACCCCACTTTTTGCTTGTTTTTGGATTTTTACAGTAGCTTCATTTACAATCACAATAAAGCTACTGTTATTTTACTCTAGGTGTTTTGTATGGTTAGCTAACAACCACGGTAAAAACCTTATTACTGATAAATAAAAAGATTATTATAAATTACAAAAATATCATACAATTAACATTAATTTAAAGCTCAATTAATTATCTACAAGGGAAACAAGCTCTTTTAAAATGTTGTTTTCTGAGATGCAATTCAATATATAATCACGGAAATGGTATTATAATTAGTAATATAGAATCTTTTAACCAGATGATGGCCGATGCATAAATTACTAATGATTCAAATTAATAATAGGCCTACGCATCTAAACAACTTATTCTAAATGTTAAAAGAATGACTAAGTTACTAAAGAAACAGAACTTATAATAAAAACTTAGTTGACTTTAAAAATTAGGCTACTTTATTTTAACAGAGGTCAGTAACTTTTTTGTTACTAAGAAATAATAACAGACCCCTTAGGACAATATTATGCTTTTGGGACCTAACACATCTTTAGGAACGATCTCTAGATGTTTATTGTTGGACTAACTGTCGGTTCACATACAAACCATCCATAAACCATAATGGTTTATAGTACAAAAATGCTTCTCATGGTAATAAAAACTACATTCACCCTTTTGGGACCTAACACATCTTTAGGAACGATCTCTAGCTGTTTATTGTTGGACTAACTGTCGGTTCACATACAAACCATCCATAAACCATATTGGTTTATAGTACAAAAGTGCTTCTCATGGTAATAAAAACTACATTCACCCTTTTGGGACCTAACACATCTTTAGGAACGATCTCTAGCTGTTTATTGTTAGACTAACTGTCGGTTCACATACAAACCATCCATAAACCATAATGGTCTATAGTACAAAAGTGCTTCTCATGGTAATAAAAACTACATTCACCCTTTTGGGACCTAACACATCTTTAGGAACGATCTCTAGTTGTTTATTGTTAGACTAACTGTCGGTTCACATACAAACCATCCATAAACCATATTGGTTTATAGTACAAAAGTGCTTCTCATGGTAATAAAAACTACATTCACCCTTTTGGGACCTAACACATCTTTAGGAACGATCTCTAGCTGTTTATTGTTGGACTAACTGTCGGTTCACATACAAACCATCCATAAACCATATTGGTTTATAGTACAAAAGTGCTTCTCATGGTAATAAAAACTACATTTACCCTTTTGGGACCTAACACATCTTTAGGAACGATCTCTAGTTGTTTATTGTTAGACTAACTGTCGGTTCACATACAAACCATCCATAAACCATAATGGTCTATAGTACAAAAGTGCTTCTCATGGTAGTAAAAACTACATTCACCCTTTTATTCCAACTATGTTCATTTGGGATACATTTTCGTTGAACGTCTTTAGAATGTATAAACGACTTTTCCCCTAAGTTAACTCGGATTACGCGACAAAAGCAAAAAGAAAATGAGGAAACAACAAAAGGTGCAACACAATGGGGAGGACAAATCCTGTAAATATCGTCAAAGAGGGCGGGAAATGATCCAAAGTGGAGTGACTCAGGCAATGGGATTAGCTGCCGGAGGAGATGCATGTATTCGCACAATGGGGTGGAAGGGTGTTGGGGGTCCGATGAGCAAACCAACCGTGAGCCCTTCTACAACACAACCCTTGTCTTCCTTACATGCTCTCCTTGAGGTTCACGAGTTACTTAGCCTATTGTCTGTCGACAAAAGGGACTTAGGTTCCCATCTTTTTTAGAAAGAAAAATTTAGCATGGGAAGGATGAATAGGAAAATTAGTTTATAAAACCTCTTGAACAGTCTTACTAACAAGTACAGTAGTTAAAGCACACGTGTGTAAAAATTAACAAAATATATGCCTGCCTCTAATTTTTAGTAAATAAAAACTTCTAAAAGAAGAGCTGAAAATATGAATATACAATCCTCTATACATAATACATAATACTCTATACATACTCCTTAGGAGCATCCACCTAGAATTTTATTTTGAGAAACTTTCTCACAGAAGGTAGATAATATTTTAGATTAGCAAAACTACGTGGTTCGGATTCTACGCAAAGCTGTAGGTCCCAGTTGTCCTGGCTATTGGGCTATTAATAAATAGTCCTTTCTGAGCTATGTAGAACTCGGAGAGTAACAATGACTACACTCGTTCATCTACACTCATCACACTCCTCATATTCGCCTTATCTCTACGATCCGTAAAAATGAAAATGAAAAAAATAAATAAATAAGAAAGGTAAGTATGTATACTTGTGTACAGTATATAGTTTCTTGTCTGTTTTAATATACAATAATAACAGTATTAGGAGGGTTAAAAAAACAAAATAAAAGTAAAATTTAATGTTGTATATGCATCTTCAATTTAATAAAAATTACCTAAAAAATTATGTTTTTGTTCCTACTAAATTTTTTGCTTATTTATCGAACACGTAGTTAATCCAAAACTTAGTTAAAACTGTTTAATTATATATAACTAGGTATTTTTAAGTTTGGCTGATAAAAACACTTAATTACGTTTAAGAGCCCGTAAAAATAAAGTGTGTTATTCATATAATTTTCAAATTTAAAAATGTTTTTTAATTGTTTCATGATTCTAAGGCGAAATTAAGGCAAACCAGAAACATAAAATCTATGTTAATTTGATTTCTTTAAAGTTAAACTGTGCTGTATACATATTTTTCTAGAATAAAATAAAATTAAAATAATGAAACTATTATGACTGCTGGCAGACTTTCATAACTTTCAAAATAACACATTGAAACATTCTACTTACTATATACGACTTTTAATAAAGCTTTATTAATAACTACATATTGTATTCATAGAAAACCCATTAGAGTAAAATGGCCATTAAAAATGTATTTGATAAACAAAAGCAAGGGGAAGCAATGGAGTACACACACGGTTCCAAATACTAAAATAAACTTTCCAAAAACCTCACTCCACTACTAGGACGAACTTTGTCCAACTTTTCTGATATCCAGAGCATGTAACACGTGTGTTTTGAAGTTAAATCACCTGAGAAAACATGGGAGAAACAAACGCCTATTTATGAAAACTTGAGTGGCATCCTCGCCAACACGTAGTGGCGCGGGTTGTGTTGGGCGGAGAGGGGATGTTGAAGCAACTTTAGGAGTCAATTATTGCACCTCAGCATTGGTAGCTTATTTTTAATTGTTATTTAATTGAAAAAGAATATTGGAAAATTAAAATATATGCACGTAAAAACGAAATTGTTAAAATTAAAAGCAATATTTATCCTATATTTCTAGCAGACATGTTTACAAACATGTTCTCACGACCATAAAAACTCCTATTTAGACGGATAAATATGTTTTTAAAATAAGTAGAGTAAAATAAAAATTACAGACAGTAGAAATAATTTCTAAAAAGGATTCTTCATTTGTTTTTCTGAGTTAGAATTTTTAATCACATATTCTCACGTCCGTATATTGAAAAAATTCTGCTTACCAAGTCAATATTTGAAAACAATACGCAATCCTTGCTTCAAATTCAATAAATGGCAAGATACCTACATACTTCAAAAGGTTTGTCGCTTTATTTCTTTGGTAGCTTAAATACAAGCCATTTCTCAACACTCTTTTCCTGAAAAGTATAAATAGCTTTTTTTTATATTCCTTCATACCGTCAGGATAATTATTATACTTCCACTTTATATTAATAATAATGAGCTGTCATTATGGCTCATATTATCAAAATAAAGCGATGTTATGATTATTATTTAAGTTAAATAATTGTTTATAAGTCCTACATAAACGAAATCCTGAACATAAAAGGAAAAAGTAATATCACGTTAGATTCAATTTTCATTGGATACTTTACTGTTATTGTGTCCGCTAAAGGACTTATTAAATAGTTTAGTACAGTTAATGTAATGTCCAGCACATTTCTTGGAACTCAGGTTAAAGTCTATTACGATATAATGTTGTCATATTTTGATAAAACATTACGTTTTGGTGGTAGAACCCCTACAATTTGGATGTCGAAAAAGTAAGTTTTTCCGGTAATTGGATAAATAAGTATGGAAGTACGTTAGTTACACCGTAACTTCTTGACGGCTCGACCGATTTTGATTTACTTTAGCTAGTTGGAATTGTCATGTTACCACAAGTGTCTTAGGGAGTAAGGTCCAAACCAAATCACCCCCAGTTAATAATTAACTATTCATTTATACAAATAATTTAAAGACACGTCTGATAGCAAACCAGAAACTTTAAATGGTTTTATAATACGCTGCACGCAGGCTTTCTCTTCTCAAACAATTAAATAAATTTTATATAAACAGTTTTTACGAAAAAACCATTGTCTACATGTCACAGAATGAAAAATATTATATTTTTAAAAACTTAATACTTAAATAGGCATTATGAATTCACTTCCACATTCGATTTTTTTAAAATCTGGAAGTAAACAATTTATATAAGGGGACCGAGAAAACTGACATTTTAAAAATTTAATATTTGTCTATGCTCATTTAGTGGAGAATTAATTTTAACTTTTTAAAATTAATTTGAGCTAATATTTATATTTTTGCTGTCACAAAATATGTACTCTACTGCCCCCAAAAACTCAAAATAGCTAAGAATTATAAATAAACGCGGACTTAAAGATATTCTCGATTATGGAATTTATTGGCACAAAACCCCTAGGGCCCAAGGGAGAAAATACAAGGCTGTGAGCATTGACAGCAATAAAGGGTTGAATAATAAAATGAAAGCCTAATTTATGTTTTAAACGTCAAAAGTTAAGATGTAAAACGGATTATGAAAAGAAACAAGAAGACATATTTTAATCATTCACTTTTGGTGTCAAGTGTTCATAAGGTTGAAACTAACCCCTTTACACTGGGACGATTGAACTGAAGGGCTTCATTACAAATTACAGTACTGCCCATTTGTTCATCATGTTTTTTTCCATTAAGAGTTAAAAGATCCACCCTTCATTATTTGTAATGAGTATAAATTCGTGGAAATCAAAAGTAATGCATATGTTTAGTTTCATGACTTTGAATGCAATATTTTGATATTTTTGAAAAGATCAAATTTAAACCTCGATAAATAATTATTACTTTTCAAAATTATAGTTGTTTTAAGTCTTTGAAAAGTCTATTCTAAATACTATAAATGTAAATTAAGAAAAAATATAAAGAAATGCCTCAATTGAAAATTCCCATTACTAGACTGGAATTTAATGAAAAGATAGTTTTCCACAAAAATAGCTTAGTAATAACAACTAATAAAATACACTTGTAGTATTAGTATAAGGTAATATTTACAAAAAGTGTTTTTAAAACCCACCAAATGACTAGACTGTAACTACAAGACCTGATTCCTATGGCGAGGCTGAAGCACAATGCTCCTAGTTGAGCAAGTCTATCAATAATTTCGCGGCCGTATTCTGAGCAGCGGGCCGGTATTGTGAGAGACTTCTATCTCGGCCCGTTCTTTATACAGGAAGCGTTTAATAATTTAAGGCCAGGGGTGGAGCGGGGAAAGGTTAGCTGAAATCTCATGGGGCTCATAAGCCGGAGCCTGTACGGCGCGCCAGGCAAGGATTCCCATACACCGTTCACGCAACAACTTGGCGAACACGACCTTGCTTGTACAGAGGGTCGGAGTCGAACTTTCTCAGACCTTGAGGGGGATCGTGCATGTTGATTACAACAGACAATCTGGGAACATTAGATTAACAACCACACACAGGGGGGGAGGGGTGGAGGTTCTAAGGTTAGAGCGGGTCTTCAACTAATTTATTAAACATTTTTTATGTATTTGAAATGTTTAATGTTTCGATAAGTGTATTGAGATTATTTAAAGAAAATGAAACATAGAATTAGCTTCAGTTACTCTCAGCGGCAAAGATGATTTTCCTAACGGTACTTTTTAGACCATTTTGTTCATAATTTAAAATTACGCAAGAGCATTTTGATATTAAGCGATAGAAAATACTCTAGAAAAACTATTCTATCTCTTATTGAGATTAATAAAGAAACGAAGACCGAAGATGTGTCCCTTCAATAAATTGTAATTTGAAGGTCACACAAGTATTTTCAATAACATAATAAATTACATGGTTTAATATTCATAATTGAAATATTTCAACTATTAGAAAACAGCATCTCCAAGAAAATCACGGTCTGAAGATTGATTATATCATAATTTAGAACACTTAAAAAAAAAAAAAAAAAATAAATAAATATATATATATATATAGTTTTACTGCTTACTCAGACGGCTAAAATGTTTTTTCAACCCTTTCAGTTACGTGAACTCAGTACAGATCGTACTTAATCGTTAACTATTTTCATTCAAATGTTGTAATCTATTTGTTCTAAGCAAGTAAAATTATTTGATAATTATATGTAAACTACAAATATTCAGCACAATCGAATTCGAACGAACAGCGTCGTTAGTGTAAAGGTAAAAAGAAAAGCAATTAAAATATAATTTTACAATATGAAACTGTTAAATTAAGTTAGTTCAGAGTTATAATAGCTTAACTGAAAAGATAATTAATCAATACAAGTTAATATAGCATTAAAAACATAATATTAAATGGTGAATATAACTTTACACTACAATCGGTAGGATGCCCCGATATTAACAGAATAAATTTGTATATTTAACCTTAATAACTAGATTTTGTTCAAACTAGTGGCAACGTGAATCTCATTGGTACTTTAACAAGGTAAATCAGAAGACATAACTCCCAATTCAAACTAGTCCAGTGATCAAAATTGGTGGAGCTCGCGTCACTCTATCATCGTACGCCAGAATGCGATATCAGGACGGGGAACTATTGCTAAACAAATAATTCAATAAAACGGCGCTACTAGTAGTTCGGCCGTTAGCCCAGAGATGGGGGTGGCGCTCCGATCGAACTGCAGCTGCCGCTGGACAGCTGCGACATCTCTGTGCGACCCCTTGAACTACTCCCCCTACGGCAAACTAATAGTATTTCCTTACTCAAATATTAATTATGTTTCATTTAGTCTTCTGCCGATTAATTTCAAAGCTTTTAAAACTCTAAGACCATGGAAGTACTAGTTAAAACACTTAACTGTAAAAAGTATACGTAAATGAATATAGGAAGTTTTTTTCACTATAATTTTGAGTAGAACGGCTAAGAAAATATGATTAAATCTATTCCTAAATTTGATATAATAAATCTAACTTCTTTATTACAGCTTTGTTTTTTGTTTCAGGAACGCCACAACTATTTGAGGTAGCCATACACTCTTAAAACAGTAACTGCAGATGGAGTTATATTTTATTTTCGATGCTTTACTCAGTAACTAAATTTTCACCATGCACAAATTTTAGATATAAAAAGGGTAGACTATATTTAATTTAGGAAGTATCTAATACTGTCAATAAACTTTACATTTAGCCTTATGATTGATTAATTACAAAAATCATATTTGGTAAAAAGATAAATGTTTGTGTAAATTTATAAAAATTATTTAAAATATAAATATAAACTTTTCGGAAAGAAAATGATGTATGCAATACAATTTTTTCTCATTGTAAGTTAGTGCGATATTTTAGTTTTTAATTTAATTAGCTCTAGTAATTAAATTAAGTATAAAAGTGAATTATGGGATTGTTTTCTTAATATCTTGCATAATATATTGTGGCTTTCATATTATTTTAGTTCTAATTTGGGATTGTTTCATTTGAGGATATAGCCTACAATCAAAATTAAGAGCAAACGTAAGATACTAGTTTAATATTCTATTAATCCCTGAATAGTATTGAGAATTTATAAAATTATGAATTCCCATTTAAACAACAAACGAATAAAAAACATTGCTTTATTTGACTATCAAATCTTTATCCTCCATTTTAAGCGCATTAAAATTATCTTAAGGAATAAGGTACCCGAGTATTTAAACAAGCTAATTGGGAACACAGCATAATGCAGAACCAGCTTAAGGTCTTGGAGACATACAAATGTTCCTGCAGGGATGCAGTTCCCGAGCCGGAGCGCCATAAAGTTGACATAATGAGCAACTGCACAGAACTAGTGCACTTTAATGGTCCACATTGAGGACGCTGGGGACTTGTCCGGCTCCTTTATACGGGCGAAATCAAACAAGCACTGTCTGAATATTTCACTGCTGATGAGATTGCAGCTACGATCTGTTTACACTTAATTCAGTTCCGCTTCCGCATTATTCCGCGGACTGATGTTTGAACAGTTGCTTCAAGTGGATTAACTGCAATTCGAGCGTGACTAAATCGATTACCGACCGAATCCGATAAAATAATTTCACGGAGTTTGTTTGTTAGTTTTAGAGGGCTTCAAATCGCTTTAAAACTACGGAGTATTAACTTAACAACTTTGTATTAAGCTCGCGTTATTATTACATCATTTTACCAGGTTATAAATTGCTTTAGTTCAAATGACATTCGTAGTTTTTGTGGGTGGTAAGGCCTACCCACGCTGTGTATGTAAGTAGTTAACGGAACAGTTAAAAAATAAAACATATGAATAAATTAAGTTAATTTTGTTCTTATTACTTAGTAATTTAATGATAACAATAGAAATAAACAATACATTATTAAATAATAAGTACCGTTGACTGGTGGCCGAGTGGAACGCAATTATTATGGACCCAAGTTCCCTATTGTTGACCAGTATCGTGAGACAACTGTGGAGTAGCGAAACCTAGTAACGAACGCAGGAACTAACGACGTTGGACCTGATGACGTAACCACAAATCATACAGCAAGTACCATCCGTGTGGACCTATTCAGTGATTATTATTTGTATCTAACTATTTAATTACTTCTAAATTTATAGAAGTATTTGTGAAAATAAAAACAGATTGCAAGACCCACTTCAGAACGCGTTTCATATTATTGATTAAAAATTATGAATTTAAATACTGTTCAAGAATGAGTTGAGGGTCTTTTTGAAGGCCCTTGTTTACAATACTACCGCAAAGAATTTCATATACTAAAAGCAAATACGTAATATTACTAAAGCAAATAACTTTATTACACAAATACAAACATAACGATACATATGCATTAGTAGTAAAATGTCTTACGACATCGAAAATCAGTACATTACTAATTTAAAATAACCTTATGACAACATAATCAAGTTTAAACTATATTAACATTGTAACAGAGTGGAGGAAAGTAATTAAGGATAAAATTACACAATCAAAAAGGAACATATAAATTGAAAATAGAACTTAGAGTATTAACAACGATAAAAAAAATTTTTATAAGTTATATTCATACATAAACAAAAAAATACAACAATATATCAAAGAAATATAAGCATTTTAAATATCAAAAATTATTTTCAATATATTATATACGTTAGAATAAATTGATTATAGTTACTAAAACGATATGATACAATTATATAGTAAATTGGTTCGATAATCGCATAACAATGTTATTTGGCTAGTTCTAAACAAGTTTTAACGCTTGACTAATGAAGCTGTGACGACGGTCTTATAGCTTTAACTCGCCTCAACATTAGTCCTCATTCCTCAATTTGCCTCACTCATCCAACTAGATGTACCCACACACACTCGTACCTTGATCTAACTTATTAGTTGGTCCTTGTCCTTGGCTTGCTCGGAACACCTGCATTAGATCTTGCATTTCTCATGACACATTCACGAATACAGTACTTAAAATGAAATTATAAACATTTTTACAATATTATATGATTCTTATTAAAAGTACTTAAATATTATCTATATCTACTTACATAATATTCATTTTCCTGATAAGTTAAATCAAGTCGTTATAAATAATACTTATGCAATAAACTATTTTCTTAAACGATAAGTTAAACCAGCATACGACTAAGGTTCAGGTGAGAGGATTCTTTAAAAAATTGTCTTCTTTAGGTTACTCGCTTTCTCACCATCCCATCCCAAAGTGTCTAACGGGCGCAAAGAAGTATAACTTCAATAAACATATTAGTGCGGTTTGAAATATAGTTTATTATTAAAAACAACAAAATTAGTGTCACTTAGGCAATACGATTTCGTGTAGGAAGTGAAATTGACTGTAAGTATAGTACTAAAAGACGAAAGTCGAGACAATGCGGTATTAAAGGCCAACATTGGTGTAACGCTCAGCATAAAGATGGTTCATTTTGGCCTCAGTTCATAAACAAGTTTTAACGCGTTCCGGAGCTAATGAAAGCTGGTGACGACGGTCGTTACTAGACATTTAATAACTGTCGCCTCAACATTAGTCCTCATTGGCCCTCAACATCTGTCTTGGTCATCAACATCACCTCTCTAATGGCCCCTCAACTAGATGTACCCACACACCCCTCGTTACCTTGATCTACCTCTATTAGGTTGGCTCCTTCTTTCGTCCTCTCTGTGCTTAAGATACTAGTGAACACGCCTTAGCCCATTAGATCATTATTGTTATAATGACTACATTCACAGAAATACAGTACTTGACAAATGTAATATTTATTTTTATTAAGCGATCTCTTATGAAAAAACGAATACTTAAATAATGATTCTATTTTACAAAGGGTAAGCTTAAATCATTATCTATATCTATTTACATAAATATTCCATTTTCTGATAAGTTAACATCAAGTCGTTATAAATATATACTTATGCAATAAACTATTTTCTTAAACGATAAGCTTAAACCTAGCCAACGACTGAAGGTTCTATGGTGAGGAGGGCACACTGTACTTAGGTTGAGAATAAACTAAAATTGCAATACAAGTTTCTTTAGGACCTTACTCGCATTTTCTTCTTTAGGACCCACTCGCCCACCCATACAAGAACGGTGTTACTGACCCACTCGCCCACCCATACAGGCTCAGAGGTATTGACCCACCCCATCCGTACAATCAGGGTGCTACTGGCTCACCCACCCACCCTTACAGGATCAGTGGTATTGACCCACCCCACCCATACAAGCAACGTGTTACTGACCCAACTGCCTACCCATACAGGCTCAGAGGTATTGACCCACCCCCACCCATACAAGCCCAGTGGTACTGACCCAAACCTACCCATACAAGCACGGAGTTACTCTGTATTTTTTTATCTATACCACGAAAATAAGATATATTTTATTTATACCACGAATAAATCATTAAGAACGGTTTGTTTCCAAACATTATTTTTTATTATTAGGAATTAATTCGGCTATTATTTTTACTATAAATTTTTATTTAAATTCTAAAATAAACATCTCTGTTTTTCAGAAACAAGGAATACTAATTTTCTGTTGCCTAAAACACATGTTATAATAATTATTCACAGTTATTTCTTCATGTTTTCATTTGGATTAAAATAAAACAAAAATATGTTTTACTTTTAAACGCCCATCATCAACGCTTAAATAATACTCATTAGCAAAATCAAGCAAATTGCAATCTTTGAAATATGATAAAATACTGTTTTCATGAATCGCAATATAAAAAATGTATATAAAATTAAAATCAAACAATTTTTTATAATAACAATTAATTGATAGTATAAAGGTTTAATTTGAAAAACGTGTAAAGGGTTCTTGGTACGTTTAATTTGTTAGGGTAATTTAACGGCGGGGTAGAGGGGGGCGTCGAGAGCGTCTTTGACGAAGCAACAAGTCGAGGGCTCTCCACTGGGAGAGCTTGTTTTTAAATACTTGACACAATCGCGGGGCGACTCATCGTGTAGCGTCGCTTCAACACGACACAACACGACGGAACACAACAAGCCACAGACACCGCACACCCCCTCCCACCACTTGTGGCAATTTTAACAACTACTTACAGCTCCTCACTTAGCACAAGCCAGTGGGGTAGAAACAGATTTAGCAACACTCGGCCGTCTAGAAGTATGTGCATGTCTACACCAATTAAATGTCACTTGTTAACAACAAAAATATATTATATAAGAAGTACAAACCGGTATAAATATTAAATTCTAAGACCAGTTCAATAGTTTTATTATCTATACTAGGACAAATTTGCTAGCTAAGCAACTATTCATACCAATATATTTAGAATTTAGTTAATAAATAAAAGACATTCCTTTAACTAATCGAGTTTACTAATGATTGAGTTGGTTGTATATGAATTGAAAATGTTATAATCTGTATTATGAAACAGGATTAGTCAAGATAATATCACACTATTATAGATAAAATTAACAAGGGGTAATGCCTGTTGAATGACTGTATCAGAATTTAGTATTCTTAAAAACTCATATAGGCCCAATCCAGTAAAAAAACGGCAAATATAATATTATACATTTCTCGACTTATTACTGTCCAGATCGTAAACTATAAACAGCTGGACGAAACGGGATATTTATCAACTGACTTATAGTAAGAAGATTTAAAAAAATAATTTACTTTTCAGCATTTCAAAAATATATTATTTTTACAGCAAAGCCAAAAGCTTTTAAAAACAATTTATCATAAATTAAAACAACACACTCACTTTTTAAATTAAAAACTTTAAACTGCAACTAACTAATTAAAATATGATCTTAGAGAATATTGTACAGTCGAGATAAAAGTACTTACTGTCAAGGCTTAAGTATAGAACCGTTCATGGGCAGATGACTGGTAAACCAAGGTATCCTGTCTGCCCAGCTGATAGCCGGTATAATGGACGCTTGAAAGGGGCTTAATCCGGAGAAATTACATTTTGCCAATAAGCTGCTGCTAGTCCCTAGCTCCGAGACAGGCACTCCTTCAGTAATACACGTAAAAGGCAGTTAAACTGGCTTCACTTCGGTTAACTCACTTACTACCCACATCAGACATGGCTTACGATAGTGTAAGAAAACATGGTTTCTGAACATTGTCTGTTGATAAATGCATTCAATCTAACTATCACATTTCTACAATGATAGTTATTGTATTCTTTACTGAATCAAATTGTAAAAAAATGACAACAATGGTTCCCATCGACGTGGCCACTATTACAGAAGTCTGGGGTGTCCATGTTGGATGGTAGTCAAGGTTCAGATGTTGTGTATGGAAGAGAACTGAGTGTCAGACTTGTCAGTTAGCTAAAAATCAGACCAATAATACATGGTTCCAAGTAAAGTTGTAGGTCCCATGTTGCCCTAGCTATTGGACTATTAATAATTAATCCTTTCTGAGCTAATTCGAACTCAGATAGTAACAATGACTACACTCGTTCATCTATACTCATTCACCCCTCATATTCGCCCAAATCTCTATGATCGGCATCTTAGAAATGAATAATGAACAATACTGAGTTTAACCTGCCTTAATATTTAATAAATGTACATTATTGTTATCAATAAATAATTAACGATTGTCAACCAATGTGAAATAAATACATTCAGTCTGCAGAGACTGTTGGCCATGTTGGCTTTAATCCCATAAGAACAATGTTAATTGCGAATTTCCTATTTTTTCGTTATTTATAGACCAAACGTGTGTGAGGTGTCATTTTAATCGTTATCATATGGCACGTTGGGGTTGCTATGATATTTTGAATATATACGTGTAGTTTTGAAAAATAGGTGAAAACAGAAACTCCAAAAGAAATATTTTTTATATTTTTTTCTATTAAACTAATTTGTTTGTAAAATTCCACTTATAAATAACTCTCTAATTTGGATACGCATGGTCGTATGTCCGTTTTGAAAAAAGGATTATTCTTACGGGGTTAAAACCAACATGGCCGCCAGCCTCTGCAGACTCTTAAATTGTACTGTCATGACGGTGCATTTATGTTTATTTGTTTATTTAATGTATCAGTTTAAATTTTATCAAAGGATCTAGAATCTTCAGAATATACCACGTAGAAGCCCAAACAATATATATGAGAAATAAAAAAAAACTATAAAAGACGATACGGTAAACATGCAAAAATATGATGGAAGCAAGATAAATAGACAGAGACAGAAAAACTACAAACACCAGACAGGAGTAGGAGCAGACAAGGACACGTTAAGGCTTCATGAAGGCCAGACAAGTAAACAATTATAAATATACGTCCCTCCTTGTTCCATCAAATAAAAAAATATAATTATAGTTTTTATTTCAAAATCTACCACAAAAAACATAAAATTAAAATGCTCAACAATTTTTAAAAAGATGAAAAAAATGTTAAAAAAAAAGAAAAACTTCTCTGCTGTATGTTTAGGCGTTATACCAATGTAGAGGATTAAGGCAATTGGAGTTGCTCAGTAGGTTGAGAACAGCGAGTAGCCACTTTACCAGATGGGGCAATAATAAACAGGAACATCAGGTGACAGTTTGGATGGGGGGGGAGGCACCGGAAGTGAAGTGGTGCTTGAAGGGGAAGAAGTGATTATAACTGTTATGGGCGATTAGTACAAGACACAGAGCTGTTGATAGTGTAATACAGTAGTAGTATATAGTAATAACGGTAGACTGTTACTAATACTATTATAATACTAATCCCTTACTAGGAAGTTCCTTTGGGAATGTCTGTGGTCTGGGGAGGTAAACGTAGTTTGTTGAAATACATCGCCATAATAGTTGTACCTTTGTGTACTTATATGGCAATAAAATCGTATTGTGTGAAGTTCCCTTGTTTGGAATATCTAGCACACCAAAAAGGTTAACTAGTTATTTTTTTCAAAAATATTATTGCGTTTTAAAGAGTTTAACCTTTAATTTTGAAGGGACAAGGGATCACCCTTTTTGAAAATTGGGATAACTTTTGCAGTTTTGAGGGGGGTGGGAAAAGTCCCAGATTGAAATTAAATATTAATCAAGTGTGTTAGTGGTCCTAATAGATGCTTCGAGCACTGTTTGAGGAGCCACGTTGACACATAGCTTGAGTCATTTGACTTCTTAGTTGGAAGGTCTCTTATCACTCTGAAATTTGACCTTCAGAGTCAATTGGTAGACGGATTCTGTAAATGTCTGTAAATGTCACCGTACCTGTAGGGGTGGGTTAATACACTGTTCGTGTATGGTTGGGCGGGTGGGTAAATGTCACCGTACGTGTAAGGGTGGGCGGATGGGCTTATGTGACGTACGTTTATGGGTGGGCGGGTGGGTTAATACACTGTTCGTGTATGGGTGGGTGGGTGGACAAATGCCACCAGATGTATACGTTAGTAAACAAAATCTAAAGTTAATTTAATAATCTATTTAAAGTTGAATGTTAATATTTAACTGTATTTAACGAATTTGAAAGTTGTTTTGTCAACGCTACTCCTCCCTTATTTCTTGACAAATTTATACGTTTGAGGTGTAAAAAAAATTGTGCCTCACTCTGCCACACAGTTATATTGACAGGGGTGCTGTCAATATAACTGTACGTGTATGGGTGGGCGGGTGGGTCAATACCACTGTACGTGTACGGGTGGGCGGGTGGGTCAATACCACTGTACGTATACATTAAAACCAGACTGTCTGGGTATTAAAAAGTGTCTGGCTGGTGTGTCGTGCCTTACTCTGCCCCGCCTAAGCACGCAGGATGTACAGGATGCTATTAAAAAATTAAAGTCAAAACGAACTACAGGTCCAGATTTACTTCCACAGTATTTGTTTAAAGGATGTTCAGAACATTTGATTAACCCCCTAACATTTTTGTTTAATCTGAGCTTAAAAACAAATGTTTTTCCTGAAAAATGGAAAACCACTAACAGGAAAGGTTTAAAATACTAAGTATGGGAAATAAATTTTGGTTCGCGTTGTTCTTAATTTATATTGTTAAAAAACTTTATTCTTTACAGACGTTTTTCATCCATTAGCCTGTAATGGACTGTGCATAACAAGTTCAATGTGTAACTTAACGCTTATATTACACGTGGGGAGATGGTCTTGCCTCCGGTCTTGATAGAGTATAACAAGGCAATTAAGCTAAATCTAATACGTTAATAAAAGAGGAATTTACGTGAGAAACCTGTAGTTGGATGAGGAAGTACCGAGCGGTAATGGCTAAGAGGAGAAGTGCTTATGAGACCGCAAACATCAGTTTTGCCACCACTTAAGGCACGAAATGGGAATATCCACGTGGATGGTTTAGGGGAAAAAACACTAAAAATACTTTGATACTTGCTGGAAGGACCTTTCACTTGGTTTTTAGGGATAGAATTTTGAATAGGATTGATTAAATTAAATTTTTATTAATTTTAACAAAATCTTTAAAATAAATTTAAACCTAGACCCACAGTTTCAGCATGAAATTCAAAGTTTGAAAAAGTATTTCTGGATTTTAATGTTTATTTACATTAAATTAGAGTATTAAAATGCAACGCCATAAGAGCGTTCGTCCGGGCGCCCAGTTTAACGCTCTATGAATTTAGCTCTAGATTTTATCACAACTGCCACTAAGAGTAGTAAAGATCCTTACTCACTAATGAAAAAGCAATGTATTCCCCTCCCCTCTCCCCTCATAGCCCCCGACAGCCCCGCCCCGCTAATTCGACAGAAGACTCCCTCATTTATAGTAAATTCTAGCAATGAATTTTATATATATTATTAATCTTCGTTTTAAGTCAAAGATGATCGTTAATTTCAACTCAAAATTTGAACAAATAAAATTTATATAAAAATAATTGGTAACACTTAAAAAAAGAAATTTTTTAAATTTACTATTATACAATAGGTTAGTTAGTACCTTTTGCCTACTATATTTTCAAAATGTTATTAAAATATATCACACTTTTTGTTCATGATATAAGAACCAAAAAGGCTAAATTGGCCACTTTGGGTAGAGATAACTCCATAAAGAAATTGTTCTCCTTAACATATTTATTACCTACCCGCCTACCCATACACGTACAGTGGTTTTGACCCACCCGCCCACCCATACACGTACAGTGGTTTGACCCACCCACCCACCCATACACGTACAGTGGTATTGACCCACCCGCCTCCCCTACACGTATAGTACTATTGATCCACCCACCCACCCATACACGTACAGTGGTATTGATCCACCCGCCCACCCATACACGTACAGTGGTATTGATCCACCCGCCCACCCATACACGTACAGTGGCATTTTTTTTGTATAAAATACTAACAATTTTATAAAAAAATTTCAAAAATAATGTTCGATGGAACACCCTTAAGAAGTAAAATTGGGATTAAATAAGCGTTAAGTAACATTGAAAATATTTTACTCAGGTATATTGTTAATTGTTTAACTGTTTATTGTAACTACATATTAACTGTGTGTCTTGTACTACTCGCCCATAACAGTTATAACCCACTTCTTCCCCTTCAAGCAGCACTTCACTTCCGGTGCCCCCCCATCCAAACTGTCACCCGCTGTTTCTGTTTCTTATTGCCCCATCTGGTAAAGTGGCTACTTGCTGTACTCAAATCTACTTAGCAACCCTCATTGCCAACTTCTTCCACATTGAAATAAAAATAAATAAAACAAAATGCAATTGCTAAGCAAATGGTTTAACAAATTGTATTTTTTGTTGAACCTTTAATAATGGTTTTTTATTGCGGATTGTATGTATTTACAACCCTCAATTTATAAAAATCAATATTTTTAATTCAATAAAATTGGAAACTTCAATTGTTGACTTAAATAATACAATATTAAAGGTTTACTAAATGCTATGAGACGTGTTACTAATTCATAATGTGGCATTTTGTTTGTTGTTACTTCAATAACGCAATTAAATTAGGATTATCGTCTAAGACGTCTATAAAATTCAATAAAAATGAATTACTTCAAGTTAACTAGGATGGTTAAGACATGAATACTTTGAAGTACGAACAAAATTCGTAATTGGATTTTTGAAGGAACCAGTGTTGAATTTGTAAATTTCAACACACCAGTAGAAGACAGTTACTCTGGTATGACCGATACATCACTGTTTGTATCGAACCAATTCGACTAACGATTGTTGTATACATCGCTGGTTGTGGGGCTCAACATGAGGGAATTTGTTACGAATGTTGGAATTAGCCTTTTATAAAACCTTTCCACCTTATACGTTAAATAACAAGGCAAAATTATTACTAGCTATACTCGTAACTTCGTCAGTTTATATTCTTGAAATATTTACAGCACTTAGTCACTGCAGCTTGAACCAAATACAAATTAAAATGTAAAGTACCAATGTAACTCCGATCAATTATTTTTTAATCGACAATTTAAAATACATAACTAAATAGAATCCAAATAAGCATATTACTAACTAAACTACGAAATCTGGATGACATTAAAAATAATACTCTTGTTGAAATTTCAACAAATAACTTAATTAAATGTTGAAAATATAAGTGGTTTGAATTATGTAAAAATATGGACAGGTTGCAGATTTTTATTTGAAAGCGAGTAATGTTTAAAAAGTAAAACTGAATTTGAAAGGACTCGAACACAATGATTTCAATAACTTCATTGAGCGGAGAGAGCTGATTAACAAGTTAAAAGTTCAGACAAGGACAACTCCAGACTTTTCAAGCACTCCATAATTCTTTTCCCGCGATAAAACGCTTATATCAAAACACGGCACTAAATATCGTTTGTACTTCTAACACCTGAAGACCCATTGAGAAAATTGGACGCGAGAAATCGTCTGTATTAGTTTTACTGAAGAAACGAACATTTAAAAATGTTATTTACAAAGATACTGCATTTATTTACATATACAATTAGAAATATTGAAAGGGAGACATTAAAAATATTCATTATGAGATAAAATATTTCCCGGAAGTTAAAGTAGTAATTTTTCACAAGAAGGGGTTTTCAAAGGGGTTGTTGAAGCATAAGTAAAATTAATTAAAATGCTACTTAGTCTTTTTATTCTTTCAATTGACTAGTCCTTGATTTCAGGAAGACGCATAATAATATCTCAGCGAGAGCAAAATTTCTTTTTTAATTGCTTGTTCATTAAAATCCTAATTAAATGTTCACCAAATTCCAAGGAATATTATAATATCTATGTACGTGTTAGTGAACGTTGCATTGTTTAGATTATTTTATACTGATTATAAATACGTGTATATTATCTATTAGCGGCGAAATATGTCTGGAAAATGAGGTATATTTAATTAGATGATCTCTATAATGTAATATTCACAATCAACTAATGAAACCAAAATGTAACCGCATTTGAAAATAAAAACTATAACTAAACCTCAACATAAAAGTCTAAGATACGGCATTTACGATCTGCAAGTGTAAATAAGTCAACCCTTATGCGGCGTAGAACAATAATAACATCCAAGGTGAGTCAAGTCAAGTTCATGTAAGTGTAAATAAGTCAACCCTTATGCAGCGTAGAACAATAATAACATCCAAGGTGAGTCAAGTCAAGTTCATGTAAGTGTAAATAAGTCAACCATTATACAGTGTATAACAATAATAACATCCAAGGTGAGTCAAGACAAGTTCATGTAAGTGTAAATAAGTCAACCCTTATACAGTGTATAACAGTAATAATATCCAAGGTGAGTCAAGACAGGTTCATGTAAGTGTAAATAAGTCAACCCTTATACAGTGTATAACAGTAATAATATCCAAGGTGAGTCAAGACAAGTTCATGAAAGTGTAAATAAGTCAACCCTTATACAGTGTATAACAGTAATAATATCCAAGGTGAGTCAAGAAAAGTTCATGTAAGTGTAAATAAGTCAACCCTTATAGAGTGTATAACAGTAATAATATCCAAGGTGAGTCAAGACAAGTTCATGTAAGTGTAAATAAGTCAACCCTTATGCAGTGTAGAACAATAATAACATCCAAGGTAAGTCAAGTCAAGTTCATGTAAGTGTAAATAAGTCAACCCTTATGCAGTGAAGAACAATAATAACATCCAAGGCGAGTCAAGTCAAGTTCATGTAAGTGTAAATAAGTCAACTCTTATGCAGTGTAGAACAATAATAACATCCAAGGTAAGTCAATTCAAGTTCATGTAAGTGTAAATAAGTCAACCCTTATGCAGTGTAGAACAATAATATAATCCAAGGTAAGTCAAGTCAAGTAAGTGTAAATAAGTCAACCCTTATGCAGTGAAGAACAATAATAACATCCAAGGTAAGTCAAGACAAGTTCACGGAACTTCAAGTCTGTACATTATCAAACACTATTACTAACACTTTTACCAAAAGGACCGATTTAAAAATGCTGCTGTCTTAAAAGACACGCTAAAATACAAATAATAGCAAACACTATGAGATATGATCATATTTGTCATATAAAACAACAGATAGTACATTCCCTTTGATCCACCTCTAATCTTCAATAAATTGGATATGTTTCTGACGCCTTAGAGCCGGTGGCCGAGCAGTCTAAGGCGTCAGGACTTTGAGCTTGGGTTAGAGATAGCGTTGGTTCGAATCCGGCCTAGACTGGAAGATTTGTCAGCAATATTCACCTTCTACTGTACTGGTTCACCCCCTTACTCTGTCTGAATAAGTTCCTCGCACAGATCAATTGCAAATGGATAATGGTCAGAGTATGGTTAAGGAGGTCGGCCTCTCCTTAAAAAACATTTGTCGATCTACATGGCAGTAATAGAAAAGAGCCTGAGAGTATTTAAAGAATTAGTATTTATTTTAACAGGAGAAAACACAAACAAATTAAATAGATTTTAAAATTACATATACGGTTTTCCAAGTTTTTCCTAAATTCCAGAATATTTTATTTGTTTTGAAAACTATTATTAAATACGAAGTTATCTAAGTTTTTGCTCGTTTTTATAAAATACATCATGGCCAATTACAACAGTGATTCCCCAAATGAAAACGTGTTTCAAGATGTACGAGTATTTGTCGTATTTACGAAACTTAATATTACATTGAAACAAATTTGTATTAAAAGGTCCAGTAATACTTTACAAATATCGAAGACAATGTAACAAAGTTTTATTGCAACGAGAACATAAATCTGTTATTCATACCCATCCCTTTATGTAAATAACACCAGAATTGATTCTGGGTGTAGTAAAACTACAAAACCCATCGTGTTTCGTTTCCACATTCCCTGCAACCTGTTTACAACGGTTGGGTTTATAGTAAACATTTCTGTTGGTAAAACTGCCCTTAAGAGCAGTTAGTGGTTGTTTGGCGCACATTTAAAACAGCTGTTATCCCGAAATGACCGCAGGTTGACCGTCCACTCTGCACAAACATTATCGACACCTTTCTACTTTACCAACTAACATTCACTGCAGTTTTATAATTTAAATTTTAGGGCGTGCTGTAGTTGCCGGCGTGGTGGATCAGTGGCTAAGGCTTCGGACATCGGAGGGCAAGGACCACCAAGGTTCGAATCCCCACTGAGGCAACAGTCGGTACTTCACTCGTCGAATACAGTTCACGCATAGGCTTATAGCTTAAGTGAACTGGCGAGTGAAGTTAGATATACTGTATGTATATCAACAATGTTTGTAGGACGAGGTGTACATTTTTAATTAGAACAGACAGACATATACATTTAGGGACTTTAAATTGCACGCAAATGAAAGTATTCGAGAGTTTTAAGCATACGTAAATTAATAATCAACGTTGCTTCTTAAAGTTTAACATGTTAGTTTTGAAATTAAAACATTCTGAATAATGGGCAAAAAGAAATTAAATTATGATCTTGCCTACAAATTTTCTCTACGATGTATAAACATAATAAATCTAACCACCTTTGATTAACTAAAAAATATCTTTGAGCTGTTTACGAATCCTTAAAGGGGCCGTGAGGACTTACTTCTACGATTCAGCCTGTAATAATGATCGTATAGTAACGCTTGAAGCCTCTTTTGACAGGCGAAGACCTGTTCTACTAGAACATAAGGTAGTTTTTGTAAAACATTGAGCATATTAATACTTTTGTCATAGTTTTAAATATGCGAAACTCTAAATGTCATTATTTATGTTTTTAAACTTAATAACCTCATGGTATCAACTTGTAGTCCACTAGAATGAACCTTTGACAATCAATCAGTGTTCACTCTGCCTTTTTATAATAAAAAAGACCCGTACGATTGTATGCCTTCTATAGAACTGTGCGTGGCTGTCGACTTTCCAACGGTGGCATGGCAGTTTAGGAAACGGCCCTCTTTAAAACGGTTTACCCAAATACTTAATTTATTGACGCCTAGAACATTAACTTTATTTTTGGAATAATTTCATAAATTTGATAAAAAAATGTTGGCGTATTAAACAAATATGTTTAGCACATTTTATTACATTTATATAAATAAGCATTTCTATTGTAAAAGGTTTTATTATAAAGGTAAAAGTAATAAAATTATTCGTGTAAATATATATAGTTATGAATATACCTTCATAACTAAATCACATATTAGTTGTGTCTATGTTCGTCTTAAACTCGTTAAAACCCACTTCTGTGTGACTACCACAAATAATGCCAATATTATTTTATTTTAATTCTTGGCAAAATATAAAACTTCTCGAAGCAAAACAAATATTTGCATTAACAAAATCAAAAAATACAGAACGCAACAAAACACATGACATACAATAAAATTAAACATCCAGCACTCTTTTAAAAAAACAATATACAGTGAGAGGGGCAAGAAGTAGTATTCAGCAAGGAATAATGTTAAAAGAGTGCCATCGAGTGGAAGGAGGGGAGCGACCAAATGGTATGTAGCGGAGAGTAATGGATAATGCATACGTCGGGGGTGGGGGGAGGGGGTCAAACGACCATCAACCAGAGGATAGGCCAACTTGCTTACTTACAATAGCTCATGAATGTTTCATAATAAAACACTCGTTTGTGTATCTCATGAAATGTTTGGCGGAGAGGTAGGAGGGGAGGTGACTTCAGAAAGGGAGGGGATGGAAAGTTGGAGAAAGATTACACAAATTGGTTAGTAAGATACAAAATTATTGTGCACGTGATTGAGAGGATAATGATTTAAATTGGTCGGTAGCGTAGTTGGTTAAAGACCTGCTTCATAAGCGGAAGGTTCTCAGTTCGATCCCAATCAGAGTCGTAACACATTTTGAAAGGGATCAGCTGATACCACCGACTGTTCATTTGTCATTGGGCTATTAATTAAACATTATAAGGAATAGTCGGCCTAATTTGAAACAGTACCTACATTCGCTCATCTACACTCATCACACTCTTTTGAAATCCGTATTCGCCCATACCTTCACGGTCTTAAAAATAAATAAATAATACGAAAAATATTGCCTTATTCTTTATTTTTCACTAACGATTGATAATAATATCATATTATCAAATATCATATTATTTCATAGATATGATATTTGATAATATGATTCATAGAAATATACGAATCATATTATCAAATTCTTGAAAAAGACTTTTGGCATTTTCCAGGTACCTCCTCAAACTCAAGTTGAGTGATAAGATTTCTAATAATTCTATCAAATAAAATAATGCCGGAGAATGCAATATGTGGTGTGTAGAGTGAGAAGGGAGGATGTTGAAGGAAGTTTGTCTGACTATTATGGGTGGGATTGAAGGCGTACATTGGGGAGACAGTTGAGATGAGTGAGAAGGGAGGATGTTGAAGGAAGTTTGTCTGACTATTATGGGTGGGATTGAAGGCGTACATTGGGGAGACAGTTGAGATGAGTGAGAAGGGAGGATGTTGAAGGAAGTTTGTCTGACTATTATGGGTGGGATTGAAGGCGTACATTGGGGAGACAGTTGAGATGAGTGAGAAGGGAGGATGTTGAAGGAAGTTTGTCTGACTATTATGGGTGGGATTGAAGGCGTACATTGGGGAGACAGTTGAGATGAGTGAGAAGGGAGGATGTTGAAGGAAGTTTGTCTGACTATTATGGGTGGGATTGAAGGCGTACATTGGGGAGACAGTTGAGATGAGTGAGAAAGGAGGATGTTGAAGGAAGTTTGTCTGACTATTATGGGTAGGAATGAAGGCGTACATTAGGGAGACAGTTCAGATGAGTGAGAAGGGAGGATGTTGAAGGAAGTTTGTCTGACTATTATGGGTAGGATTGAAGGCGTACATTGGGGAGACAGTTCAGATGAGTGAGAAGGGAGGATGTTGAAGGAAGTTTGTCTGACTATTATGTGTGGGATTGAAGGCGTACATTGGGGAGACAGTTCAGAAGAGTGAGAAGAGAGGATGTTGAAGGAAGTTTGTCTGACTATTATGTGTGGGATTGAAGGCGTACATTTAGGCGACAGTTCAGATGAGTGGGAAGGGGGGATGATGAGGGAAGTTTGTCTGACTATATAGTGTGGGATTGAAGGCGTACATTGGGGAGACAGTTGAGAAAAGTGAGAAGGGAGGATGTTGAAGGAAGTTTGTCTTACTATTATGTGTGGGATTGAAGGCGTACATTTAGGAGACAGTTCAGATGAGTGAGAAGGGGGGATGATGAGGGAAGTTTGTCTGACTATTATGTGTGGGATTGAAGGCGTACATTGGGGAGACAGTTGAGAAGAGTAAGAAGGGAGGATGTTGAAGGAAGTTTGTCTGACTATTATGTGTGGGATTGAAGGCGTACATTTAGGAGACAGTTCAGATGAGTGAGAAGGGGGGATGATGAGGGAAGTTTGTCTGACTATTATGTGTGGGATTGAAGGCATGCATTGGGGAGACAGTTCAGAAGAGTGAGAAGGGAGGATGTTGAAGGAAGTTTGTCTGACTATTATTGGTAGGATTGAAGGCGTACATTAGGGAGACAGTTCAGATGAGTGAGAAGGGAGGATGTTGAAGGAAGTTTGTCTGACTATTATTGGTAGGATTGAAGGCGTACATTAGGGAGACAGTTCAGAAGAGTGAGAAGGGAGGATGTTGAAGGAAGTTTGTCTGCTATTATGGGTAGGATTGAAGGCGTACATTAGGGAGACAGTTCAGAAGAGTGAGAAGGGAGGATGTTGAAGGAAGTTTGTCTGCTATTATGGGTAGGATTGAAGGCGTACATTAGGGAGACAGTTCAGAAGAGTGAGAAGGGAGGATGTTGAAGGAAGTTTGTCTGACTATTATTGGTAGGATTGAAGGCGTACATTAGGGAGACAGTTCAGAAGAGTGAGAAGGGAGGATGTTGAAGGAAGTTTGTCTGACTATTATGGGTAGGATTGAAGGCGTACATTGGGGAGGCAGTTCAGAAGAGTGAGAAGGGAGGATGTTGAAGGAAGTTTGTCTGACTATTATGGGTAGGATTGAAGGCGTACATTGGGGAGGCAGTTCAGAAGAGTGAGAAGGGAGGACGTTGAAGGAAGTTTGTCTGACTATTATGGGTAGGATTGAAGGCGTACATTGGGGAGGCAGTTCAGATGAAATAGGGGCGGGTAAATGTACTAAGACGTATACGTCTTAGCGTCAAAATAATTTATTAAATTGGAGATCTTTCCCACGTTGCATATTCAAACCTAATGACACTCCTATTCAAAAATATAGAAATTATATTTTTGTTTAAAATTATGTACATGGTAGATTGCATAAAGATGAATTTAATGTCCATTTTTCATCAAGTTCAGTTGTGTATTAGACCAGAGTTATTGGATGTACAATGGAACAATTGTTTATGTTTTTGTATGGCATTAGTATTTAGCAATTTTTGGGATGAACGGGACCAATAGCAGTGCAAAATAAGAACTGGAATTGTATATTATGAAATGGATTAGCATGCTTACTTCTTGTTGGTCCATAACGCCGACGCTTACAAATGTTTACTTTATAATTTAAATTAAAAAAACCTCACTTTTGTGCATGTGTCAATCAAAGTGTATTGTGCGTCAACTCGGAGAGCAGAATCAAGAGTAGGGGATGGGACCATATATTGAAATCTATTAGTGGACGGTGCATAGAGGAAAAAATGTTAAGGGTAAGTACATAGGACACATGCATCCTGGTGTTTAATTTGGAAAACGTTTTTGCTAAGGAGTGTGAACATAAGTGGTACATTGGGCGGTTTCGTTAGAGAAGGACAGCTGAAAACCTACTTATATTGTTATAAAGTTCAAAACAAAGGTTGAGCTATTTGGGATTTGTTGAAACGATTCAAGAATGTGAGAGCAAAGCTAATAAGCAATATCTAAACTCGTATAAAGAAGAATTTGTAATAATTGGTGAAGTTAGGATTAAAAAGACCTTTAGAATTAACAGATTGTCAAAAACAAATAAGGATGAACAATGTACTGATTTAGATAACGGCATGTATAAAAGTGAAATACACCACTCAATAGTACAATAAATTAAAAATAAAACTTTAGATATAATCATAAACACAAGAAAATTACTGATAATCTCCAGTCTACGGAAATTGAGATGGAGGATTCTTTATAAATAGGGAAATAATGAAATAGGGCATAGAAAAATGTAAACAATTTGGAGTGACAAGGAAAATAAAGAAGAGATAATTAAAAAGCAGGCTGTAAGATAAGAAAAAGTTAAGAATGTACTGCGGAGTGGAACGCCTTATCACCAAATGTTGTGAAGGGAGAAGACGGGCAGGACGATTTAGTAATAGAAAACGAGAACGAAGTGATTTAATCTAGGAGACCCTGACGCATGACGTCAGACTAGTTTTAATTGTAAGAAGAGGCTAGCCAATTTGTCAAAAGATAATCAATCACAGAGACGAACCAATCATCTTTCTTTAAAAACGAAACTGAAAGCCTTGATCTGAATCTGACTTAATTGGCTGTATCACTCTCAGTTTAGAAAGAAGAAAAGGCGTACGCTAATTATTTCAATTTATCTCGCGAACATTCGGCTGATTAATTTGTTTGAATGAAAGAATTCAGCAGGTGAGCCTTGCACACAGATAAAGGCCAAGAGCCTTCGTTAATAACATTTGAAAAAAAGTATTAAAAACTTACCTTTGCAAATACGAAAAATACTTTTGTTGTGTTTAGGAATGTAATGATTAAACAAGGATATTGACAATCAAAGTTCTGTAAATAAAAAAAAACTGGTTAGTTAAAAAAATTTAGATACATCATTACAAAATAATAATAATAAGTTTCTTTATACAAAATAAACATTTGTGAGTTTAAATTTAGCATCGTTGTTGTATAAAAGATAATTCTCGTACTAGACAAAATAAATCAAATAAAAATATAAGAGCATTATAAATAAGGAGATATTAGACTAATAAAAAATAAATAAAGCTGGGAAGATGATTTTATTGATGTGTACTGTCGTGAATTATAACAGATAACGCCTGACTCACTTCACAACTGAACTGGTACTTTTTAAAGGACGTAATACTGTGCATTTAATAGATACATTGAAATAATACATTTAATTATGTTTGTGAAAGTAAAATAGAAGCAGGAATCAAGATTTTACTCAGTGTATTAATAAAAGTACAATAAGCAATTAAGTATGTTATTTAAATACAATTGCAAACCATCAAATAATGTTTAGTATTTTTTGAAAACTGAAATAGAATTAGGAACCACGATAGGCATTTTAGTAGGTTTTTGAAACTGCGATAGAATCGAAAACCACAATAGACACTTTGGTATGTTTTTGAAACTGCAATAGATTCGCGAAACACGATAAGCCTTTTGGTATGTTTTTGAAACTGTCGTAGAATCGTGAACCACAATAGGTATTTTAGTATGTTTTTGAAACTGCAATAGAATCATGAACCACAATAGGTATTTTGGTATGTTTTTGAAACTGCCGTAGAGTCGTGAACCACGATATTCATATAGGAGCATTATCAACATGAAATGAAATGGTTTTAATTGTTAAGCTGGCGTGTAGTCAAACACTGAAATAATTAAGGACTTATAAAAAAAGTTAAGCAAAGGACTTCTGAAATAGTTCAGTTCTTCTACATAGAGTATGGAAAATTACTTCATATGTCGGGGCGGGGGAGGGGTGAGGGAAAAACGACAAAACAAGACAATTACCACAGACTAGTGAGCCGGGGTGGAACACACCTGGGTACCACGTGATCCATAGTTCCGACAGAGACCGCTGCCGTCGGCCTATCACTCTCTGGCTACAATACAGAACAGTCAGTAGCTGTCTACTCACATAAATATAGTCCTCGCAAATATACACAATTTCATGCATTGATAAATAGTGTAATCAAAATCATCATCGATCCCTTTTTAATACATAATTATTAATTACGTTTGTTCTTGGTTAGTATTATTTATAACGTTATAATTATCCACTTTCAGCGGTGCCGTAATTTAATTTCATTAAACCCCTTCTTCATCTCGTACTTATTAGTTATTATTACAATAACAGCAATGTCTCCAGCTCTTCCTCCCTCGGAATACTATTTTTACCTCGTTGCAATCCCATATAGATAATGTATACTACAGTAGTAAATATTCAGGAATATTCTTCGAAAAGAAACATAAAATTATTGTATCCACAAGCAAGATTGATTAGTATAAAGTGAAATTAAAAGTGAGGTTATTTATACTTTTAACAATAAGTATAATTAATATGGATATTTTTTTACTATTTCAATAGTCAATAGTGGAGGGCGTAATCTGATGGAAGTATGCTACAGGCTAGCTACTGACGGCGCAGAAATTATGATCCCCTGAGTTTAAGCTTTAAATACAAGCGAACCGTTCGTGCTAGAATAAAACAGTTTACACCATTATTTAGCATGTTTAATTCTGCATTCATACATATATTCAAATAAATTTTAGCATAATTTATGTAAAACGTAGATGAGGGTTTGTAGAAAAAAGTTCCGTTTTGTACTGAAGTTCGACTTTAAACAATTACTGTTTTAAAACCACTGGACCAATCTTTGTGAAATTTTTATACCATATTATAGAACTCATAAATAATGTAAATATCAAGTTTTAAATTTTTATTTCATTTTTTATAGAATCTGAAACACAATTTACACCATACACGCTAAATAATGTTATAAATTGTTTTATTCTAGCACGAACGGTTCGTTTGTATTTAAAGCTTAAACTCAGGGGACCATAATTTCTGCGCCGTCAGTAGACAAATCTTTTGCTCTTTGATGCGTTCTAAGACTTCTATAAAACTTACATCGGTAACAATAAAAAATGCACTGTAATTCACGGTGTTTTCCTTCCTAAAATGCTTGGGGAAAGTCTGAGTGTTGTGTACAATAGGCCAATAGACTTTCATACGAAAGGTTTACTGGCATGAAACCAAATGAGTGATAGGAGATTTGGATAGTTTTGGAGAGAAGTAGAATATTTTTAAAATAGCATCATTAGCATTTATTTATGTATGAAAGTAAATTTTCTTCAAAATATATGCAACAAAAATATTTATATTGTGGTTCGTTTATTATTTACACAATTCACTAATAAATCGAAAACATATTTATTTTTATTTATTTATTTTTTTATTTATTCATAAGACGGCCGATCGTCAAGATATGGGCGAATATGGATTTCGAATGAGTGTAGATGAGCGAATGTAGTCATTGTTACAAACTAAGGCCGACTTTTCCTTAGAAAGTGTCATTAATTAATAGCCCAATGACAAATGAACAGCCGGTGGTTATCAGCTGATCCTTCTCAAAATGTATTAACTCTGGGATCGAACTGAGAACCTTTAGCACATGAAGCTGGGATTGAACCAACTACGCTACCGACCAATTAAATGTATTTAAAACCAATTTAAAATGTACCACAAAAGTTATTAGAATTAAATCTAATAATCCGTGGGTCAATTATGTTTATTGTTATGATTTAAATGTTGTTTCAAAATAAAATATACATTAAAATTGTAAATTCATACATATTGTACACAAAGTTTAATAGCTGTAAAAGTCCATAAAATGCGCATTTAAATCCTTCATAATCAAATATTTCTAAGGGTGAACTACGAGAATGTAATAATATTCTATTATTATATTATTATATTTTCTAACTCGTAGAAAATAAAAAATAAATATTGTCTAGTAATTCTCTGGACGTCAGGGTTAGGTTATCTGTTATAGTATTTTAAGGCAACTATTAGGAGGTGGCCTCAGCTTTTTTTTCTAAAGTTAAATTGACTACCGGTACAGTTTGAAAAAAATTTTACTACTCGTTATTTTCCCAAGTAACATTTATATTCAATGTTATTAATATAAACAGGAATATAAATGTTTCCTGTTTATAGGATGTTTAATGTTATAGGAATTTAAAGGCCCTAATGAACGACAAGTGTTCCATCATTCCTGATTGATGGAATAATAGATAAATGTTATTTGATCTAAGATAATAAATATTTGGCAAAACTAAATGTATTGATATATATATTTTTTAAATAACCTCATAACTCCTTAAATATTTCAGGAAATATTATAATTTGGAAAATATAAAAACATAAGTTGACCTGTAATTTTTCAAATTATGCCACAATACTTCAACGGTAAATAATATAATGAATGAATTTCATTATCAATTTACTTACTAAAGCTCTTAACTGATTATTCAGCGAAGTTCGCTTGAAAAGTAGCAATACCTTGAGAGAAGCCTTTGCCACTCACAAAGGAAACCACTGACAAAGTTATGAAAACCTCAACCTGCCTTCATCCACCAAGTGCAAGCCACAGCGGCTGCATTATATGAGTTATTAACTCATCAACGGCATAATGAACTCACTGCTGTCAAACACTCATATTGAACTCCACTAAACAACTTACTAACTAATTATGTTGCGGCAATTCAACTGGTAATATTGTACGATGTCAGGGAAAATACGATTAAGTTGGCGTAAATGCCACATTCGCTGATATTGTATCATCTGGTGTAGTAACGAAATAGTGTGGCGTGAAATCGAGTTTTGGAGAAGCATAATCTTATTTTTTATCTAAACTGTTGTCTTTGTAATAGACAACTACTGTTTGTGATCAATGAAATTTTTAATATGAATATATGAAATTCACCAATAATTCTAGGATTATTGTCTAAATTTTTTATTTATTTGTAAGTATTGACCTATCATATACACATCTAAATTTCTGTACTACATTATCACATGTTTCAATTGGATCTCTAATATCCAAAATAGGCCACCAATTTTCTTCTTGTATAAAATTCTTAACCCTTTTCGTACTAATATATTGTTTTGTATCTATCTCTTTGTTACTATTTTGATTGCCATTATACCAATCATAATTCCAGTCCAATAATGGTCTGCAAGTTTATCCTCTATTATATAAGCTTCAACCATATGATTTTTGAGCTGTAATTTCTCCATTTAAGAAATCTATTTAAATGACGATGTTGTAAATAAATCACAAGACTAATATTTACAATTCAATTACAGTAGTTTATTACAAAACGAGTCTAGAAGCATTAAGCTCCATAGAATATTACCTCTTATTACCATACCAAGCCTCAAGACTGCATAAAATCTTGAAATGAGGATTAAACAATAAAAGGTCTGCCTCTTCTAAAATTGAAAAATTCTTGCCCACTTAACATGTTACCACCCCCTCCCCCAATCTAAGCCTGACTCTCACATATTATGATACTTGTGATTTATATACAACATCGTAATTGAAATAGATTTCTTAAACCGTGAAATTATAGCTTAAAAATCATAATTCAAGTAGTTCTGTGCCATACTGGGTACGGAAAAAAAGGATATCCATACTTTACAACGTTCGCATATATATATATCCATGTTTTATTCTCTGTTCTATAGCTTCGTATTTCATGCTGGGGGTGGCGTATACTAAGTAGAATGCAGGAGGGACTGAGTAGACTTCGAGGGTTATACCGTCATACGAGCCTACAAAACCAAGGTATTGGCGTTTTCCTTAATTACGTGTGTCCAACCAAACAGATAAAGAACCCAGTGGCAACCTTTCGAACGGACGTGGAATGCTATCATATAAGGATGTGGGATAACATTCATTTTTTAAAGCATGATTAATTCAATACTTTTAAGTTTTTACAGAAATACGGGTTCCTCCTGTTGTTTTCAGTGGAGCAAAAGGCGAAGGGATGAATGTGGGGTTGTAAATCTGGGAACCGGGGTGGTTGCGGTGATCATGAGGGATTGGGCCCTGCTGAGTGCTACAGACGAACTAAGTGAGCTCGCCACATTTAGGGCAACTGTTGTTGAAGTTCTTCTCAAGAAAGACTTAACACAGTGAATATTACTGGAGCTAGAGATCGATTATAGCCTATCTCTACATAGAGTTATTTACAATCCTGTAACTTTCTACACATTAAGTTAATTTAATGAAAAATTAAATTTACACAATTTCACAAATTATTATTATAACTATTTATTATTTATTCATGAGACGCGATCGTCAATAAATTAGTTTGATGAATGTAGATGAACGAGTGTAGTCATTGTTACTAACTGAGGTCGACTGTTCCTCAGAAAAATTATTTATTAATAGCCCTATAGCCAGGGCAACTAATAAACCTACAGCTGTACGTGGAATCTGACCCTTTGTGTGGCCTAACTTGTCAGTTCTGATACTCAGTTCTGTTCCCTAAATAACAAAAGAACCTTGACTACCATCCAACATGGATACCCCAGACTTCTTTAGTAGTATCAATGTCGATGGCAACCATTGAGCGGACGCTATGTTGGTATTAAGAGAACCGAGCATAGAGCCTATCGCCTGCAATCTCCTCAACACTTTGCCCCCAAGTAGCTGGGTTACAAACACTGCGCTACTAGTGTCGACTGGCACAAGAAAATAACACTTTAAAAACTGAGGTTCTCAATTAACAACTCTTTTTAGATTTTAACTTTAAAAATCTAAAATAAAACTTTTTTCGCTAAAAAATTGAAGGATTTCAGTAAAAAAAGATAAAATGTAAACAACGAAAGTTGTTCTCTTGAAACAGGTTATGGGAAAAGTAAATATATGTACGAACTATACGAAAATTAAATAGCGAGTATCAACTTTTCAAATGTTTCTAAAATGGGGTTTGTTATAATATTGACGGACCATAAAGAGGAAAAACAACATTGTAGAATATTTTAGTAATGTGTCTTGTTTAAAGCTAAACTCGAGTGGGGTAACAAGATAAAGAATTTGTTACAAGAATTTGTAAATAAGAAAAACATGATAGGAATCGACTTAAAATGAATGGACTCCATAGACGTATGGACCCCATAGGTGTACTAGCCTGGAACCGAATGAGTGATAGGGGACATATGGGTGGTTTTGGAGGGGACTAACATATTTTTAAAAGTCTCAACATTAATATACGAAAGTAAACTTTTTGTTACGTAAATAACACACACCTAACAAAACAGTTACAAAACAGCTCTTTATATTTTAATTACTTTATTATTTACAAAAATATTGATCCAATTAAATATTTATGAACACAATTCATTAAAGAGTGGAACTGTTTTTCAGACTAGAATATCGTTGATTCAGGATCGTGATTTAAATTCCCTAAATATATTGTTGCCAGAGATTCTGACGATCCACGTGTAAAAAACTTCGAACATACAAATCACCATTAAGAACGTCCCTCACCTATTAACACTAATTAGAGTGGGTGGAGGTAGAGAGTTAATCACGATACGTTATCCTCATGTAAATCATCGGGGAGGGGAGACTTTTGGATGAAATCTAGCTGTCCGGTCGGTTTGAACTAAAGGGAAATAGCCCTAGTTTAATTAGCCTACTAAAGGGGTGGGTTTTGTGCGGTGTACGTACAGCTGCTTGAAGGTAAGTACGTTTGTTCCTTCGGGGCTGAGAGTACCCGATACGACCAGATTTACAAACATAGATTAGTAATTTAGAAAAAATTCTCTGTGCTTGAGAAGTTTCGGCAAGGTAAAACTGTTTGACATCTGTACCTAAACACCTGATTGCTAGGTTCAACTTTCTATAGTTTACATTGTTGTTCCAAAAAGTTTAGTTGTAAATGTATTCTTCAGATACCACGATTTAGCCATAACATATGATTTATAAACATATTTACGATATATTTGTATTCCTATTTAACATTTAAAAACCTGTTTCGGTTTATAAACCGTGGAAATTAGTCGGAATAAATAAGAGAATAGTAATAACCCAGTTTATTAGTTAGTATTAATATAGTTTAGAAACAAAATCTAAAACAAACTGAGCACTAAAAAAAATGTTAAATAACAATTACGTAATACTTTGTTTATTTATATTAACAAAGAATGCAGGATTGCTGGAAGGGAACACATCAAGCCGAGTAACATCTTGTGGGAACTGTGGTCTGGTGCCTTAGGGGTACATGTCAACTATCCCTATATCGTACAACATTCAATGTACAACTCCGTACTTGGTAGCTTGATGTATCAAAGTTATCAAGTTGACACTGGGATTTGATGAGAACGATTTTGACGTAGAACTGCAGTCTGGCGCCTCAGGGGTACACGTCAACTTTGCCTATCGTACAACATTCAATGTAGAACTCAATACTTGGTACCTCGATGTATCAAAGTTATCAAGTTATACTGAGCTTTGACGAGAACAGTGTTTACTTAGATCTGTGGTCTGGCGCCTCAGGTGTACACGTCAACTTTGCCTATCGTACAACATTCAATGAAGAACTCAATACTTGGTACTTCGACGTATCGAAGTTATCAAGTTATACTGAGCTTTGACGAGAACGGTGTTAACGTAGAACTGTGGTCTAGCGCCTCAACTCAACTGATATTGTACGTCAACTCTCCCTGAGTCGTACAATATTTACTGTACAACTCAATACTTAATAGCTTCATGTATCTAACTTAACAAGAAACTTGGACAGATTTTAATTAATTAAACAAACAAAAAAACAATTACACGAAAAAATAGTTAAAAAATGCCATGAATTACTGGCATTTTTTAATTATTTGATAAGTGTTCATAATCTCGATTACCGTATCTTGGAGACGTGACAATATAAATTTTTATTTTCGTACAGTATCTCTTATGCCATATATTGTATAGTCAGTATGTAACACGTTGAGAGTGGATAGCTTGCAATGTTACACAGTATTAAAGATCAAGAAATCGTATAATGTTTGGTCTGTGCTCCCCACATTTGTCATATGGGTTATTTTGATGCTAGAAGATATAATGTATATTGGTTTATTTACAGTTATAAAACTCGTTTACAATGTTTGGGTGCTAAAAATCCCTGCTGTAGTAGGATTAGCAAACACGATTTTAATTCTTTAACTATAAAAATAGAGAGAAATCTTGTTGTGAGGAGTTTACGAAAAATGTATAACATTAATTACCTAAAAAATCATAATAAAACATATCATTAAAGGAAGAAACTATTTTATTTTGAACTAAAATAAAATACATCTGTTAGAAACGCTCTTAATTTACTTAATTAAAAACAATCCTTAAATGAAAATACTGAGCTTAATTAAACAAAAGGCCGATCTAAAAAGGATCTCAGAAACAAACATTTACAACCATCTGTTGATAAAGACATTTAAAGTACTTTTTAAGCTATGTAATGAATTTAAAATGAAGATTAACTCTTACAACAGTCTTGAGCTACTGTTTCCCGATGTTTTCCGACCGCGAAGCTGTTTTTGCCGAGGCATCGGAGTGGAAGTAAGAGTCTGAAAAGAAATTAGTTATTCTCTTTCGCTTCCGATACTTAATTTGCACGATCCTTGAGGAGCGAGTCGAAATGGAAATACTTGTCCTGTGGTCGGAGATGGTTCAAAGACGAAGTGATGCATGCCACTGATGAGACAAGTTGGATTATGTAAAGACCATTATTACCTTCTTGTGTGCTTATAAATATGGGGGGGAGGGGGTAGTGTTTTCACATGGGTGGCTTTTGTAGTCTGGCCAGATTTTATTACCTGTAAAATTGCCTTATCATTTCATGTTAATAGGAGTTTTGTGTTGTTAAAAAAATAAACAATTTTATTGATTTTCAACCTCTTTTCATTAAACTGCACAATCTGAAAGGGAAATACACAATTTTTATTTACAAATTTCATGCGCTAAAAGAAAATATACAATGTTTTTAAAATTTACATCGCAATTGTTAATCTAACGAACATACTATAGTTTGACTTTATCAGTTCATAGTGAAACATTTAACTACTGCCAATTCAAATGACATGTTATGATTTGTACAAAGTTTCTGTATCATATTGTCAACAAAGTCAGCACATGGCTGCGTGCTTGTAGGCGACATAATTAATTATGCTGCAAACAAAGTGAAACATAACCAAACAGAAGATGTGAACAAATTCCAAATATAAAATATCAAGTAGGTATGAAATAACATGACGAAAGTGGATTAGGCTTTTCATCTTAAGAAAGGTAAATTAATATTGCTGGCTTCTTTTGTAATAAGTTTCTTGGGAAGGTCTATGAAATACAGTTGAAATAAACCAAAATCAATAAATTAACTTTTAGAATAATCTTTTCCATTCTAGACACTAACCGTATTGTATAACAAGTTTATTATTAGTGTAATAACTTTATTTTTAGATACAATTATAAATGTGTAAGTGATAATATTATCGTACTATGTTTATTCATTTCACTATATTTAAAAATACAGGGCGGAAAAAATGTGGAAAAGCTTTAACAACTGTTGTACGACTTCACTTGTAAAAGTTAAATCTTGTACATCATGGCTACAAAGAAAATTATTTTTCGACACCATTAGCGACATTTCATCTGTTCAGGGGGACGGTCCCCGAGGAGTTAAACGAAAATCTTCAACGTAGGCATAGGTCGAGTTTGGTATCAAATGAAAGGTCTATTCAAGAAAAATTAATTGTCGCAAACCGGACTTCGAAAGGTTTATCCTTTCCAGAGTAGCGGCCATTTAAATTTCAAAGTAACTAATTTGAACAATATTATATCTCCGCTTTTTAACAATTTTAAGAAAGATATTCTGGTCAAGAATTATACTTTATGGAACACATTTATTTAAAAAATTAAATTATCAATTTATATATGGAAAAATTACGTTTTTGCGAAAGTGTTTCCATATTTCGTTTTTCTTCAGTAACACAATATGTAGATGGGTGGGTGGGTGGGTCAATAACACTCTACGTATATGAGTGGGCGGGTGGGTCAGTAACACCATATTTATATGGGTGGGCGGGTGGGTCAGTAACACCATATGTATATGGGTGGGCGGGTGGGTCAATAACACTGTACGTATATGAGTGGGCGGGTGGGTCAGTAGCACCATACGTATATGGGTGGGCGGGTGGGTCAGTAACACTGTACGTATATGGGTGGGCGGGTGAGTCAGTAACACCATATGTAGATGGGTGGGCGGGTGGGTAAGTAACACTGTACGTATATGAGTGGGCGGGTGGGTCAGTAACACCATATGTATATGGGTGGGCGGGTGGATCAGTAACACTGTACGTATATGGGTGGGCGGGTGGGTCAGTAGCACTGTACGTATATGGGTGGGCGGGTGAGTCAGTAACACCATATGTAGATGGGTGGGTGGGTGGGTAAGTAGCACTGTACGTATATGAGTGGGCGGGTGGGTCAGTAACACCATATGTATATGGGTGGGCGGGTGGGTCAGTATATTATATTATAAATATAAGGTAGCTATTTTTGTGAACATATTAAAATCACAGATGCACCTTTATGTATATGTTTAATATATTAACACGTGCTGTGAATGTCCATTCTCGTAGTTTATGGATATAATTGATCTATTATTAGGTTAATATCGTGATAGATAAACCTTTTTTTACGTAGCCCCTCTAACCAGAAGTGTTTCCTTGTACACTGGGACCGGTGAAGGTAGTTCATGAAATATTTAACAGCACACTCTGATTTGTTATAAATATTTTCCTTCCAATCCATGTTTATGATAGCCGATATATAAATACAAAACCCTCAAGATTTCCATAGGTTTACTGGAGAGTGGAAGCAATACTAAGTAATTCAGCAGAAACATACCTCGGGGTACGCCTCCGTTAATACAACCGGATCTCACTCGGCAAATCCACCCATTTCCATTTTGTTTTAACGGAAACCTCAGCTGCTAATAATAAAAACTAATTCCAAGAACGGTGTTACGGAAATTGAATTCAACCATTCGTAATCTTTTGTTTTTCTTATTTTAGTAAAATATTAGCCTGAACCTTTTTACTTGCTATGTAGACCGGAGTAGTTTTACTTATTAAACAACCCCTAACGGAAGTAACAGTACAATGTACAACAAAATAACAATTAATTTACATTTTTAATAAGGATAAGTTACGATTGGTTATTTCGTTGAAATGAGTATGAGTTAAGTTTATGTAAGGGATTTATTTTAACTAGATGATAAAGATATAAATCCAGATTTATTGATAGTAAATTAAACAACATGTACAGACATACATCACGTATTTAATTGTAAGACCAACAAAAAACATATTTATGTACCTAATTCATGTACCTAATTCATGTACCTATTTGCTTGGAAAACATGAGCGACTTCCAAGTTTATTCTTCATTAAAATAACGCCGATCGTAGATATATGGCGAATGTGAGCGGCGAATGAGTGTAGCCATTGTTACTCAGGTCGTTTACATTTAATCAACGAAGTTGAGGAGTGGCGATACGAACCATGTAGTATTGGTCTGATTTTTAGCTGACAAGCCTAACACTCACTTTTCTTCCCCACACAACATCTGAAGCTTGACTACCACCCAACATGGCCAACCCATACTTCTCTAGTTGTGTTCATGTCGATGGCGACCATTGAGCGGACGCCGTGTTGGTATGAAGAAGTTTGAGCATAGAATCAATCGCTTACAATCTCCTCAACAATTTATCCCCAGGTAGCTGGGTTACAGCACTGCGCCACTAGTACCTACTAAATTGGCCATTTGAAATGGATCCTCAGCATGACATTTAAATGCAAAGCAAGAAAACCTACATTTATTAAATTATCTTATCTGTAAATATTTTAACGTTATTGAATATAAATTTTTTGTTTTCTTTGTTTTTCCTTTTTGAAGTTGGTTGTCATTACACATGGAAATTAATCTATTAAGCCTTTTTGTTATAGCTCCTTGAAAAACTTTTACAAATTTAACCTGATAATTTCATTAGAGTATTGATAATTTCCTTAGAATATAATTATTTGACAAAAGGCAAAAAGAAATAATACAATATAAACTTCATAATCTAACCCACAAAAAAAAAAAAAAAAAAAAAAAAAAAAAAAAACAGTGGGGTCACCAGCTGACCTTTTAAAATAATTATTGCATCAATTGAAACAATGATCTATTTTATTTCAAAGTGAGTATGACTGTTCACAGCTTACAAAATAGCAGAAATACGAAAAAATATAATAAATATTTAGATTACATTAATTAATAACTCTGCAAGGACTCATAAATAAATAAAACATCTTAAATCACGATAAAATTATATGCAAGTAAAGATAATACTTGTTGTTGAAGTAGGGGTAAGAAGCCTCGATAGTTTCGGTTCCAGTGCTGATGAGGCAGCGAGTTAAGACCTAGGTTTTGTCTTGTAGCAGTTATTTGAGCCAAAGCAAAGCTCCTTACCAGCTTTGTCTGTCCGCGCAAATACCTGGCAGTTCCCTTCGCAATGTCTTCACACAAGTATCTCACCAGACTTTGTTAAGATGTTATTTAATATAAGATGCCAAGTAAAAATATACATTATATTAGTTAGTTGTGTTTGAACAAGACGATTTGAGTGTAAATATAGTGTGTAAATAATGTTTAAAATAACTAATAAATATACTCGGATAGATCAGTATTTTTCAGTTTTAAACTATGCATATCTCTTTTTTAACTTCGATCGCAGTTAACTTAGACTGCAGGCATGTAACCTTTTTATACAAATGAAGTAACACCCGTTAGCTTAGTCGGCGATTCGAATCTTGGATCTTGAACTCCACAATCTGAAGCGTCAACTATCGAGCAACAAACTGTTTTAAAATAGCTAATAGGAAAATATTTAAAAAAAAATCTAAATCGACTATTTATATTAATCTTAACAACTCAACCTTTCTAAGTGGTAATTTATTGAAGCGCATTATATAACACGGTATGAAGAGGGGAGGGGGTTTATATAACACGGTATAATGAGGGGAGGGGTTTCATATAACATTGTATGAAGAGGGGAGGGAAAGGTTTATATAACACGGTATGAAGAGGGGAGGGGTGTTTATATACCACGGTATGAATAGGGGAGGGGGTTTATATACCACGGTATGAAGAGGGGAGGGAGTTTGTATAACACTGTATGAAGAGGGCAGGGGGATTTATATAACACGGCATGAAGAGGGGAGGGGGTTTATATAACACGGTATGAAGAGGGGTTTATATAACACAGTATGAAGAGGGGTTTATATAACACGGTATGAAGAGGGGAGGGGGTTTATATACCACGGTATGAAGAGGGGAGGGGGTTTGTATAACACGGTATGAAGAGGGGTTTATATAACACAGTATGAAGAGGGGTTTATATAACACGGTATGAAGAGGGGAGGGGGTTTATATACCACGGTATGAAGAGGGGTTTATATAACACAGTATGAAGAGGGGTTTATATAACACGGTATGAAGAGGGGAGGGGGTTTATATACCACGGTATGAAGAGGGGTTTATATAACACAGTATGAAGAGGGGTTTATATAACACAGTATGAAGAGGGGTTTATATAACACGGTATGAAGAGGGGTTTATATAACACAGTATGAAGAGGGGTTTATATAACACGGTATGAAGAGGGGAGGGGGTTTATATACCACGGTATGAAGAGGGGAGGGGGTTTATATACCACGGTATGAAGAGGGGGAGGGGGTTTATATACCACGGTATGAAGAGGGGAGGGGGTTTGTATAACACTGTATAAAGAGGGGAGGGGGATTTATATAACACGGCATGAAGAGGGGTTTATATAACACAGTATGAAGAGGGGTTTATATAACACGGTATGAAGAGGGGAGGGGGTTTATATACCACGGTATGAAGAGGGGAGGGGGTTTATATACCACGGTATGAAGAGGGGAGGGGGTTTATATACCACGGTATGAAGAGGGGAGGGGGTTTGTATAACACTGTATAAAGAGGGGAGGGGGATTTATATAACACGGCATGAAGAGGGGAGGGGGTTTATATAACACGGTATAATGAGGGGAGGGGTTTCATATAACATTGTATGAAGAGGGGAGGGAAAGGTTTATATAACACGGTATGAAGAGGGGAGGGGTGTTTATATACCACGGTATGAATAGGGGAGGGTGGTTTATATAACACGGCATGAAGAGGGGAGGGGGTTTATATACCACAGTATGAAGAGGGGAGGGGGTTTATATACCACGGTATGAAGAGGGGAGGGAGTTTGTATAACACTGTATGAAGAGGGCAGGGGGATTTATATAACACGGCATGAAGAGGGGTTTATATAACACAGTATGAAGAGGGGTTTATATAACACGGTATGAAGAGGGGAGGGGGTTTATATACCACGGTATGAAGAGGGGAGGGGGTTTATATACCACGGTATGAAGAGGGGAGGGGGTTTATATACCACGGTATGAAGAGGGGAGGGGGTTTGTATAACACTGTATGAAGAGGGCAGGGGGTTTTATATAACACGGTATGAAGAGGGGAGGGGGTTTTATATAACACGGCATGAAGAGGGGTTTATATAACACGGTATGAAGAGGGGAGGGGGTTTTATATAACACGGCATGAAGAGGGGTTTATATAACACGGTATGAAGAGGGGAGGGGGTTTTATTTAACACGGAATGAAGAGGGGTTTATATAACACGGTATGAAGAGGGGTTTATATAACACAGTATGAAGAGGGGAGGGGGTTTTATTTAACACGGAATGAAGAGGGGTTTATATAACACGGCATGAAGAGGGGTTTATATAACACGGTATGAAGAGGGGAGGGGGTTTTATTTAACACGGCATGAAGAGGGGTTTATATAACACGGTATGAAGAGGGGAGGGGGTTTTATTTAACACGGCATGAAGAGGGGTTTATGTAACACGGTATGAAGAGGGGAGGGGGTTTTATTTAACACGGCATGAAGAGGGGTTTATATAACACGGTATGAAGAGGGAAGGGGGTTTTATTTAACACGGCATGAAGAGGGGTTTATATAACACGGTATGAAGAGGGGAGGGGGTTTTATTTAACACGGCATGAAGAGGGGTTTATATAACACGGTATGAAGAGGGGAGGGGGTTTTATTTAACACGGAATGAAGAGGGGTTTATATAACACGGTATGAAGAGGGGTTTATATAACACAGTATGAAGAGGGGAGGGGGTTTTATTTAACACGGAATGAAGAGGGGTTTATATAACACGGCATGAAGAGGGGTTTATATAACACGGTATGAAGAGGGGAGGGGGTTTTATTTAACACGGAATGAAGAGGGGTTTATATAACACGGTATGAAGAGGGGAGGGGGTTTTATTTAACACGGCATGAAGAGGGGTTTATATAACACGGTATGAAGAGGGGAGGGGGTTTTATTTAACACGGCATGAAGAGGGGTTTATATAACACGGTATGAAGAGGGGAGGGGGTTTTATTTAACACGGCATGAAGAGGGGTTTATATAACACGGTATGAAGAGGGGAGGGGGTTTTATTTAACACGGTATGAAGAGGGGAGGGGTTTATATAACACGGCATGAAGAGGGGTTTATATAACACGGTATGAAGAGGGGAGGGGGTTTTATATAACACGGCATGAAGAGGGGTTTATATAACACGGTATGAAGAGGGGAGGGGGTTTTATTTAACACGGCATGAAGAGGGGTTTATATAACACGGTATGAAGAGGGGAGGGGGTTTTATATAACACGGCATGAAGAGGGGTTTATATAACACGGTATGAAGAGGGGAGGGGGTTTTATTTAACACGGCATGAAGAGGGGTTTATATAACACGGTATGAAGAGGGGAGGGGTTTTATATAACACGGCATGAAGAGGGGTTTATATAACACGGTATGAAGAGGGGTTTATATAACACAGTATGAAGAGGGGTTTATATAACACGGTATGAAGAGGGGAGGGGGTTTTACATAACACGGCATGAAGAGGGGTTTATATAACACGGTATGAAGAGGGGAGGGGGTTTTATTTAACACGGAATGAAGAGGGGTTTATATAACACGGTATGAAGAGGGGAGGGGGTTACTGAACTCTTGGACCAGCCAACTCCATCAACCGTTAAACATTATACTCTGTTATATATAGGGGGCGAATCTCTCAAGTCCTATTATCTTAATAATATATGGAGAGATGAGATGCACACCCGAGTGCTTCCTGAACTATTATTAACTATATACCACCCATACCCATGATTAGTCTCCGGTATGAGAGGCGATACGTATAGTGTAGTATGTTTAAAGGGATACTATCCGATAGTTGTAATATTGTATACAGACCGGTGCGGTGACGAGTGCTCGCTGACCCCTTAATAATCGATAGATCTTCCATCAATCATAACATCTTTTACTACCTAAAGATTGGTAGAGCGTGTTGCAGGCAACTTTAACAATGAACCTAACACGTTTCTGCTTTTAGAAGCACGAAAAATTAGCAATGGCAAAGTATATTTCAAACATAATATAAACATTTATTAACATGTTTTTTATTTTAATTATGTATAAAAAGAAAATCTAAAATATCAACAAATATAATAAGGATTAGTACATTATTCTTTATCTTAGATCTTCAACTAGTATTAATTACAATAAATTTATATTGTATGGTCAGATACAAATAAAAAAACACGTGACACGATAAACAAACACATAAATTCAATATAAGTACAGAGTAGTAGATCAACTATTAAGATGATCCGTTTTGGTATAGCATGTTTATAATCTTCAGACCAGAGAGAGAGAGAGAGAGAGAGAGAGAGAGAGAGAGAGAGTGAGTGAGAGAGTGAGAGAGTGAGGGGGTGAGAGAGTGAGAGAGTGAGAGAGTGAGAGAGGGAGAGGAGGGAGAGAGAGGGAGAGAGTGAGGGAGAAGGAGAGGGAGGAGGGAGGGAGGGAGAGGGAGGGAGGGAGGGAGGAGAGGGAGGGAGAGAGAGGAGGGAGGGAGGGAGGGAGGGAGGAGAGGAGGGAGGGAGGAGGGAGGGAGGAGGGAGGGAGGGAGGGAGGGAGGAGAGAGGAGGGGAGGGAGAGGAGAGAGAGAGGGAGGGGGGGAGAGGAGGGGGGGAGGGAGGGAGGAGAGGAGGGAGGGAGGGAGAGAGGGAGGGAGGGGGAGGAGAGGAGAGGAGAGGAGGGAGGGAGGGAGGGAGGGAGGGAGGGAGGAGAGGAGGAGAGGAGGGAGGAGAGGGGAGGAGGGAGGAGAGGAGGGAGGGAGGAGGGAGGAGGAGAGGAGGGAGGGAGGGAGAGAGGAGGAGGGAGAGAGGAGAGAGAGAGAGAGAGAGGAGAGAGAGAGAGAGAGAGAGAGAGAGAGAGAGAGAGAGAGAGAGAGAGAGAGAGAGAGAGAGAGAGAGAGAGAGAGAGAGAGAGAGAGAGAGAGAGAGAGAGAGAGAGAGAGAGAGAGAGAGAGAGAGAGAGAGAGAGAGAGAGAGAGAGAGAGAGAGAGAGAGAGAGAGAGAGAGAGAGAGAGAGAGAGAGAGAGAGAGAGAGAGAGAGAGAGAGAGAGAGAGAGAGAGAGAGAGAGAGAGAGAGAGAGAGAGAGAGAGAGAGAGAGAGAGAGAGAGAGAGAGAGAGAGAGAGAGAGAGAGAGAGAGAGAGAGAGAGAGAGAGAGAGAGAGAGAGAGAGAGAGAGAGAGAGAGAGAGAGAGAGAGAGAGAGAGAGAGAGAGAGAGAGAGAGAGAGAGAGAGAGAGAGAGAGAGAGAGAGAGAGAGTAATACACAGGGTGTAACTGAAATACTTGGACAAACTTCAGAGTAATACACGTGTAACTGAAATACTTGGACAAACTTCAGAGTAATACACAGGGTGTAACTGAAATACTTGGACAAACTTCAGAGTAATACACAGGGTGTAACTGAAATACTTGGACAAACTTCAGAGTAATACACAGGGTGTAACTGAAATACTTGGACAAACTTCAGAAGGTTGTTTCTGGGGTCAAAACAAATCAACAAGTTGTTATAAACGTAGGTCCTAATATGCACAGTTTTCTGTCTGTCTGTCCGTCAGTGTTTTTTGTATCATAATTTTGTCTCAGCAACTATTAAAGACAGATTATTGAGATTTGGCACATGTGCTATACTATTACAGGAAAAATTAAAAAAAAAAAAAAAACATTCATCGGAAATTTCAAAATGGCGGCTAGTTAAAAACCTTGACGTTAATTTCAATAAAAACTACACCCTGCATACTTCAGTAAAATACAGAAGTGATAAATTGTACGAAATTTGATTATAAAACTACGATACCTTATATATTGAACACAAATAAGAAATGCATAATGGAATTTTCTTTAATCTAGTTAGACTTGAAGAACAAAACTTCACGTGTAACTAGTATTTATGCGCTTCTTGTTTGTTTTCAATAAATAAGGTATCATTATTGTTAATTTCAGATGGAGTTGATATTGGTATTCTTGGTCTGTTATAAATGTTTACAAAATCTCCAATAAAAACACTTTTTACTAGGCCTTTTGCCAGCATGGTAAAAAGCATGGTAAAAAGTGTTTTTTATTGGTGATTTTGTAAAAATGTATAACAAACAAAGGTATCATTAGTTTTAAAATTAAATATCCTACAGTTTGTTATCTTTTTTTTTTTTTTTTTTTTTTTTTTTTTTTTTTTTTTTTTTTATACAGAGTGTAGTTTTTACGGAATTTAACGTAAAAGTTTTTAACCAGCCGCCATTTTGAAATTTGCCAACAAATGTTTTTATAATTTTTTTTTCTGTAATAGAGTATTACTATTTTAGCATGTGTTAAATTAAAAAAACTACCGTTTATGGCTGCTGAGAAAATAATTATTACGTAAAAAACACAGTCGGATAGACTGACAGAAAACAGTGCATATTAGGATATATGTTTACATGACATTTTTTGTTTGTTTAGACCCCAGGAATAACCTCCTGAAGTTTGTCCAAGTATTTCAGTTACACCCTGTATAATATTTATATGAAGAGAGTTCCATCTTTTTCAACTGAACCACGCGATTCCTTTGTGAGTCCATCTGGTCTGAGGATAGTAAACGATGTTTAGCAAAATCACTCACTATAATATTGTTCTCATTTGTATGATGTTCATTTGTTTACTATTTATAACAACAAGTACCATATTAATTATGATTAATTAAGAAACTATTCGGATATACAATGGAGAATTTTGTAAAAACTGCCATAAAAGTATTAGGAATCTATTTTTACACACGATTATTGTGTATTCTTGGATCTTACGATTAAACAGCCGATGTTATTAGTAGAATCTAGTATTTAAGGTGACGACCAAGCCATGATGCTATTTACAAAATCACCAGACGTGATGTGGCAACGTCAGTGTTATCGCTGAGACTGACATAATTGAATCAGCCATCAATTCCAGAAGAACAATTGACGACTTTGAACAATTTCTAACCAATATTGATTTGCTCAGGGCGATGACATGGAGTACTTAACGTGTATCAATTTCTCTGCCGTTCTCCAGCAAACAGCCTTACAACTTCCCTACGTACCTAAGTTTATAGGCTGAAAGGTCACGTATCTCAGCGATAACACTGAGGATGCCACATGACTGCATGGACGAAACGTATAGTGGTATTATAATTAGTGTAAATAGCCCATTTACGTGGTTGTTACCGACAAATGTAGAGGGTGTCCAGCTTCGACTGTCGCATATTTAAGAGGATTGTTTGTCAGGTCAATACAAGCAAATAATGCCATGTAACATGTGTCCTATCTCGATTCGTTTCGTTGTAAATTTGAATATCTCAAAATTCGTTTGTCATACAATACTGAATTTTCGTATGAAGGTTGACCTTACAAAGATACATTTTATGTAAAATGGCTAAATGTCTAAAATTATCTGTTTCAAAATGGCAGCTGTTTAAAAATGTCTGACTTGTTTTTCGGCTTGTAATGACACCTGACAAACAATCCTATAAAATGTGTGACAGTCAAAGCTGGACACCCTGTGTATTCTTGTTTATTTAAAGTTCTTAATGAGAATTACTTTCAAACCGGTAGCAGCACAGACATTAAATGATACGAGGTCTCAGTGAAACATTCACAGAATACAAATGAAGACAGAGGTAACCGAGGGGTTGGTAAGAAGTGAAATAGGAACAGAGAGAGAGGAGATTATGAGTGTCGTACGTCGAGCTGTCGTCTGCAACACCCAGGTACATCAACTTTGTAAATAGCGACTCTACCCCCCCCCCCCCAGCCACTTGAACAGCTTAAACTCCTATTATGTAAATCTTATAGCTGTAAGTGTCAGATCAATTAAAGCTCGGATCTTGAGGCTCCCTCACCCACTTCCTGTTTGGAGTCACAATCCCAAGTGTCATTTGTGAGTCTACAATGGAATAACGATCCATCATTGTCTGTGAGGGAAGGTGAGCGATTAGAAGGGTGAATATATATCAAGGAATATTTGTTGTTTATATAAATGATTATAAAAAGCAATAAGTTCCATCGAAATATGTTAACCTACATTTGGCGAGTCTACTGTAATACTTTAATATTTAGTATTATAATATTAGTACAATACAATAATATTGTAATGAACTGTAGCAAATTATGTAATTCAACATTGAAATTATTAAAGATTATAGAATAAGTATTTATGTACGACAAATTTATTATATTTAAATGTTCTTAAAATTCTTAAAATTTGCTTGAAGTTTTTTTTTTTTTTTTTAAGTAACGAAGTACGTAGGATATTATGTAATGAAAATTTAATTCAGCCAAACACTGCTAATAATCTAAGAGGGTAATTGCGGATGTTGTGTGGGGGAGATAACTGAATATCAGGCTTGTCAATTAGCTGAAAATCAGACCAGCACTACGTGGTTCGGATTCCACGTAAAGCTGTAGGTCCCTTAGTTGCCCTTAGTTAGTAACCAGACTACACTCATCCACACTCATCCTACACTCATATAATCATTCATATTAGCCTTAAAATACCAACAACGTTATGTCGGCGTCTCATATATAAGAATGTAAGGTGATTTATGACATTCTATTTGGACTGTTAATAAGAAACAGTTCATAAGAAAATATAAAATATAATGAAATAGGCGTATATGAAAATTCAAGCTTGTGAGGTTCTTGACTGTTTGGGATCTAAAAGCTTTCAGGAACCGCTCGCGGGCTAACCAGCATCGTGGCTGGCTATTCCCACATCCACCCCCAACTGTAATTGGCAAGTTTACGATAAAAATGACAAACTTGCGTCACCCGAAAAGCTGGGTGAAATGATCAGAACAAGCTCGGGACTTTCAATTTAAACGTTGTATAATTTCTCACGATATTAACAAATGTTTAGATAATTGTACGTTTCAAGAAAGGTAACGGATTTAATGCCGAAAACATGAAAGAGTATAAATGAACTTTTACGTTCAATTTAAGCTCTGACAAGGGAAATTATGTACCTGCATTGTAGGGTGGGTTTATATTTTAGTTTACAATTTTTTTCGTAACACAAAAATTGCAAGATAGCACTTTTTGAGTAAGAAAATATGCTTTTACATTGAGATTCTAGGTACAAATTTCTAATTTTTCGGGTTAAAGCTAAAATAGAAAACGGCATATTAAAAAAAAACACACTATAGGTACACTCATATAAGTACCGTAAATTTGGAAGTCAAATTATCTCATTTTCAATTGAATCAAAATAAATTCGAAAAACTTATTTTGAAAAGTGAAAGAACAAGTAGGAGTTCGGTTTCCAGACCAAATTTATACAACTTCTGTAAAACGTTTACATACATCTACGGTCACACTATTGCTTTTAAAATTAAAAAACAGCAGGTTTGTTTTGCTTATTTTATTGCGATCAAAGTAAATAAACGAAAAAAGAAATATAAAAACAAAGAAATAACAATGAAATTGTAAAATATTTCAAACTATAAAAATGTTATTTTTTGTCAAAAGAAGGTAAAAAAGCAATATTAAACAGCCATCACGTTAAAATGATATTTTTCATTGAAAGTCAACAAAACGTCCAACAAAATACTACTCTTTTTAATAGTCTACAAGAAGGGGTGTTGTATTCATTGAATGCCAAGACGAACAAAACAAAGTTTACTGTTAACACCGAACGACGTTAAATTCCATTATTCATTTGAGATGGAGAGTGTTCTTTCTCCACTTAATGGTTTAACAAAAACAGAAGATGTTCTGAGAGGGCGACGAGATGGAAGGGAACGCCGCAAACAAAATTAGTTATTTTCTTTTGCTTCTTTTCCAAGAGAGTGTCACTTTAATAAAGACTATGTACAATATGGTGGGCTTCTCAAGGATGGTTAAACATTTTATCTGACACCAACAATACTGTTGCTTTCTTCTACCGAGTGGAATTTGTTTGGTTAACAATTGTTCCGATTAAAGTCTAATTTAATTAATCTTTTGATTTAGATATTTGACGAATTAATTATTAAAATATGTTCGATAAATTCATTTACATTACTTAAAAAAAACCAGTTAGATAGAAAATTTACTCTTCACTTTTCAGTGCTAATGTTGTCCGGGTTACCCAGTAGGATATACTGTCGGCGCAAAAATTGTGTACACCCGAATTTGAAGGTTGTTTGCTAAGGAACTAAGAGGCCTACGAAAACTCCAATGATAATATTGTTTTCCTTGTTTAATTGTGCAGTATCACATGAAAAATTTTATTATAAGTTCTAATAATTGTTATCTTAGTTAGAACAAAAAAAATGTAGATGAATTTCAACTAGTTTTCATCATATTTACACTGGTGTACTTTGAATTTACACCATTATTACTGAAAAAAACCGTTCATGTGGCTCATTTATATATCAATATGTGGTTGATAAGAATGCTTTTTAAGTTTTATACATTTTAGAATTTTATGTTTTCAAGAAAAAAAGTTCTTATCAATTACATAAAACATTGTTTTCTTGGCTTCTTTTGGTCTTAAAGTTAATTATTTGGTCTTGTTGTAATGATTTTAAATTGATTTAAATCCACTTAAAATCACTGCATTTACTTACACGTATAAAAATTATGTATCGTAACTACATATGTAATAGGGATTACAACAAGACCGAATAATTTATTTTACGGCCTCTAGAAGCCAAGAAAACAATGTTTTATGTAATTGATAAGAAATTTTTTTCATGACAACATAAAATTCTAAAATGTATAAATCTTATAGGAAACATTCCTATCAACCACGTATTAAAATATAAATGCGCTTCGTGAATGGATTTTTTTAGTAATAACGGTGTAAATTTGATGTACAGTGAAAAATAGTTAAAATTCAAAATGGTTTCAATACTATATTTGGTTATTCTCTTTAGTTTATCGAAATTTAAATCTTATAAAAAACATTTAATGATTTTAAAAACCATTTAAAATGAAATAATATCAGTAATTCTAAGTTGTATCAATTTACGAGACATTTATCGTATTTACACATTCATCGAGATAAAAAAATAACGGTAAATTTTACCTCACTCTTGGCGTCATTTAAATGTAGAGTAAGTAGGTGAGACCATTCACCTTCGAGACTTTGTATGGTAGATAGAATGTGAACCTTTACATTTAATGTAGTTATAGGCGGATAACTACACTCACAGTAATATATTGTTTTAGGGACAGGTCATAAAATGGGATCATATTTTACGTTTGCAAAAGCAATATGTTTTTTACAATAAAGCAAAGAAATTGAAAGCACGAGTTTAAATGATCAATTGTGATTATTTAGATAACTAGGCCTATACTACGAAAGCCTTGTACACACGGTTGACGTTTTGACTATAATTCCAAAATTATTTTCTAAAGGTGTTAAGAATTGTAACTGTACTATATAATAAACATCATAAAATAATACTTCAAACATAACCATAAAACCCCCGCTTAACATCTCATATAAACCACAACGACAGTGGCCTTTTGTCTTACGTATATTCAGAGATGAATGCTGTTGTTATGACGACAGAAATGTAATGGCTGCCATAAATGAGTCCCGGAGCTACCAGACTTAATCCAACGTCACTTGCGACTTAAGTAAGGTGCAATGAACTAAACGACAGGGATAAAGACAAACGTTATGTATGAAATATGAAGCCTCGGATAAAGACGGTACATGTTAATGTAGTAGGCGGTGACTGATGGACCTAGTTACCACATGTTAAAGCCGTGGAATATATCTTGGCATAGAGGCTTAGCTGACAAACAACGCATTTAGACGGACCTCGTATTTTGGCTAGAGTTTGGAATATTTCAATCAGTTATCAAGTAATAACAACATTTACGTAGACATACAACGTTTATATTGTACGTATAACACTGAAATAGAAAGTGGATCTTTTGTGATAGGAACACTTAAGATAGAACTTATTGACTAAACCTCTTGCTAGCTTAGTGGTTAGCACTTCCTCTTCACATGCAGAGGGTTAAAATCCCGGAAGGTCCACTACAAATTGCTTGATGGGTTTGTTGGACAGTTGTCCCATAACAACGTTTGTAGATTAAGATAAAAATTCCACTGGCGTAAATAGACTAAGAAAATACAATAAAAATAAAACAATAAACAGTGAATCATTTACGTCAAAAAACACTAAAACTAGAACTGAAGAGTGAATATATATGTCAAGAAACATTTAACGTAGAACTAAAGAGTAAATATATACGTCAAGAAACAGTAAACATATAACTAAAGAGTGACCTTGTACGCCAAGGAACACTAATATAGAACTAAAGAGTGAGTCTGTACGTCAAGGAATACTTTTATAGAACTAAAAAGTGAGTCTGTACGTCAAGGAACACTTATATAGAACTAATGAGTGAGTCTGTACGTCAAGGAACACTTATATAGAACTAAAGAGTGAGTCTGTACGTCAAGGAATACTTATATAGAACTAAAAAGTGAATCTTAACGTCAAGGAACACTTATATAGAACTAATGAGTGAGTCTGTACGTCAAGGAACACTTATATAGAACTAAAGAGTGAGTCTGTACGTCAAGGAATACTTTTATAGAACTAAAAAGTGAGTCTGTACGTCAAGGAACACTTATATTGAACTAATGAGTGAGTCTGTACGTCAAGGAACACTTATATAGAACTAAAGAGTGAGTCTGTACGTCAAGGAACACTTATATAGAACTAAAGAGTGAGTCTGTACGTCAAGGAACACTTAACATAGAACTAAAGAGTGAATCTTTGTGCCAAGGAACACTTGAGAAGATCCAAAAGTTGACGATGGGTATAAATCATGCACCAAGTGAGGCAATAGCCATCTGTAGCGCAGCCAAACTTATCGCTTCATGTGACGGACAAGTGGCGTGTGTGAGGGAGGAAGTGAGTTTCCCTCCATGAGGGAAGAAGATTCAATAAGTTGACGATAGGTATAAATCATACACCAAGTGAGGCAATAGCCATCTGTACCGCAGCCAAACTTATCACTTCATGTGACGGACAAGTGGCGTGTGTGAGGGAGGGTTTTCCTCCATGAGGGAAGACGATCCAATAAGTTGACGATAGGTATAAATCATGCACCAAGTGAGGCAATAGCCATCTATAGCGCAGCCAAACTTATCGCTTCATGTAACCGACAAGTGGCGTGTGTGAGGGAGGAAGTGAGTTTCCCTCCATGAGGGAAGAAGATCCAATAAGTTGACGATGGGTATAAATCATGCACCAAGTGAGGCTATAGCCATCTGTAGCGCAGCCAAACTTATCAAGTCGTTGGCGCGTCTTCTCTAATGAACCATTTTTGTCGCAACTTTTCCCCCAGCTGTCGGTAATGTTTGTTTTCAACTCGTGTTGTCTCCGCCATTATTAGCTTGTTATTATTCTCCCTCGCTCTCTAACACAGAGGGGATTTTTCACCCACCTTATTGTATACAGTAGCTCCCCTGCCTTTTCCCTCGGGTTTGTTTTTCCTTTATTTCTTAAAAAGGCGTGTTTTTGTAAACTGTATTAAGTATCGATGTTTTCCTGACTTAAAAAAAAGGTACCTCATAAACAAATACACTACAAACTCTATATTACAGTATTATGTTGACAACAAGTTACTACATGTGAAATGCAATGACATAAAAGATAATTACTAAAAAGTAGAAATAAATTAAGGAACAGTTTAAGCTAGTATAATATAATTTAAAGAAAAATTTATAGTTTTTTAATATTTTTATGGCTTTGATAAGCTAAATATATTTACAATTGGGAGTGTTCAACAAATGCAACTGAACTCAAATCAATTAAAATATACGATTAAAAGTAATTAATTGTAGTCCATATTTACAAGTCTTAAACATTCAACATTTGGAATTAAACCATTTAAATAAATAAATAAATATTTTTATTGCGGAACAATTTAACATTGCATGCAATCGTCAAGAATTAAAAAACTCAATATTTACCACATTGAGCTACATAGGTGTTTTCTTACTCAAAATGAAAGGATTGGAATCAGAACAATGTTTCACACATTAACTTAATGTAAAGAAACTATATTATGTGTAAACCATATCGTACGGAGGACGGGTTGATTTAGCTTTTAGTTTAGTTATATATCCCAAGTATCTACCCTACGTACGCAGGAGGTTAATTACTTTACCGTACTTACACACAGTGCTACACGAATTCATAACGAGACTCGTAACTATGATTAAATTAAATAGTAAATTGACTCATAATTAAACACACTATCGTTAACAGTTTCTATCTCATGGAGTACGGAGTTTTTACTTTACTATTAAAAGCCAACACTCAGTTTAAATTTACTTCATTCCATAACTAGACATTTAAAGAAAGTTATTTTACAAAGATTCAATTATTTAAACGTTTTTCACCTAAAACGATTTGGTTTGACAGATTTTAGAGTTTCGGCAAATTTACGTTGCAGTGGAAATGTTTACAAAACCCCGTAAATAGTATCGTTATACATGCAGTTAATTACTGCACTACTGACGTAGTGAATAATAAACACGGTGATCGAATTACTACTAAATAATGTAAAGAGTCAACGGTTCGATACCAACCGAGTTGGTACAAATATTTGCATAAATATAATGTTTCTAACGACAACTTTTTAAGGATTGGGTTCAATAACAACATTTCGCCATGTAAATAATACGTCATGTAATATATACGTCTGCAATAAATGCAGATATTTAAATTCACCATACACAATAATGATAATTAAACATACCAAATAGTTATATAAATAAATAACAAGACAAACTTAATTCTGGTAATCGGTTGCAACTGTTACAAATAACATTCGTAGAGACTAATCTTTTACAAAATTACGGTGACAAATTAAGAATATAAAACCATAAAAACCGGCTACATTAGCTGTTAGGTGTTACCGTAAGGGTAGAAACAGTTTCAAAGCACGTTAATGGACACAACAGTTTAGTTAATTTACTGGACTTTAACTCCGTGAGAACTTGGACAACATAGATGCAACTACGTCTTGACTGTGAGGAGTAGTTGAGACCATACTCCGGTCCGGTATTAGAACGCAGAGCAGCGAGATGCAACTACGTCTTGACTGTGAGGAGTAGTTGAGACCATACTCCGGTCCGGTATTAGAACGCAGTGCAGCGAGATGTAACTACGTCTTCACTGTGAGGAGTAGTTGAGACCATACTCCGGTCCGGTATTAGAACGCAGAGCAGCGAGATGCAACTACGTCTTGACTGTGAGGAGTAGTTGAGACCATACTCCGGTCCGGTATTAGAACGCAGTGCAGCGAGATGCAACTACGTCTTGACTGTGAGGAGTAGTTGAGACCATACTCCGGTCCGGTATTAGAACGCAGTGCAGCGAGATGCAACTACGTCTTGACTGTGAGGAGTAGTTGAGACCATACTCCGGTCCGGTATTAGAACGTAGTGCAGCGAGATGCAACTACGTCTTGACTGTGAGGAGTAGTTGAGACCATACTCCGGTCCGGTATTAGAACGTAGTGCAGCGAGATGCAACTACGTCTTGACTGTGAGGAGTAGTTGAGACCATACTCCGGTCCGGTATTAGAACGCGGTGCAGCGAGATGCAACTACGTCTTGACTGTGAGAAGTAGTTGAGACCATACTCCCTCCAGTCCGGTATTAGAACGCAGTGCAGCGAGATGCAACTACGTCGACTGTGAGGAGTAGTTGAGACCATACTCCGGTCCGGTATTAGAACGCAGTGCAGCGAGATGCAACTACGTCTTGACTGTGAGGAGTAGTTGAGACCATACTCCGGTCCGGTATTAGAACGCAGTGGAGCGAGATGCAACTACGTCTTCACTGTGAGGAGTAGTTGAGACCATACTCCGGTCCGGTATTAGAACGCAGTGCAGCGAGATGCAACTACGTCTTGACTGTGAGGAGTAGTTGAGACCATACTCCGGTCCGGTATTATAAAACGCAGTGCAGCGAACTTCTCCTGCACACAGAGATTAAGCCATCCCTTCCTTCCATTAGCAGCATTGTCCAGCATGTTAAGTAAAAGTTGGAAATATCTCGTATTGCTCAATAAATATAAAGCATAGTTTTATACTACATTGATAAAATCCTAGAAAAAAAACAGGATTCCTCTCTATGCATGTTGATTACGTTTTCAGGTAACCCGAACGTTTAAATTTTATGTAGTAAGAAAATTAAAAAGAATAATACAAAAATTAAATGTTCTTACCCAACTGGATATTCCAAAGATGATTTATATTACTTGCCGATAAGAAAATGCGGAACAAATTTATCATAAAGGCAATTCATTTCTGTTCTACTGTCGGTGGAGAAATTATATGCACCCGAGTTTGAAGATTGTTTACTAAAGAACCTATGAAACATTTTATCACACCACTGTTTTCCTCGTTTAATCATACGTTACAACAAATGCGCTTCAAAATTATACTACATTGATCATCATATTTATACTAGATGCAACAAAAAAGTACCGGAATTTTAACTTGTTTTCATGTACATCAAATTTACAACGTTACCAAAAAAAACATTATTGTGTCAAATTTATATTTTAATATGTGGCTGAGAGGAAGTTTCCTGTAAGGGTTAGAAATGTTAGAATTTTCATTTTTCAAGAAAAAAATGCTTATCAATTACCTGAAACATGGGTTTCTTAGCTTCTAGAGTTTAAAAACTAATTATTGTAATCCTTATGACATGTATAGTTACGATACATAACTTTCATATAATGCAGTGATCTTATACTGATTTAAATCAATTTAAATTTATTAAAATAAAATTAATTTAAATTGACTTAAAATCACAGCATTTACTAAAACACATAAAAATAATGTACAATAACTATACATGTAATAAGGATTACAACAAGACCGAGTAATTAATTTTACGGCCACTAGAAACTAAGAAAACAATGTTTCAAGTAATTGATTAGCACATTTTTATTGAAAAATTAACATTCTAAAATATCTAAAACTTATTACAGTAAACATTCATATCAACAACATATTAAACTATGAAAAAGATCCATTGATGCTTTTTTTAGTAATAACGGTAAATTTGATGTACAGTGAAAACAAATTAAAATTTCAGTACTTTTTTTGTTTCAACGAGAATAAATATTACTAAAACTTATAGTAAAATTTTAAAATTAATTTTCCATAACGAACGGTTAAGAGCGAAAAACAATGGTGTGTTTAGATCTTTCATAGGCATTCTTTCTTATTATATTTACTTTTTTTTCAAACTAAATAGTATGGTTATTTTTCAAACTAAATAGTATGGTTATTTTTCAAACTAAATAGTATGGTTATTTTTCAAACTAAATAGTATGGTTATTTTTCAAACTAAATAGTATGGTTATTTTTCAAACTAAATAGTATGGTTATTTTTAAAACTAAATAGTATGGTTATTTTTCAAACTAAATAGTATGGTTATTTTTCAAACTAAATAGTATGGTTATTTTTCAAACTAAATAGTATGGTTATTTTTCAAACTGAATAGTATGGTTATTTTTCAAACTCGGGTGCACATAATTTCTGCGCCGACTGTAGATATGTATACACGTATAGCCATTTAACCGGTATAACTGTATTTCTCTATCACAATATGTTTGCAATTAATTAACCATAAGAAAGTGTTAAGTAATTTTATGACATGCATATTTAGGACAAATTAAAACAAGACTGATGGTCTGTTTGATTATACCCCAGCTTCCTCACCACTTTGACGTTTATTAATTGTACTTACCCCCATTGTTGTTAATAGCTGTTACCTGTCTGCCACTCCTTATTTCTGTGGTACCGAAGTTTAACCGTACATTTTACAGAATTGAATGGTGTTACTATTATTATTGTTCGATGTATACAACTAACCAAATATTGGTGGCGAATTGTAAACATCGGCATTACAATGTCTTTTATACACATCCTGCGAGCTGCATTTTTTATAGCCTATTAGTTTCCTTATTGTAATATTTATTTATTTATTATATTTTATCACTAACTTGTTGTAGACACGTTTTATACATTGGTAACAAGACAATACACTCAGAGACATCATATTACATATTGCAGAATATAAATATCTTTGAATTAAATTTAATTACAATTACAAATGAACATGAGAACTTATTGGTGTTAATTTCAGTTGGATTTTATATTGGTATTCTTCGTTTAGTTATAAATTTTTACAAAATCACCAATAAAAATACTTTTTACTAAGCCTTTTGACACCATTTTATATTATCATCACATGTTAAACACTCTAATATATATTTTTAATAATTTACCATATATTTATTCTTATATTATTTTATTTATTTACATATATTTTTCAAATTAATTATTGTCTAGTTTATAACCAAACATAAATGTGTGTTACCTGATGAAATTTGTGTTGCGATAGGCCTAATAAGAAGTGGGCTTGGTTGGTTTTTTTGTAAAAAATTGGTGATTTTGTAAAAATGTTTAACAAAAGGAGAATTCATGTTTAGACGAGATAAGGACGGCGAACAAAAGATATATAAATAGAGTTTTCAGCACAGTTAAAAACAAGTCATAAACTACAAGGTGCCAAGCCATACAATAGTTGTTGACAGCCTAGTTTGGTACCTGGGAGTGGTTTGCTTTCATGAGAAATGACTGAAACGAACAATGTTTTAATTGACAAAGACCAAACTGTTCTTACAAATACTTTTTTGTTCACATCTGTACTGTAATGCACAAATATCAAATAAAATTTACTGAAAACTCTCATATTCAATACATTTTTTGCACCCTAAAAAAAATAAATTTGGTTATGTACCAAAATGTATAAGTTGCTAGTGCGAGCAAGTGTTCGATAATAATGAAGTATGATTGATTCAACCATAACAAAAATATGAAAAAAGCGGTGAACACTTTTAAATATACGTCAACGACAGCAGCTATGTAAAACGCAATCACTCGTCACACATGTGACAACGGTGTGAACAATCAGTGGAACAAGTCCCCAGGCGTTGTACTGGGCCCAATTGTCCCTTGAACAGCCAGGGATATCCCCGGTACGTGTTTTTCACCTGACGAGTACGTCATTTTTTTTTTTTTTTAATAACAAGATTTTTGATTGGCTTGGATTCCATGTTATGTAAAACGTTTACATTATTTTTATCGTCAGTTAAGTGGTTAATTTGAACTGTATATTATTAAAATAGGAAAAAACGACTCGTAGATGAAAAATAAAAGTAAATAAAGCTTGGCGTAGTTCAAAATCACGGATAGAAACAGGTTTACTCTATGTAAAGTAAATTATTTAAGAATGCAGCATCAACATGTCTTCGTCAATATCTAGATACGTAAAATTAAAATTATTGTAAAGAAATTAATGGTTAGACAAAAGTTATTAACATTATTATTAATAAAAATGAAATTTAACTGCAGCAGTCGCTTTAATTATACTCTAATCGAGTACAGTGATATGACATGACACATGTCAAATCGAAACGAACCCAATTATATCGAGAAAAAAGCGGCGTTGTTTTTAATCTCAGATTTTTCTGTGACAATACAACGAATTACTCAAAAATTTAATTTGTGATTTGTATTACTTTCAGACTGTATGATTTTGGTACACTATATACAGTCCTAAATCAATCGTATGCTATATTTTTGTATATAATATGACAAAGAACTATTTTTAATTTATTTTTTCTGCAAACCTCACAATATCGTTTTTATTTAAATGTTATTAGGGCTAGGGCGACTGTATTTCATTATTCATTAGTAACACGCCGATCGTCAATGTATGGGCGATTATGAGGGGGGAATGAGTGTGATCACTGTATATGAACTAGTGTAGTTATTTTTACCAAGGTCGACTGTTCCTCAAAGGGCTATTTATGAATAGCCCAATAGCCAGGACAACTAAGGGACCTACATAATTACGTGGAATTCAAACTACGGAGTGTTAGTCTGATTTTCAGCTAACTGACAATCCTGACACTCAGTTCTCTTCCCAAAACAACATCCGAACATTGACTGCCAACCAACATGGACACCCAGACTACTCTAGTAGTGTTCACGTTGATGGCAATCATTGGGCGGACGCTGTGTCGGCATTAAGCGGACTGAGCACAGAACCTATCGCCTACAACCTCTTCCAACAATTTGTCCCAAAGTAGCTGGGTTACAGCACTGCGCCAACAAAAAAGAACAATAAATGGCCTATTTTAACTAGTATAATCAGTCATTTTATTGATTTCGGAAAACCAAAAAGCCCTGAAAGTTCTTATTTATTATTACAAGTTTTATATGTTTCGGAAGTTTAGAAGTTAGGTTGGTAAATAAACGAAAGTTCGTACAGTTAAGTTTAGAAAAACAACAAGAACAACACACCGAGAATGTAATATGAAGGGAACATAAAACATTCCATGTTTCTATGCGTGTTTCACTGTGGAAATTTAATTTATTATTTACAATCGGCGGAACCACACTGGTGCGGTTAAGCTGCAGCTGCACTCTGACCCTACAAACTGGAACACCATGTATCACGGATTACTGAAGCTACGCTCGTATTTAGTAGTTTCTGGTGGGATTTTAGCTAAAAGTGTACACAGCTGTTACGTCATTAAGCTCAGTCTAGGTGTGTATCATGTGTGCGGTAATTGGAATGACTTTCAAAAAGTCATTTTTTTAGATATTCTTTAGAAATACCCACTATCCAAATATTTTTTTAAATGCGATTTTGTATATGTTAATTTTGGGAAAAGTTAGAGGTACAGTATCTAAATAGATTAAGTTTGGATGGTTTAGTAGGTTATTTGACGTCAAAATAAGTTAGGTTACGTGGTACGGTAGGATACGTGTCCTCTAAAACTGATCCTAAACTTACGTAAGTTAAGCTTACCACATAATTTTTTTATTGCCTGATATATATATATATATTATATATATATATATATATATATATATATATATATATATATATATATATATATTATCAGGCAATAAAAAAATTATGTGGTAAGCTTAACTTATGTAAGTTTAGGATCAGTTTTAGAGGACACGGAAACTTATATATATATGACTACAGTACATTCACTGACAAGTTTCAGGTTACAATAGAACACTTTCGGAAAGTGACAGCCCATTTGTAAAATGACCTGATTTTTGTTGGATAATATAGTTCGGTTAGTTACCTTGTTCATTAACATTAGATCTGTGATTTCGAGGCGTTTACATGGTTAACATGTTTGAACATGTACCTGTTACAAGGAATTCATGTTAATTAGTCGTGCGCGTGTGTAAGATTCGCGCCAAACTCATCCATTGCACCTCTTTGTATTTATAGTACTATTTTTAAATCGTGTTTTTAAAACACTTTAGGTTATCTTGTTTATTGAAACAAGCGAATAAATCGTATGAGTGGATGCGAACCTTATAACTTCCCATTAAAACTAAACGTTTTACATACGTTACGAATACCGTTAAAGTTACACGTGCAGGATGAATACAAAACTCATGAAGGCTTTATAGTTAAAATACACCAATTTACACGATAAATTGAAACGTGTTTTAGCAGTATTGTAGCCTACTGTTACACCATTTTTAACCATTAATTGGCTTTTAATTGTGGTTTGTTTTGTCTAAGGTTCGAATCCCCAACTGAGTACATCGGCGGGGTGGGTGGGGGGGGTATTAATCGTTACATATAGTTAACGGAAAGGGCAGTAGACCAAGTGAACCTGAAAATACGTACACAAATAAATTTCGAAAAGAAATTTATTCCAGATATACTGAGAAGACTTCCTTAAATTTTCTTACACGAGTTGGGGGGGGAGGGGGTCGAGACAGCTAGAAGATCATGTTTAAATTGGCTGCCAGTCACAAGTCGGTCCGTTATGATCTAACAGCGAGTCATCTGGCTCGGTGAGTTCGACCGGGGGACGGCCCCGGGAGCTTATTATGGTAAACAACCGGGATTTATCGGGGCTGGCAAGAAATGTACCCTGTTTTGTGAGGCCAGTAAGCTCGTCCTCGGACTGTGGATTGACAAACTGGAGTGATTTCACGGAGGGAAAAACAGCCTCCCTTAATTGGGCCTGGCATCACTTGTAGCGTCTCTCATCGATGGAATAATAGGTTTGTAATTACATTATTATATAGTCTTACGTAATATCGATTTAGGTAATAAATCTGTGATAATTTATTAATTATATATAATTAGATTATCAATATTCGTCAGAATACTTTTAAAATGGAAGAAAAAAATATACCGTCAAAATGAAACTATAGTTTGCTAGTTGGGGTAATGTTTTAAGAAAGAATTTATTATTAAAAAGTATAACAATATTAAAGCAAAATTAAGAAGAGCTGTAGTTTTAAAAACAAATCCATTAAAAATTGTATTTTTGTCCTCTTTAATAATAATATTTTAAATGAACAACTTTTGCCAAATGTCAAATTAATATTGATATCATTAGTACAAATAATTTATTTTTATAGTAAACAAAATTTCTTTTGAAAAAATACAAAAATAATAACAGACTTAACGGTCATAACAGCTTTAGCTGCCGGTGTCATTACGAAAACTAGGGCTTCAGGTAACGGCCGCGTCAAGGTGCTATTTACTCTATCAAACATTTCACTCATGATAGAGTACTGGCATCCTCAGTTGTACAACAGACTCAGCGATAACACTTTAGTTTTTAAACCACCGGAAGCTTAAGTTTTTAGAAAATTAATCAACCAGAAAGATTGCTTGTGTGTTTTAAAGTTGTATATATTTAAGATGCACAAAACACCTTCCTTAGAACATAATAACAAACTTATTTCTATTTTTATTTATTTTATTTTTGTTTAACTCTATGCTCATTTCCTTTCTGATTTGCCTGTTTGTACAAATATTAACAGTAGGGTTGATCGTCCTTTTTACACAAAAGCCTGTCAACTGTACAATGATTGTACTGGACCCAGCAGCCATGTACGTAACGTCAAGACTAAAGATAGGGATGTTGTACATTGTGTTATGTAACTTTGCTCTTAACCCCGTCAAAGGAGACGAACCTTTGTCTCGTGCAGTGTAAATGGCGGCGGGAGGTCAAAGGAAACGTACAGACATGTAAAACAAATCATTTTCAATTCATTAATTGCATTGTTGGAGGATAACGATTGAAGGAATTGCATCTCGATGTAAAATAGACTTAATTGAAATGACATGTGTTGCATGCAAACTAGAAAAACAATATTTATAATTACAAATATTTTTTTAATAACTGTACAAGTACGGTTAAAATTAATATACAAACATTACACTAAATATTATATTTACAGGACTGTAATGTTTGAATTATATTTCTTTGGTATATTATAAGCAGATGTATTTTTCTTAAGTTTAGACTTATATAAGTTATGAAAATATAACTATACGACGGTCGATTTTAAGGCGTAACACTAGCCTGGATTCTGTCGACCTACTGAAGGTGACTTTAGTATACGTGAAACACTGAGGGTAATCTGTATAAAGCAGACATATGACTACGGTAGCGATCTGGCGATCACAAATTAAATTATATTTTGGTAATTTAAATTTAAAAAGTAGATTAAAAAAATAAATAATATGACTCACATTCTTCAACTGCCGCACATTTATGTGGTGAAAGACTTAAGGGAAAGGTGGGTAGGGGGAGAAGACAGTGGATACTGGGGGTCGGAACTGTATGGCACATAAATTACCATTGGGTGTGTGTTCTGAAAGTATTTTTGATCTCACTCCATAGTTGAAACTTCACATAAAGCAAGTCAAAGTCCAAGACGAAAGTGAACTATAAGAACAATCGACCCAATCTCACTTTGCTCACGGTGCTTACACACGAAGCATCGATACTGAATGGAGTGAGACTTAAAAATCAGCACGCATCAAAACTTCTGAATCGAATAATCCCATCTTCAATTGAGCAGAGTGCAATACCCCCCCCCCCCCCAATCAACTGACCCGGCTCTAACTGTTGGAAAAGTCGTACAGTTACTACATATGACACAAAAAGAAACTTTCTGAATAGAATCTGGCTGAAAGGGGACTTTTACTTGCTCGGGTTCCTTTCTTTGCAAAATGGTTTGCCTTTCAAAAGACGCTTACTTTTATCCAACTAAAATACCAATTTTTTCGTAATCATTTATAAGTCAGTCATTCTGTAACAGTAATATATCGATAAATAATAAGAGGAAACGATGTAATTGTAAATCCTAGGCAAATACAGAGGACTACATTCATTAGATAGTGTCCCCATAGTAATTGGCCTATTAAAAATAGGGGAAAAGTTAAACTTAGTAATATGAAAGTTTTACTGTTTACATAAACATGTATCAGTAAAAAAGACCTAAAGTAAAAAATATCTAACATGTACTCCACCAGTAATTAATAAATAATAAACACAAAAATAAGTATGTTATTATACTTTTATTCTTGAAAACTTCTTAAGACCATAGTTTTTTAGTGACATAAGATTTACCAACATGTTTCTTGAATTAAATGATCGAAAACAATGAGTGGGATAATCTCGTAAGCCTATTATTGTGGTCAGAACACGACGTGTGCACAGCTTGCAAATTGACTGGACCCTGTGATTACTTCCTCTGTTACCGTACAACTAAGACGTGTAACTGTGCAACAAGTTGTTAGGAGCGAAAGAACCCTTCGGCCTAGAAAGGCGAAGTAACAATGAGCGGAATAATCTCGTAAGCCTATTATTGTGGTCAGAACACGACGTGTGCACAACTTACAAATTGGCTGGACCCTGTGATCACTTCCTCTGTTACCATACAAATAGGACGTGTAACTGTGCAAGGCGTTGTTAGGAGGGAAGGAAACACTGTGCCTAGAAAGGCGAAGTAACAATGAGCGGAATAATCTCGTAAGCCTATTAATGCGGTCAGAACACGACGTGTGCACAACTTGCAAATTGGCTGGACCCTGTGATCACTTCCTCTGTTACCATACAAATAGGACGTGTAACTGTGCAAGGCGTTGTTAGGAGGGAAGGAAACACTGTGCCTAGAAAGGCGAAGTAACAATGAGCGGAATAATCTCGTAAGCCTATTATTGTGGTCAGAACACGACGTGTGCACAACTTGCAAATTGGCTGGACCCTGTGATCACTTCCTCTGTTTCCATATAACTAGGACGTGTTACTGTGCAACAAGTTGTTAGGAGCGAAAGAACCCTTCGGCCTAGAAAGGCGAAGTAACAATGAGCGGAATAATCTCGTAAGCCTATTATTGTGGTCAGAACACGACGTGTGCACAACTTGCAAATTGACTGGACCCTGTGATCACTTCCTCTGTTGCGATACAACTAGGACGTGTTACTGTGCAACAAGTTGTTAGGAGCGAAAGAACCCTTCTGCCCAGAAAGGCGAAGTAACAATAATTGGAATAATCTCGTAAGCCTATTATTGTGGTCAGAACACGACGTGTGCACAACTTGCAAATTGACTGGACCCTGTAATCACTTCCTCTGTTGCGATACAACTAGGACGTGTAACTGTGCAACAAGTTGTTAGGAGCGAAAGAACCCTTCTGCCCAGAAAGGCGAAGTAACAATAATTGGAATAATCTCGTAAGCCTATTATTGTGGTCAGAACACGACGTGTGCACAACTTACAAATTGGCTGGACCCTGTGATCACTTCCTCTGTTACCGTACAACTAGGACGTGTAACTGTGCAAGGCGTTGTTAGGAGGGAAGGAAACACTGTGCCTAGAAAGGCGAAGTAACAATAATTGGAATAATCTCGTAAGCCTATTATTGCGGTCAAAACACGACGTGTCCACAGCTGGCAAATTGGCTGGACCCTGTAATCACTTCCTCTGTTACCATACAAATAGGACGTGTAACTGTGCAAGGCGTTGTTAGGAGGGAAGGAAACACTGTGCCTAGAAAGGCGAAGTAACAATGAGCGGAACAATCTCGTAAGCCTATTAATGCGGTCAGAACACGACGTGTGCACAACTTACAAATTGGCTGGACCCTGTGATCACTTCCTCTGTTGCGATACAACTAGGACGTGTAACTGTGCAAGGCGTTGTTAGGAGGGAAGGAAACACTGTGCCTAGAAAGGCGAAGTAACAATGAGCGGAACAATCTCGTAAGCCTATTAATGCGGTCAGAACACGACGTGTGCACAACTTACAAATTGGCTGGACCCTGTGATCACTTCCTCTGTTACCGTACAACTAGGACGTGTAACTGTGCAAGGCGTTGTTAGGAGGGAAGGAAACACTGTGCCTAGAAAGGCGAAGTAACAATGAGCGGAATAATCTCGTAAGTCTATTATTGCGGTCAGAACACAACTAGTGCACAACTTATAAATTGGCTGGACCCTGTGATCACTTCCTCTGTTACCATACAAATAGGACGTGTAACTGTGCAAGGCGTTGTTAGGAGGGAAGGAAACACTGTGCCTAGAAAGGCGAAGTAACAATGAGCGGAATAATCTCGTAAGTCTATTATTGCGGTCAGAACACAACTAGTGCACAACTTGTAAATTGGCTGGGACCCTGTGATCACTTCCTCTGTTTTCATTAAATTAACAATAGAAAATCAATTATCATCAATTGGTGTTTTCGTTATTAATAGCATTGTATTTTTCTCTTTTGTTAATTTCACATTAAACTGTATAACAGCAAAAAAGGTGTGCAATTGTTCTTGAGTTTAAAAACAGAAAAATCTTTTACAGTACACACCAAAACTAATGTTTAATGTAATTAATTGTTTTACAATGTAACGGTTATAATTTTAAGTATATACGTACGCTATGACATTTTGGTAATAAACCCTGAAAATTATCAAATAACACGTATGGAAATTATTTATTATTTTCCAAGATAAAAACACAGAGGGGTAGATTTTAGTAGGATGGACATTTAATATTTCTATTATATATAAATTTTGTATCCGTTGATTTTAGTGTTACTCTAACAAAAATATAATTGTTGCTTATTAAATATATTATTTTAAATAAAATACTGACTTTAAGAGTTTAGGTCCTCATAAAAATACGTTGACAATTTCACTTATTTTTAGGCAGAAAAGTAACGAACCCTAGCTTTTAGCAAATATTGACATTTTAACTTGGCATAATTAATGTTTATTATAACTACTTTGGAAAAATTATTCGTCCTCTTTTTAATTATTTTGAGGTACCATTTAGTAACAAAATTTAACAGAAATTTATCCTTTCGAAGAATAAAAAAACATTTTAAATATCCTATTTATAAATCTTATTTATTTATTGGTGGAATAAATATGACGGAAGAGAGCACTGTCACGTCCAAAAATAAAGAAGAGAAAAAAGATAATACTTGAATGATTTAATTTTTAATGAGTTGAATTTCTATGGGGAATTCAGTTATTAAGTATCTAAATTTGTCAGAAGGTCGCTAATTCTAAAATGCACAATTCAACAATTGCATTCGTCAAACAACTGTATGATCTAGATGTTCCATAGCTATTTAGAGTACAACAAATACTATAAACGAATCATCACTTTTTTTACTTAAAGCATCTTGCTGAACAACATTAAAATGGGTCACAACAAAATAATAGCAATAAATTGTAGAACGTAAACAAAAAGGGGGCAAATAAGGCACACATACTTTCTAGGGACATATAAATTGTTTAGTATAAATTTATAAATAATCATTTCATGATGAAAATATTTACTGTGAACGATTTCAAATTATCTTATAAGGATGGATGAAAATTCAGAATTCAGTTGAAATTATATGTGTTTTACGAAGTATAACATAAAATACAACTAAGTGTCATTGAAGTAAAAACAACGAAAATAAACACATCAAAGGTGTTTAAAATTAAAAGATTTTACCCTCCTCGATTAAACTATAAAGAATTAAATAACCATAAGTACATTGATTTGCCAAGTAATTATGAATTTAATTTTAAATGATAGTTAATTAAACAAATTACCAAATCATAATGAATTGTATAAAAGAAAACGATAAGTATGTGTAGTCCAAGAAAACAAAAATATATTTTTTTAAATGTTTCTAGGAACCTCAGAGAATTCCGAGATGGCGAAATAAATGAATCTTAATTGATTCTAAGAATGTAGAAATATTTCTGAATGAATTTTATACTAATAAGGGCTCTATTATAAAAAGAGAAGTTCAATTTAGTACATATCAACATCATGTATTACACAATGAGTGATAAAGCAAATGTCTAAGTCATAAAAAACACTTACTTTTCACATGTCATTCCTATCAAAAAATGACGTACACCCCTGAAACAATATACGTCACCTTCCCTACTCTTATAAACCTTTAAGGATTTAAAGGAAGATTTAACATTAATTGTAGTCACTAAAAGGGTTGTAATAACTCGGCGGATGTGTAGCATAGGTGGGCAGACTGCCGATAGCTACTCAGCTGAGTATATATTGTCTACGGGCGTTCTAAACGTATCCGGCAACTAGATTGTAGGTTGTACAGCCTTTCTTTGAGTCTCCTCGTTACACAATGCATTTTTTTTTTTTTTACGAGTAAACGTCTTAAAAACAAATGAATTTTCCTGAGGGTACGTCCACAGAAGTAAGTCCATACGAACTGATATGGCTTATTTTGTCATCACCGTTTCGCGAGAATTGTGCAACAAATTGTAAGGCCTCTCTCTCGACTATTGTACGCTAAAATAGTAAATGTGGTTAACGTCTACAATTGTATCTACTCTATTAAGCACAGGTAATTTTTAAAATGTCAAATTGATCTGATGTTTCCGGCGGAGTAAGACCGGAGACGTGATGCGTGTTGGAGACGTTAATGCCGTAAATACGACGTGTGTCGTAGACTGGCTGATAATACGACTTGATCTGGTAAGCCCGTCACACAGGTGTCGGACAAGACTCATTTCTCGGCTTAGCCACCTCCCCCCCCCCGCACCGTATACAACCGTGACATTCTCCAACTTTCGGCGAGGGTTAGGAGTTGTAATCATACTTGGACTTGTCCCTTTACGAAGAAATATATTTATTTTAAATTCTCCTCTAGGAGAAAAAGGTTAAAACGTTTATTTTAATTTTCAATATTATGTTTTGAAGCGTAGAGAGTATGTTTAGTAATTGGATTAATTTTATAATAATATGGCCTCTTATGAAAATGGGAGTGTTTATTTTTTACACCTCAAAATCTCGTATTGCTGAATACGTCTGACAAAATAAATAATATAAGTGCAAAATGTGTAACAGCATTAACATTGGCAAAGTCAAATAATTGTTATGTGTTTTATCAAATATTTAAAAGAAACTTATAATTTAAAATTTCGTTAAAATAATCAATGTTTTCGAGACATAATTAAATAATTAAATTCAAATGGTACATAACTTAATCATGAACTGGTAAAATTTGAATTTTAATAGAATTTTTTATATTAAATGAAATATATATCAATTACTAAAATTAATTAAATTCTAATAATATCATGATGAAAACATTTCTATACAGATAAACACAGCCTCTTAAATATTATAAACAAATAATATTAAAAGTATGTTGAAAAAATAATTATTAGTGTTACAGATTAAGCATGTACACCATTTGGAGCCACGAAAAGATGGTCTTGTCATACAGGAAATAGTCTAGCATTTTTTTTGTTCAACTTATTAAAACTAACCCCATAAACAACATTCACATGTAGAATGTTCCGTTGGCAAAGTCTGTGTGTTTAGCTAAACGTCCTAACTTCCTTAAGTATTTGTATCGTCTGGCAAGGGAAGCACGCAGTTGCCTTAATTTCCGTTTGTTGGACGACGCGTCATACAGTGGCGGACGGCGACGTGTTGAACTTTCCACCCCTCAACTTGTAGGGAGTAATGTTGTGGTCCGAGGACAAACTTTGTTTTCAGAAAACATCAGTCTTGTCGTAAAGTAAATAATTACTTCTTGTCGAGTAAAACTGTAAGTTACACAAAGTAAAAAGAGAGTCGTTAATGTTAGTCCACTCCCTTTGTATTTTAAACCAATTTAATAAATAATTGATTCGTCATACATGGCTATCGTATACCCTTAAACTATTGAAATAGAATTATTACATTAGTTATTCCTCATTAATTATTTCCTGTATCGAAGGGCCTAAAAAAAAAAAAAAAAAAAAAAAAAAAAAAAAAAAAAAAAAGTACTAATTTCGCACCTTCACATTTCCTCCTTTAACGAACCTTTCTTCCTCGTCAGTGACGTTATAAATTAGGTTCCACCGAGCTCCAAAATCCTTTGTATCTCAGGTATTTCTTAAAACAACCCCTAAACCAAACCCCAAACTCTACACTATACATCAAATCCCCTCTTTGATGGGACTGAGCGTGTTGTCAGTTTGACAACACTAAACATGAGATTAATTCACCTAAAAAAATAAGCCGTTATTCTAAATTACAATTTTAACAGTTGACGAGACTTAGGGGTGAAAAATCAACCCTTGTACTTCCATTCTTCAACTAAGCCTTAAAATTGCTTGACTACAAACAACATAGGTTAATCTTATTAAGGTATCCATTTCATTGCCCCTTTCAACGAACTATATTACCAGCTCCAATTTTCTGCTTAACTTAAAAATGCACAAACTTCCACAAAAATTTTCACCCTCGTAGTAGTTATAAAACTCAATAATTTTCCCTTCTTCCACAGAATGTGAAAACCCCAAATACACCCTCTTTAATGTAAGTTTTTGTTTTACATGAGCCATTTATTTAGTCTTCGATTGAAAACAAACATTTCAATTTAGAAACTTGACTTTGATGTCCCCCTTAATTGTTCAAAGATAAACAATTTCGCAAACGTTACCTGTCGCAGTCGAAGCTTGTCCAAAGTCCGCAAAGAACTGGCCGAGTGTCAACGGATAAGCTCGTGTCACGACCGGATGAAATGACATCCGAGCGGACGCGACCGGATTACAGACTCAAAACATGGCGTCAGTTTTGGCGTTGATTAAAAATATGTTCAGAGAGCTATCCAAAAGTGTAAGGATGTCAATACTGCATTAAAGAAAGAAACTTCAATCAACCAATACAATAACTGTTGTTAGAGAGTTATTTGATGGCATTGGGTAGTTCAAGATAGTTAATCTCTTGGAAATCGAAATATAATTGAAAATCGTCAAAAAATTAACTATCACAAGACAAATTTTACGAAAAAATTCTGACAACGATTCATTTCAATCATAACATCAAGCACTACTCTTAATCTGATACCTGGTTTTTATTTCACACTAACTAGATTGTCTGAGAATTGGATGTAATAGAGTACTTCTATCCATTATTCCAGTAACCGTTAATTGATGTTAAGGTGCAATATTTAATGTATTCCATAAACAGTTTTAAAAACGAAAATAAATTACTTAATCTGTGAACTTATTGCTATAGAATTAGAACGACCTAAGGCTTTGAGTCGTGAAGCTTGGCATAAATATTCTTTATAGACTCTAGAATCTTAACATAAATTGACTTTAAAACAGTTTCTCTCAAAGAGCTAAAATAAGGTAGACAACAATTATCCCGATGTCGGCCAATCAGAGCCTTTGTTACCATTCACATTTTGAATGATAGAGCTTAGGGAGTGGAACTTGTCAAAGGAGGTTATTTTTGAACTATATAAGCTTGCAATGTGAAGAAAAATGACGAAAATACAGGAGCGTAGAGAATGATATGGTTGGCATGCGAAGCGTGCAGGTGTTTCCTCTAGTTAGTTATATACTTAAAAGCAACTATCATTTAATCGTCCATTCCTTTATCTCAGTTTGAATTTATGAGAACATAATATAAAACGTCCCATGACCATAATTTGGAACATCATCTGTATGTTCCAAATTATGGTCTTAATCATGTTTTTACGCATTTTAGAGCTGTAACCAGCAAACGTCATTACACGTACTTCCATCTTGTATAGTTGTAGAGATTTATTTTTGTGTATATATAAAATAAATAGAGAATACAGAGTCCAGGCGAGCTGGGGAACTGTTGAAAGAGGTGTTGTTGTGGCCAAACAGTGGACCACTATCAATCTTAGCCCGCACTGCATTGGACGGCCATTCACTGGCCGGCGTCAGAATGGCACGGCCCAGCACTGCGGCCCATTACAGTGACCTCACTCGCTTTAAAACGGTCTCATATAGAACTAGCGTAGTAATGAGTTAATTGTTCAGAACTACTCTTGTAAATTTATGCTTGATTTCAAGTATTGTAAATTCATCATGAATAAAATTAGAAAAAATATTACTATGTTAGACAATATAATTTTTAATGAAATTTCAATTTTTTAAAAAGTGTTATTGCAAATCTAAAACAACCACAATACATTTATTCTAAATTGGACATTTTATTTAAATTTATGTTAGCAGTAAGAAGGCAAGTTCTTAAAATTATTGGTTAGTTATTAAATCCTAATAAGTAAATCTAGTAATTACAGCCGCAAAAACAAGACTAAAAAAATATACAAAGAAATCAATAAGTGTTTTGTATAAATTTAATACATAAATATTAGGAAAAACAGCTATGTTATGGCAATAAGGAGTCAATGAAACAAAAAACAAACAAACAGAAATAAAATAACGGTGAATTTATCAAAGACAACAAATGGTTAAGGGAGTTTTAAGATTTCCATTAAATAGCTAAATAAAATAACCTTTCTCTCCTTGTTTATTCAATGTTTTATTTATTTTTTATCAATATATTATATTTTCTAAATATATTTTTATTATACTAATTTATTATATTTTAAAAGTTATATATATAAACAGACCTGAAATTTTAAAACGGTTGAACAGAAAAACGACAAAGTGACTAAAAAGACCTACTTTTTTAAAGTAATATTTGATATTTTAAAATAACTAACAAATATATTACAACAATAAGAACAGTGTTACAACATAATTAAAAAAAAAAAAAAAAAAAAATTAAGTGTTATAAATTTGTAACTGTGACTCCATTTCTGGAACAATAAAACTGTACTTGCGGTTTACTACAAAATGTAACAATTAAATTTTATAGTATAGTTGGAGAGGCATAGCTATTTTGTTTAAAATGATAGACCAAACTGTTTCCTATACTACTTTAATAAACAGTTTTTAAATAATCTTATAGAATAAAAATTAAAATATGTCGAACATACTACAAATTAACAAGACAAAGTGACTAACAAGGAGTACACAACATTAAATCCATGTAAAAAATACGTATTAAGCTATATTAAATTCAGCCATGTTATGAAAACTAAAACACGTTGAATAGTGCGGCGAATGTGACAGTGGGTGGGGGGGGGGGACAGCCTGAAGGGTCTAGAACATGTTACCTCTGTCAAAGGCATTGTTGTTAGGAGATGGAATTTTGATGAGAGCCTGGAAGGCAGAGCAAGAGCCAAAGAACGGCGCAGCACGACCTGCCACACGTCTCTATCGATTTACAGCTGCTCCTGTTCCTTCTACGTCGCTGGAACGGTGCTCAACTAATATCGAGAGATAACTGTTACTGATTAACAAACTGCCACTAATCACGACTTTTTTCGGGAAGAAAGAGGATATTGTAAAAATTGTCTTCACAAAAATTCAACAATTCATTATAAAATATAGATAAATTAGATTTGTTTACCAAATACCTTGATTGGTATAAGAATAAACTTGGTAATAAGGAATTTTTTCTCCTGTAACAATCTTGCCCACGGCCTTACCAGGACAGTTCACTATGTATCTTTAACGTGCCTTTAAAAATATCTACTTTAAAGAATGTGTTTAAGAACTGAAAACTAATAAATAAAACTTGGCTATATTGAGGACTAGCTTTCAAACATTCAATTTAAATGTAATGTAAAGCTGTGTCTCATTTGATTAAAATTTGGATTGTGATTAATACTATAGATTGGATATTAATAGTATAACATCTATCTATAATAAATCTTTAATCTTCCCTTAGTCAATTTCTATGAACTAGTCAAATAAAAAAATAGACTTTCCTGATCTACTTTATGACTGGATAACTTACAAAATACAAAATACCTGCGTTTAAAAATATTTAAATATTATTTTCGAGAACATAGAAAAAAGTAATATGGATCATTCAAAAGTCAAAATAAACTTTCTACATTTTACGACTGCTAATAGATAATATATTGACAGTTCTTGGTTAAACATTGCATTATCAAACTACGGTCTTTTCACAATGAACTGATAAAACGTCAAACTTTAATCAGGACGTAACTTGTGCAAGACAAGAGATGTATTTACAAGATTAATTAAACTATGCCAGACGCACTGCATATTTGCAAGACTTATCAGAATTACAGACCTGTGGTTTAAAATACTAGTCAATTAAAATAATTAATTATAAGATTGTATGTACGATATGTTTGAAATAAAGAGTACAAACAATCGTGACGTACAAGTCTTCTAAGGTACACGTAAAATCCTGACAATTCATCACATAGAGATAACCAGGATACCTAAACACATATCTTAACATAAAAAATCTATTAAGGATGAAACTCCTATTGAAATTAATATTTAAATTTTATTTTTGGAGAATGTGTACATTTAAAATATAACGAAGTTGTCATTTAAGTCTTGAACATTTCGTAAACAAACATTTTTCAAGTTAAAATGTATGTTAACAAATTACTAACAAAATAAAACAATCAATAAATGTTCTATATGAAATAAAGGAATTACGTAAAAGGCTGCATAATATAATATAATACAGGTTTACATAGCATTACAATACTATGGAAAATAATCGAATGTTGCAGATATCGTGGTCTAGTTCACATCGATACAATGTTTTAACATTAAATGTTAATAGATTTTAAAAATATTAGCACTCAAAGTACTATACTGTGTAAATTTATGTTATTTATCTCCTTTGCCCCGTCGCAATTCGACGAGATAATTGGTAGCAATTTTTTTGCACTTTTTTAAAAATATTTTCCAGCCATTTATTTATAACCTAATCTAGTTTACATGTTCAAATCAATACCTACATTTTTGGTTCAACTAATTCAGCATAAATTTGTAAATTATGTGTGAACAGTTGAAATAATCGTTTTTATATTGTAACTACACATAAAATCTGTAAAAAAACTAGCTTCGTAGATTTTTGTAATGATTTTAATATTAAAATACTTGAAATTTTAAAAATAAGTATTAAAAATCAGTTGTTAACTTGGAACATTGTTATAACTATACACCTTTTAGCCGACAAATTGTACAATTACTTGTGGAATGGAAGTATTAGCAGTTTACTACAGAATGCAACATTTAGATTTTACACAATTAAAAATATGTAGCTGTAAAATTACAGACCAATCGGTTTCCTTTCCACTTTAATGAACAGTTTTTAACTATTGTTATTAGATAAAACTTAAAATATCATAATTGCATTACATTTACAGATACATACTACAAATGAACAACTATACTTTTTTATATTTTAATAATTCTTACCAATACCAGTTTTAATCGGATTTCCGCAAACTCACCTGAAAAATCAAACAATTTTATCATTTTTACAGTTTCACACAGTTTTTTAAAATAATTAAAATTTAGTAAAATAAACGTTTTAATTTTAACCTGAAATTGACATGCTACTTTTAGACATAAAGAAATTTAACTTTTAATGCCTATTAAATTAGAACTATTATTGGTATAATACAACGTGGCTACTGCTAACGGCAGGTTGACTTCAGACTCGCAATTTATTTGTAAATTTAAACAAATTTACATGATGTGACGATGAATGAAAGCCAACAATCAAAATTAGCTTCACGCGATTCCAAGAGGTAAAATGGATTGTACGTATAAGCTCCCAATTCTGAAATTAAAACGTGAAAGTAAAATATCTGCCAACCAACATTACAATCCAATAAAGGTGCTTACATCCTGTCAATTCAGTCTCAATAATGACAAGAAAAAAGGATCTGTATAAATAATGGCTCTTATATCCGTACTAAGAAAAACATCTTGTTCCTATACAGGGTGATTAACTCAAGGTGGCTAACTCAACTCAACCATTGGGATCTCAAAAAGTACTAATTTTACAGCAAATTTTAAATAGGAAACTTTACCTTATTTTTTATGTTTATAAAAGTCACGTAGTTCAAATTTTAAAATTCTGTTAACGTTTTCCAACATAATGGTCAACTTTGAAATTTCTCATGGGAACTCCTATTTTTTGTAATGTATTTAGGTTTAACTAGTGATTCTATGACTTTTTACTCTTGGTATTATTTTGATATACTTAATCATTTCGCCGCTAGGAGCGCTGAAAATTTCAGAAATAATTATTTAGCAATTTATTAAAGAGGCGTGTTCTGCCATTACAAATAAAACTTGGTTCATAATGTATTATTTTTATTAAATTGAATGTTCAAAAGCTCTTGCAGTTACACATATACAAATTTTATACAAAAATATTACAATTACGAAGTCAAATTTTTTAATTCTGTCACCATTTTCATATAAGCAGGCAAATTTGAAATGACTTATAGTAACCCGTATTTTCAATGGTGGATTCAGATTTTAGTAGTGATTCTAAGACGTTTTTACTCACTACTACATATTATACTAAACCGTTTTCCCGCTAAGAGAGCTGAAAGTTTCAGAAATTCTTATATTGAAATAAACATTCAATCATAAAAAATAGGGGTTCCCATAACAAATTACAAAGTTGAGCACCATATTGGAAAATGGATAACGAATTTTAAAATTTGAACTACATGATTTTAATAAACATAACAAATAACGTAAAGTTGCCTATTTACAGTTTGCTGTAAAATCAGTACTTTTTGAGATCCCAATTGCGACCACCCTATATAAAATGTAAAAGGGTTAACATTTTTTGTCTGTGTCAGCAATAAAACGTAACAAGCCTTGTGTGGCACTAACCTTTGCACCTTACATTACAGTGTAAGAAGTCTTGTGTTGCACTAACATTTGCAACTTACAGTGTAAGAAGTATTGTGTGGCACTAACATTTGCACCTTACATTACAGTGTAAGAAGTATTGTGTGGCACTAACCCTCACAACTTACATTACAGTGAAAGAAGTATTGTGTGGCACTAACCCTTGCATCTTACATTACAGTGTAAGAAGCTTTGTGTGGCACTAACCCTCACAACTTACATTACAGTGAAAGAAGTATTGTGTGGCACTAACCCTTGCACCTTACATTACAGTGTAAGAAGTTTTGTGTGGCACTAACCCTCGCACCCTACATTACAGTGTAAGAAGTCTTGTGTGGCACTAACATTTGCAACTTAGCCTACATTACAGTATAAGAAGTCTTGTGTGGCTCTAACCCTTGCATCTTACATTACAGTGTAGTAAGCATTGTGTGGCACTAACCCTCACAACTTACATTACAGTGTAAGAAGTATTGTGTGGCACTAACCCTTGCACCTTACATTACAGTGTAAAAAGTATTGTGTGGCACTAACCCTCACAATTTACATTACAGTGTAAGAAGTATTGTGTGGCACTAACCCTTGCACCTTACATTACAGTGTAATAAGCATTGTGTGGCACTAACCCTCACAACTTACATTACAGTGTAATAAGTATTGTGTGGCACTAACCCTTGCACCTTACATTTCAGTGTAAGAAGTATTGTGTGGCACTAACCCTTGCACCTTTCATTACAGTGTAAGAAGTTTTGTGTGGCACTAACCCTCACAACTTACATTACAGTGTAAGAAGTATTGTGTGGCACTAACCCTCACAACTTACATTACAGTGTAAGAAGTATTGTGTGGCACTAACCCTTGCACCTTACATTACAGTGTAAGAAGTTTTGTGTGGCACTAACCCTTGCACCTTACATTACAGTGTAAGAAGTCTTGTGTAGCACTAACCCTTATAACCTTACATTACAGTGTAAGAAGTATTGTGTGGCACTAACCCTCACAACTTACATTACAGTGTAAGAAGTATTGTGTGGCACTAACCCTTGCACCTTAAATTACAGAGTAATAAGCATTGTGTGGCACTAACACTCACAACTTACATTACAGTGTAAGAAGTCTTGTGTGGCACTAACCCTTGCACCTTACATTACAGTGTAAGAAGTATAGTGTGGCACTAACCCTTATAACTTACATTACAGTGTAAGAAGTTTTGTGTGGCACTAACTCTCACAACTTACATTACAGTGTAAGAAGTATTGTGTGGCACTAACCCTTGCACCTTACATTACAGTGTAAAAAGTATTGTGTGGCACTAACCCTCACAATTTATATTACAGTGTAAGAAGTATTGTGTGGCACTAACCCTTGCACCTTACATTACAGTGTAATAAGCATTGTGTGGCACTAACCCTCACAAATTACTTACAGTGTAAGAAGTATTGTGTGGCACTAACCCTTGCACCTTACATGACAGTGTAATAAGCATTATGTGGCACTAACCCTCACAACTTACATTACAGTGTAAGAAGTATTGTGTGGCGCTAACCCTTGCACCTTACATTACAGTGTAATAAGCATTGTGTGGCACTAACCCTCACAACCTACATTACAGTGTAAGAAGTATTGTGTGGCGCTAACCCTTGCACCTTACATTACAGTGTAAGAGGTTTTGTGTGGCACTAACCCTTACAACTTACATTACAGTGTAAGAAGTATTGTGTGGCACTAACCCTTGCACCTTACATTACAGTGTAATAAGCATTGTGTGGCACTAACCCTCACAACTTACATTACAGTGTAAGAAGTATTGTGTGGCACTAACCCTTGCACCTTACATTACAGTGTAAGAAGTTTTGTGTGGCACTAGCCCTTGCACCTTACATTACAGTGTAAGAAGTTTTGTGTGGCACTAACCCTTGCACCTTACATTACAGTGTAAGAAGTCTTGTGTAGCACTAACCCTTATAACCTTACATTACAGTGTAAGAAGTCTTGTGTGGCACTTCTCCCTAAACCCTACCTAAAGTGTAAGAAGTCTTGTGTGGCACTAATCCCTAAACCCTACCTACAGTGTAAGAAGTATTGTGTGGCACTAACCCTCACAACTTACATTACAGTGAAAGAAGTATTGTGTGGCACTAACCCTTGCATCTTACATTACAGTGTAAGAAGCTTTGTGTGGCACTAACCCTCACAACTTACATTACAGTGTAAGAAGTATTGTGTGGCACTAACCCTTGCACCTTACATTACAGTGTAAGAAGTTTTGTGTGGCACTAACCCTCGCACCCTACATTACAGTGTAAGAAGTCTTGTGTGGCACTAACATTTGCAACTTAGCCTACATTACAGTATAAGAAGTCTTGTGTGGCTCTAACCCTTGCATCTTACATTACAGTGTAGTAAGCATTGTGTGGCACTAACCCTCACAACTTACATTACAGTGTAAGAAGTATTGTGTGGCACTAACCCTTGCACCTTACATTACAGTGTAAAAAGTATTGTGTGGCACTAACCCTCACAATTTACATTACAGTGTAAGAATTATTGTGTGGCACTAACCCTTGCACCTTACATTACAGTGTAATAAGCATTGTGTGGCACTAACCCTCACAACTTACATTACAGTGTAAGAAGTATTGTGTGGCACTAACCCTTGCACCTTACATTTCAGTGTAAGAAGTATTGTGTGGCACTAACCCTTGCACCTTTCATTACAGTGTAAGAAGTTTTGTGTGGCACTAACCCTCACAACTTACATTACAGTGTAATAAGTATTGTGTGGCACTAACCCTCACAATTTACATTACAGTGTAAGAAGTATTGTGTGGCACTAACCCTCACAACTTACATTACAGTGTAAGAAGTTTTGTGTGGCACTAACCCTTGCACCTTACATTACAGTGTAAGAAGTCTTGTGTAGCACTAACCCTCACAACTTACATTACAGTGTAAGAAGTATTGTGTGGCACTAACCCTTGCACCTTACATTACAGTGTAATAAGCATTGTGTGGCACTAACACTCACAACTTACATTACAGTGTAAGAAGTCTTGTGTGGCACTAACCCTTGCACCTTACATTACAGTGTAAGAAGTATAGTGTGGCACTAACCCTTATAACTTACATTACAGTGTAAGAAGTTTTGTGTGGCACTAACTCTCACAACTTACATTACAGTGTAAGAAGTATTGTGTGGCACTAACCCTTGCACCTTACATTACAGTGTAAAAAGTATTGTGTGGCACTAACCCTCACAATTTATATTACAGTGTAAGAAGTATTGTGTGGCACTAACCCTTGCACCTTACATTACAGTGTAATAAGCATTGTGTGGCACTAACCCTCACAACTTACTTACAGTGTAAGAAGTATTGTGTGGCACTAACCCTTGCACCTTACATGACAGTGTAATAAGCATTATGTGGCACTAACCCTCACAACTTACATTACAGTGTAAGAAGTATTGTGTGGCGCTAACCCTTGCACCTTACATTACAGTGTAATAAGCATTGTGTGGCACTAACCCTCACAACTTACATTACAGTGTAAGAAGTATTGTGTGGCGCTAACCCTTGCACCTTACATTACAGTGTAAGAGGTTTTGTGTGGCACTAACCCTTACAACTTACATTACAGTGTAAGAAGTATTGTGTGGCACTAACCCTTGCACCTTACATTACAGTGTAATAAGCATTGTGTGGCACTAACCCTCACAACTTACATTACAGTGTAAGAAGTATTGTGTGGCACTAACCCTTGCACCTTACATTACAGTGTAAGAAGTTTTGTGTGGCACTAACCCTTGCACCTTACATTACAGTGTAAGAAGTTTTGTGTGGCACTAACCCTTGCACCTTACATTACAGTGTAAGAAGTCTTGTGTAGCACTAACCCTTATAACCTTACATTACAGTGTAAGAATTCTTGTGTGGCACTTCTCCCTAAACCCTACCTAAAGTGTAAGAAGTCTTGTGTGGCACTAATCCCTAAACCCTACCTACAGTGTAAGAAGTCTTGTGTGGCACTAACCCTTATACCCACAGTACAGAGTAAGAAGTCTTGGGTCGCACTAACCCTTATACCCACAGTACAGATTAAGAAGTCTTGGGTCGCACTAACCCTTACACCCTTACATTACAGTGTAAGAAGTCTTGTGTGGCACTAACCCTTATACCCACAGTACAGAGTAAGAAGTCTTGGGTCGCACTAACCCTTATACCCACAGTACAGTGTAAGAAGACTTGGGTCGCACTAACCCTTATACCCACAGTACAGTGTAAGAAGTCTTGTGTCGCACTAACCCTTATACCCACAGTACAGTGTAAGAAGTCTTGGGTCGCACTAACCCTTATACCCACAGTACAGTGTAAGAAGTCTTGAGTCGCACTAACCCTTACACCCTTACATTACAGTGTAAGAAGTCTTGTGTGGCACTAACCCTTATACCCACAGTACAGAGTAAGAAGTCTTGGGTCGCACTAACCCTTATACCCACAGTACAGTGTAAGAAGTCTTGGGTGACAATAACCCCTACACCCTTACATTACAGTGTAAGAAGTCTTGTGTGGCACTAACCCTTATACCCACAGTACAGAGTAAGAAGTTTTGGGTCGCACTAACCCTTATACCCACAGTACAGTGTAAGAAGTCTTGGGTGGCACTAACCCCTAAACCCTACCTACAGAGTAAGAAGTCTTGCGTGGCACTAACCCCTAAACCCTACCTACAGAGTAAGAAGTCTTGGGTGGCACTAATCCCTAAACCCTACCTACAGAGTAAGAAGTCTTGTGTCGCATCAACCCCTAAACCCTACTTTACTGTGTAAGAAGTCTTGTGTGGCACTAACCCTTACCCCCAGCATTACTGTGTAAAAACCCCCACATTTTATTTTCCATCCTCAGTATTAAAATGCAATGGGGTTTGTATGGTGATGTTAGTACCCTTTACTAAACGGTAACGGAATGTGCTCTAACATCGATTCAAAAGTAAATTTATTATTATTGTTGTTAACCACCCGTTTAAGAGAACGCAATTTCAGAGTGCGCTGCACTTTGATATCATTTAACAACTTATTATAAAATTATTGTCCTCTTCCAATTAGATCTTTATGTTATAATTTTATTTACAATTGTGTAGTTTATAGTTATTTCCAAGGAATGTTTTTTTATCACAGGAGACTTAATTAATTATAATTAAAAATGCCTAAAATCATTTGTTCAATACAAACAATAACTATGTTTACTATTTCATAAACCATTAATTTATTAGTTACTAAAAAAAATGCAATAATAATGTACGAAAACCAACTCTAGAATCTTTAAACAGCTTAATCCATAAATAAAAAATACTAGCAAAAACATCACTCCACAAGTACGAATTAAAATGTGACATAATTACAGTTTGATGACTTTGTACATGTTGTGGAAGTAGTAGTTGTACGGTGTGTAGTACGCTCAATAGAAATTGTTCACTGACAATTATTTCAGCATACTTTCACTGCATACTTTTTTCACGATATAATTGACAAATATTGTTGTAAATATTTGTAGTATATATTTGTTGCAAATAATAATAATAATTGTATTCCTCCGAAAGTTGTACAAAAATTACACAACAATTGTTTGGAATTACTGACTATCGTTTAATCCAGAGTACGATGGCCAGCACAGTTTGGCAATACAAGAAAATATGTTCTTGTCAGTCCTTATCAATTGTCCCTGAAACACTGGGCGGTCCCTGCAGCATGTGTCACTTCATACTTAAACTAAATTAGACAGATAAGCACTTTAAAATGTGTGATAGTAAAGAAATTACAATTTACTATAAATGAAACTCTTTTGTTACACGGTAAACAAAAGAACATATAAATGGTTCCAATGAATTGGCACAAACTTTCCCCCATTTTAAACACTAAAAAATTAAAAATTTGAAAATTACCAGTTTGATTCCCTTAGTGTTTTTTTTTTTTTTTTTTTTTTTTTTTTACATAACTAAAAAACTAGTCAAGTTAGAGACATGCAGCTTTTAATAAAATATTTTGAATTGTGATTCACATCTTTCCTGAAAATTTAATTTAAATCGTTAGAGGAGTTTATGAGAAAACTCTATTTTTTTGTGTATTTGCCCATAAAAAAACATTTCCAAAAGTGAAAAAATAGTATGGAGATATTGGCTAAATACACCTGCATACCAAATTTGATAAACATTGATCCATCCGATTGGACTCAAGCGAATTGCACACACACAAACGGACACACATACGGACAGACATCAAACTTTTTCGAAAAAAAAACACTTTTTTGGGTTCATGGGACCCTAAAATGGATTTTTAGACCAATTTGTAAAAAAGGTTTTTGGATATGCTAACGCATAATGGGAAAAATTAAAACATATAAACAATTTTTTCTTAAGATAACTTCTGATGTCGAATAAATAATCAACATCACATTTGGAGAAAACACAGTTTTATATTATTTGAGATAGAAATTTATTGAATTTGTCACACATTTTTATTTCAATAGGAAGTTGATTATATAGTTTTGGGCCTAGGTAAATTAGGCTTTTTTTAAAAAAATAGCATATGTACTACAAAACACAGTAGATATTTGCTGACTTTCTTACTTTGTAAGCGCGAGTAAAAATAAATAAGAGTAAAAATTTTTATACCAATGATAAAATCGTATCTTCTATCTGAAAACTGCTGGAAAACATGTTTGTAAAAGCAACAGTTTTCTGAAAGCAAATTACCCATGTCGTCAAACTCGGAAAAGGTTTTGTACAACAAAGAGCCGGCTAAGACCGTAATCGAATTGGCCTGGGATGTTATTACCACGGAATAGGGGCGCGGCTGTCCCCGGCTAATTAAATAAATAAATAATCAATTCTCAAGGCGACATGACTCGTCCAACGGACGAGGGGACGTCATTTCGACCAGATTTCAGTAGAAAGTAAACCTCCTTTTTTCTACTTACGTGTATTGTCTTTGTTTTAAACGTATTGAGAATAGGTTGAAATTTATATGTATAAATCTTTGACCAGATTTCAGTGGGGCAAAACATATAGAGTTGTTTTCTTTATAATGTTTGTTTATTTAATTATTATAGGTACTTTTCTTCTTATATTTTATATTTTTGAGAGTACTATTTTTTATTTTTTCAATTTTGAGCTAGAACCTTAATTAAAATTATTGAAAATACTTTGAACTAAAATGTATAATATCCATATGATTTGGAACAAATTAAAAATAAAAAACTTGGAATCTCAGGTGAAAGTTTTCAATACAACTAAAATTAACTGTGACCACTTCTTAAGTGAAAGAGTTTTGACGGTTCCGATAAAAGTACTGTTATTTTGGAATGGTACAGTATTAATGAGTAATATCTATTTCTAAGTCCCAAAACGACACTAAATTTAACATTTAACTTATATAGTATACTTATAGTATACATTTTGCTTTAAGTGTATAAAAATAAGTTGATCAACAAGATATGAATTAAAATGTAATGCATAAGAGATGCATATAAAACGAAAATAATAAAAAAATAAATCAGTGAAATTAACATTTTAGAAACACGCTACCAAATTATTTTCAACTAAAGACAAATACTTATAAATAAATCCGTTACGAATTTTATAGCAATCACGGTATGTACATAGAATATGAATGACGTCAATTATTCGCAAATTTTAGAAACCCCGAGGGCTAAATATATCCGGAAAACTGAATTAATTCCTCGATTGACGCATTGTCTTTCCATAAATTCAACTTGTCGCAAAAGTAATATTATTTACTGTTTAATTCTTTGCACGCAAAGCTCAACACGATTTCTATAAAACACGTTTGCTATCCACATTTATAGCTAGCAACCGTGTCTCGCGTTCGCCACGCTGAAAACTCAACGTGCAATAAAATAAAGCCTCCCGTTGTCGGAGCTGGAATGAAGACTTCAAGCACGTGGTTGGCAAGTAAAAGCTTTTATAGGTTTCGTTTTTGCCTCAGTTCACGACGTAAATACACCTTTTCCATCGTCTTGTCAATTTTGCTTCTTTTACGACTCTGTCAATTAGAAAGTTTTGTTAGCGACTCAATCTATTGCATAAAGCTGAAGGTATGTAAAGTATGTCCATAAAATTTACTCTAACAATTACAAGGTGTTTTTTTAATAAATATCTAGAAAGTCGTATATCATTACTACAATCTATTTTTGATTAAGTACAACATTTCATTCAAGAGCGAGGCATTATGAGGACCCTATTAAATCGTTTTAAAAAACATACTCGTACGTATCATACATAGCACAGGATAAGTTCGGTAGATAGCCTGTATTCAAAATAAGCACACAACTATTTTTTTACGAACCAATTTAATATTAATTTACTGCAAAATACTAAATTATTTACTCTGTGTTGAACTATAAGTTCTTTAACCAAGGATTAACTATGTATAAACTACATAAATGTTGTCAACAACACGGGGAATCGATTTTCCATAGAGTTACAGTTACTTTTTCTTGTTCAAGGTATTAAAAATAACGAAAATAAAAGAAAATTGGGTACGGTAGAAAGTACACGTCGAGAACGTTGAGTAATGTAGACATAACGTAAAAATGTGAACTGCATTCCGAAAAATATCTTATGTGTTTTCAGTTTTCATGTACAGTACGATTGACGATAAAGAATATTGTAAATAATTTCAAACAAACCCCCACAGTGAAATAGGACGAAACACTTCCCGATTGGTACGAACACCTTACAAGCCCCCGACTGTCTTTCCCCGATGGAAGCGGAAGTTCCGGATCGTCCTTGGCCGGGATGGGATAAATGGCTCAGAAATTATTTTGGAGAATGTCCAGGAAAAGTTGGGTGGGATCGAACCTGCATAGCTACAGTGGCTGGCTGCGCGCCATCTCCCTTATTACCCCGGCCAGGAAAATTAAATATTCCACCGAATTTATTGTGTTTTAGTGCAGCATTGAAAGGGAAGTTTATTAAAGGGCGTAAAGTGCGGGGGAGTAGTTAAGGGCTCTCAAGGACACTTACTCATGCAGCTTCATTAAGTGGGGCGCACTTCGTCACTTCAATGTTAGTCTATAATGACACGGTCGCCCTTTTTATACTTTATTAATAAGCTTTGCTCAGAAACACTTTCAATATTTAATGAGCTAAGCATTTACCACGTTTCTTTAGAAAACCTTTTTTATTCCTAAAGATTACTAATCAACAATATTAGCCTAAGTATGTATAAATATGTTATTTACATGTTTGTATTGTTTAATGTGCGTGTTTAATGAATTTATTTTTTGTTTTATTACTATTATTTATTTTATAATAACTTATTTATGTGCTATCCCTCTTTAAAAGTCCATATTAAGTGCCTAAATATGATTATTACGTGAATCAATATACTTTTTGTATTTGTTTGTATTCAAACTGGTTATAAGAGTACAGTTATCAAAGTTGAACGTAATTTTCAAAAGTCAAATGTATACAATAGTAGATTGCAATAGATGCAAATTGTTTTCTACAGTGTTAATATATTAGTGTTTTACTGAAATTGTCTAAATTCTTTTAACTAAATACTAAATAACTTTTGAATGTTTAGTTCCTTTTCTACCCTCATTTTAAATAGGACTAAATAAAATCCTAAAATACCCTTAGTTTACTGTACGCTTGCAAAACATGTAAAATAGTAATGCTGTTTTTAGAATATCCAAATATTGAGTAGTAGCAATATTTATGTGGTTAGACAACGGTTAAACTGCAAAATGGTTACTTTTTTATGAAGGGACCAAGAATTTTAAAATGTAACTAAATAACAAATTGCATGAAATCGAAATAATATACTCATTATTTATATAATTTACACTAATAAACAGTTAATTTACATTTTTGTTTAACTTGATGCCAGTAAACAGGGTACGAGTGAAGTATTCTACTGACCATGAGCTCAGTTGGGGATTCGAACCTTAGACAATGTACTCCACAAGTGGTTATATAAACTAATTTAAATATTATCTAATAGTTTGAAATGTGTCAATGGATGGATATCTTGCACAATAACAGAATACTGATGAACATATACGGAAATATACAGTTTTGTTTTAAAAATTGATCGTGACATCTTTCCTCTCAAATATTATTATTAAGGTAGGATTATGTAGTTTTGATTTTCTCATCGAATAGTGACTAGTTGTTGTTAAAACAATGCTACTTTCCAGTTATGCCATTTACTATTCGGATTACAAAATATATTTACAAACTTTATTAAAAGTTCAAGCGTATTTAAATTAAATATTTCAACAAAACTACCGATAAGATTAATCTGAAATTAAAACTGAATAACAACACAATTTATTACAAGTTAATTGTTACTTATATTATTTATATACATCTTATTTCTACTAACTTAAGTCAAATGGCTAATAACAGTCTAACAACGTTCCGTTAAACACTGGGGAGAGCCAGTGGCCGAGCGGTCAAAGGCGCCAGGACTGTTAAGAGATAGAGTAGGATCAAATCCTGGCCTTGACTGTTAGCTTTATCAGTAATATTCACTTTATACTGTACTGGTTCTCCCCTTACTCTTTCTGATAAGTTCCTCGCATATATCAATAGTCTTTAGGGAATGGGTAGAGTAAAAAATATTAAATAAATAAAATCAGAGATATTGGTGACAAGCACGACGCTAGCGATCCTAGCGGCCAGCCAGCAGCATTGCATATCTCTGCACTGTTTGCATCCACAACTGTAATCAAAAAATGTCAAATGACTGATGATTTATAATCTATCATGTCACTTTTCCTATTGTTATTATTCCATTTCTTAGCAAGGTACAATGCAATGCAACGGTAACGCAGCGTAGTTGTGAAGGCTGGCCACTTGGGGCGCTAGTGTTGTTCTAGCTTCAGAGTACTGCAATGGATGTGTATATTGTTAGACTGTGACCTAGTAATTAACTCGACCCTCTATGATAAATAAATAATACTTTTTCTTTGATAACATCGTAATATTTTTATATTCTCTTCTGTTTTCAGGTTTTTATTACCAAATAGTCCATTATAATTCTTGGATAAGACTTCCTTAACGGTATAGTATTAAACCTGAATTGAAAGCAATCACATTATTACAACTTTACTATTGTTAAATCAACAATCTGATATTAGAGGATGTCTTTAAACAGCTTTTGCAGCGTCAACATTCTTAAATTACAAAACGACTGTTTTATTTCTCAAACGTATCGCTTTCAGAGCTTATCGAACCTGTAATTTGTGTGTTCAAATAATAATTACTCTAATGTTTATATTTTAAACATAATCATAAATGATAGTCTAAGCTAGTTTTTAACGTTGAATTCTATGATTACTATGGCTCATAGCATTTATTATCTATCGGTATATTTTAGGTGGTATAACAGTAAAAACCTATAATATTACTGAACTTAGTAACATAGGACAGTGATGGTTTTTGTCCAAACCGATTCATTAAGTGAACTAAGATACATAATATTTAATTCTTTGGATTCAAATTAATGCTATGGAAGTATATTTTATATTTTTTAGTTAGTCCTAATTATTTACGTTAATATTATTATTGTATTGATGATACAAAGTGGAAAAATAGACAAAATAAGAAGTATATTCCTGAACTTCAGATCAATTCCTTGAAAAATAAATGTTTAGTCAAAAGATCTTCACAAAATGTAGGTTAACCCGTAAACGTACTTGTCTTGTCTTAGCAATAAATTTTTGTTTTTTTTCCGTTTTTTTCTTCTTACAATTCTTACATATGAGACGCCGACACAACGTTGTTGGCATTTTAAGGCGAATATGAATGATTTTATGAGTATAGGATGAGTGTGGATGAGTGTAGTCTGATTACTAACGGAGTTCAACTGTTCCTCAGAAAGGGCAATTTATTAATAGCCCAACAGCCAGGGCAACTAAGGGACCTACAGCTTTACGTGGAATCCGAACCACGTAGTGCTGGTCTGATTTTTAGCTAATTGACAAGTCTGATACTCAGTTATCTCCCCCACACAACATCCGCACAATGACTACCACCCAACATGGACACCCAGACTTTTCTAGTAGTTTCCACGCCGATAGCAGCCACTGAGCGGACGCCATGTCGTTATTAAGAGGACCGAGCATCCAACCTATCGCCTACAATCTCCCAAACACTTTGTCCCCAAGTAGCTAGGTTACAGCACTGCGCCACCAGTGCCGACTCGAAGATATGACCACAGCTAAACAGTTACTGTGCTGAGAAGTAATTTATACCAGTGATTTTTTTTATACAAGCAGAATGAAACTGGTACTTTTATACTACACCAGACTCTAACCCGGAGTTTTAACAGTAAAATAGCAACATTTTTTTCTGAAAACTAATCAATCAAATAAACAAACATAATAAAATTTATAATTTATTGAATCATAATCAATCCTCGTTTCTATAGTAAACTGAATAAACTCGATATGTTACTAAGAAATCGGAATGAATCCAACGTTTCGACCTAATAATAATAATAATTAAAAACACACGCCAGATCAGCGTTTTTCAGTATATCTGAATCACAAAAACATTTTAAATTCTTATAACGATAACCAAGTGATCAAATGTTTTAGAGCATGAATTTATTGTATTTTTTCGTATTAGTAGATGCTGATACTATTTTATACCACCCAAGACGGTAGTAGTACCTTACAAGGATTTTTTTTTTATTCGAGAAAACGAGTGTTATTATTTTTTTATTTTAATAACTTCATTCGCCAGTTCACATGGGCCTACAGGCCTGTGCGTGAACTTTATTCAACGAGTGAAGTACCGACCGTTGGCTCAGTGGGGATTCGAAGCATGGAACTGCCCTACGCAGTACGAAGTCTTGGCCTCTGAGCCACTACGCTGGCAATGTATTAGCTTACTGTATCATAGTTACATTCCAATAAGCTTTCCAAAAAAACACACACATTTACAGTTCGCTATAAGTAATTATCCATAAAAATTGACAAACTGCGCTGTCTCAACAATTGTCAACAAAGAAAGTTCTGATCATGTTCGTTTTATTCAAATGCGACACCGACAACAGTGGCTGGGCGTTAAGGGTGGAATGTTAAAGCACGGTCCGAGTTGTAGCGACATACTGATTTAGCATTCCGTCGCAAATTTTGACTGTTTGGACAAAACATTAGCAATCAGAACAAGCAAAATTCCTCAACCGCAAATATCTCTTTCTTGGCACCTTTCTTTGGAAATAATTTACCCTTTGAATCCTCAAGTGAATTCCCCCTTCCTCGGTATTTTTAAACTTGATTTCTTACCCCTCGACGGGCCAAGATTTACTTTGATTGTAGGGACCTTTCTCGCTCTCATTTCTTCAAGTTGCTTCTTTGAGACTGTAATACAGTTAAAAGGTGTAATAAACTTGTAATGTATTTTGATGTTGATAATGTTGTTCGATTAGTAAATATTTTGTAATGTATTTAAGATTATCAATGTGAAAATCAAGTTGTAATGCGTATTATACTTCCTTATTGTTACGGGCCACGTGGTTCGGAACCCTACTACATTAATGAAAGCCTGATATTTTTCATATGAAGGTTACTTACTCCTTGTATGAACTACTTACGTACATTCTTATATCGAATTTAGTTAAATTTTGGGGTCTTGTTAGAGTGTCATTCACAGTACGATAGGACTAACAACTAGAGATTCGGTCAAACAAGAATTTTAAAAATTAGGCATCTTGACAGTTTTCGCATTGTATGTTCTTTAAACAGTCATGTTTGTGAAGAAGAATGTCATAAATTCAACAGGAAGCCATGAGCATGTGTACAACACAAGGCGAAGGTTCCTGGTAGATACAAGACGACACAACCTAAAACTTTCAAACAACAAAGCCAGCGTGGCTGGGCTTACATTTTTAAGAATGTTGCCGGAAAATATTACCAAGACGGATCCAAACGCAAAGTTTAAAATAAAATTAAAAAATTACCTAATTCAAATTGCTCCATATACAAAAGACGAGGTATTTTTCAAATAGTAGAGATTTAATTTAGTTTCTAGTTAGCATTGTAATTATTAGACTTATCTTTAATTTATAGTAACACAACTTGACACTATTCATTGTAAATATATAATTGAATAAAGATATTATGAATTGGATGAATTGAATTGAATTCGACGTTGGAGTAGTGAAGAAATAGCTCGTTAAAATACTATAAACAGTTAACATTCAGAAGGTATACTTAAATTTTTTACTAAAGCAGAAACAATTTTTTTCTTTCATAATGTTTTAATTTTACAATATTTGTCCATAGAATTGCATTAATTTTAAATAATTTTTTTAATGCATATATTTTCTTAAAATCGCATTTTAAAGTATACCTTTGGTCTTTTCTTATGAATTTTTTTAAATTTCCTTCTCAAATAGAATATAAATAACTAAATTTTAACTACTTCTTTAATATGATAGTTTATTGATAATAATTGGTAAAATATGTATTTGAATTCATAATCGTATCGTCCTTCTTTAAGAAATTTACTTAATTATTTTGTACTTATATTGTAATATATTTGCACATTTTGTGCTTATATTGTAATAAATTTATGTTGTGTGACGTTTACTTCTACTGTATATGTACCTACACGTATTATGCTAATTAAAAAACTATTTGTTAATTATTGTATCCAGAAAATACTTTGCACGAATTTAATCGAAAAATAAACATTTAATGAAACATCAATCGACTAAAGATAATTTCTTTTGAATCAGAAAACCAATTTTATGCTACTTATCCTCTTTAAAGATAGATCCTCTTTGTCATAATAATCCTACTATGGACTTGTGTTTAAAGTTGTAATTAACTTCATTTGAAGTCAAATTAAATTAATTTAACTTTTATTTTACTATTCTTGTCACTATATTTAATTGTTCACCTAGTGTGGGTGTAAGTGACTTATTACAAGATAAAGTGGTCCAGCCACGGTCTGCTGGATACACAAGGCTACACCTGCCAATAGCAGGCATCCCCCGGCGGCCAGACTGACCTACTCCATCGGACGGCGCATTCTTGGGGAAAATCAATACGGATCTATTAAAAGAAACATAACCGTTGAGGCGTGATACAATTCTATCGTATCTATAATTCTGTCTGTAACAGCCTCTACTGTCGGGACAGACATTGTGTGTACCTGAGTTTGATGGTTGTTTACTAAAAAATTAGAGGCTTGTGAAAAATCCAGCCGTACCATTGTTTTCTTCATATTGTACGTATGACAATTGCACTTTTAAAATGTATTCAAAATAATTTTAAATTGATTTAAGTCAATTTAAAATCTCAACATTTACTTATGCATATCAAAAATAACTATACAAGTCATAAGGATCGTAACCAAGTAATTCATTTTATGACCTCTAGGAGACAAGAAAACGTTGTCAAAAGTTGATACGAATCTTTGTTGTTAAAAAATACACCATACGGAAAACCACAGGTTTTCAGAAACCTACGCATAAAAGTAATACGCAAGTAGGCGGATACATTAATTTATTTATTATAATAACATTATGATATCCTGGTACACACATATAAATTTAATACCAACAAAATTAAAAGAGGCTACTTGCGTATTTAAGATCCCGGGGAAGCTGAGGGATGGAATAACCAAAACTGCGACCCACCATCCAATGGTGGGAACCATGAACGCCTCACTCCTCCCTCGGGCACTAGTAGACTGCGTGTCGGCGAGGGAGAAGAGCAGGACGCCGATGACGTAACAAGGCCCAGCCCAAAGTTTAAATCATTGTTGTGTCCTTGATCAATCGCTCGCGCAAGTTGGTCGCAATTAACATATTACAAATATTGGCATAGAAGTTAAAATTATGACATTTTAAAAACCTATAGACAACATTCCTATTGTATGTATTTTACGGCGAATTTGAATGGCTGACATGAGAGTAGGATGGTTGTCTATAACCTGCGTAGTCTTAAGCTGGGACCTACAGCTTAATGTCGATTCCGAACCACGTAGTATAGGTCTGACTTTCGGCAAACTGCAATCCTAATACTCAGTTTTCTTCCTTTATCAACATCTAAATACTGGTCGCTATCTAACATGGAAACTCCTAACGTTTCTAATGGTGTTCATACCAATGTCAACCACTGAGCGGAGTAGTGTACGTGTATATATTAAGAGAACTCAATACAGAACCTTTAGCATACAATTTGCCGCAAGTAGCTGGGTTACAGCACTACATGACGAGTGCCAATAGTAAAAGTAGATATTTTTGTTACAGAATCTTGTCGTCATTTAAACAAGGCAACACACGTTTATAAAATCATAAATGTGTTCAAAAAATAATTTAAAAAAGATTATTTTGCTAATCATTAACCTGTAAATTGACTTCATTTAAAGATTTAAATAAGTCTGTTTTAAATACTGAAAGTTACTATACGCACCGAGCTTTGTAGATAAATACATTTATCACTCGGTCCTTGTATACGATAAACATTGACGATACCTCTTGACCTTACAAACAGACACCCCTCGACGACCTTGACAGAGAGTACAGGAATGCAGTTAGAACAACAGGAACAGACTATTTGAATCCTATGATATAAAAGAAGTACATACATTTACAATACATAATATATTTCAGGGTTTGTAATACAAGATGGAAGACTATGGAACACGTAGAAATATCGTATAGGTAATGTGGTTTCTGGCGTGTGCGTAAATTTGAAAACCACACTTCACCACTGCCATGGTAATTCTGCTAAAGAGATAGTTTTAACTAACCAGTCTCGACAGCTGATATTTGGGGCAGTCTGGTACTTAGGACTCTGACGTCACTGTAATGACCCCCCCCCCCGACTGCTGACGAACTCTGGAAAATTGTTTGACTTTGTCAACTATATGATCGGAAAACTAAACATCTCCTACCCCAATACATTTTCACCGGAATACAAGATCAATTTAAAATTTTTAGCTTACCTTACGTGAACACAAGTAATTCTAAATATAAAAAAAATTTGATTTAATATACGTGGTTGTAAATTTTCTTTTCCTACATTTAACTATTTTAACGACGTGAGATAAAGAAATCTGTTGATACATATGTATTTATTTATTTCCAAGTGCTGATAAAATGCATATTTTTTCAATGCGCGCCATTAAAAGACAATAAAATTACTCGTAATTCACCACAAGAGTAAAGTCGTGCTCGAGTAAGTATTGTCTTATCAGACAAAATTTAAAACTTTATTAATACTATACTTTTTAAAATATAAGTAGTTCACAATATAAAGTGTGATCATGTGTACAATTGTACTCAATATAGCTACTAAATTGAAGCAAATCCACAGAAAAACTAAGTAATTTATTTATGTATTAATATACACATTAATATTCTAATTACTACTTATAAACTGAAAATATTAATAGAATGCTTAAATTAAATGCTTTATTATTAAATATATTGTGGTAATGCTATTTCAGAAGTGGCTTTTTACTTGGAAATCTTGTGAGGTATAATTTAATGTTATTAAAAAGTTTCATTGCAATTATTTAAGTAACTCTCCTATTTTCACGACGCGACGGATGACTAAAATTAATAAACACTCTCTGAATAGACAAAGGTACATTTAAATGCCTAAAATCTAAAACTCTTTCAATTTCTTTTCTAATTGGATTTGTTTCAAAGACTACACATTCCACATTCACCGCGGGGAAAATTAATTCTTGAACAAAATGAGCTTTCCTCTTGTGATCCGAGATAGAATTCAAAGGTGTCACCACCAGCTGCCCTTCATTCAGCTCTTCTTATCTTAATTCTTTCTCATTTTTAATTGTTTAAGTTCTTCGTATTTTTACCAAAAGTTTACCTTTGGAAGGTTATCTTAATTGATATTTTCAATTAATTTTACACGCAGTTGCTAAAAAATTTAAAATCATTTCCAGAAAAATTAAGATATATGGTTTTATTTTTTAAAAGTGGACACATTTTCAAGAAATAGAATACTTGTAATTTAAAGGGCTACCCATAAAAATAACAAAGTTTTTTTCTCATAATGTTATTAAAGAACCAATTATGGAGATTATGGTAACAGAAAATCCTGCAAACTAAGCAAAACGAAACAAACTCCTGTGTACAAAAAGTTTCTCACGTTCCGTTTATGATTATTAGTTTTCAATAAGATAATTTTATTCTGAAAATTTTCCATTTTAGCCTGTATTTCATAAACATTTAGTACATGCCTATGAACAATCGAAATATTTTAAGTCTAACTTCAAGGACTTCACAGAAAGAAAACAGTGTTTTAAAACTAATTGCTTGAAATAGATACATAAAATGTAGTATGAATAGTACAACTAAATAAGGATCATTTAAACACCAGAACACCACGTTAGAATATTTTCGTAGTGATACATTATTTATATGAATTTGGAAATACAAGGAAGTAATGCAAACCTAAGACGTGCAGGTACAGTGAGTGAGTTGATGCTCCGAACTGACATTTGCTATTTACTCTGTCAACCGGTATATAAATGAGCCAGTAGAGCTCGGCGGAACAGTCTCATGTGCGACATGGAGAGACTTGTCGGCCAGTTTATTAATATGCCACTAATTGACATGTTCCGATATATGAAAAGTTGACTTGTCATGCACTATTGTGCTCGAGCTACAAAACCAGACGTTTCATATCCACATCAGTGATTAATTAGGGGATAAGTTTTTTTTTTTTTTTTTTTTTTTTTTTTTTTTTATGTCAAATTTGGAAGAAATGTCAAGTTCGAATTATCATCGGTTATTTATTGAATGGATTTTAGGTTAAGTTAAAGGATACAGAGCCAAAGTTAATAGAATAGAAGAATTAGTGTATCAGCAAAAGTAACTGAGGAGTTAGGTTCACTGATACAAGACACATAAAATGATTTAGGAACTTGACATGGAGCAAACATTTTCAGAACCTCTAGTATCTTTAATAAGGGAGGAGAGCACAGGTCTCTGGCCACACCTGTGAAAATATAGGCTACTAAAATGTTTTATGGGGGTTTACTTTATATTGTGTTAGTAAACTTCCCAAGTAATATAATGTTCTTATTTTCAATCGCATAATTAATAAGTAACCTTAAGCCAAATCACATGTTTAAACTTAGGATTGTTAAAACTTGTTTTAATTTTTATAATTCAATTAAAAGAATTTAACAGTATGAACAGAAAATAACATATACAGATACGCGGACGGGAACTACAAGATTTGGAAACTATATTCCCATAATATATGTAAGAAAATATAATTTATAATATTTATAATCAATAACAATATTACACGATAAAGTAAAAAGAACAAGCATGTGAAAGGAACGAGCTTGAAGTAGCCAAAAAATTTTGGCTATATATATATAGGGTGTACCTAAAATACGTTCCCAAATTTAAGGATGTGATTCCTTGGGTAAAAATAAGAAAAAAGTTCCACTAAACATAGGTCCTAAAACTATATTTTGTCCGTCTGTCTGTTTGCTTATTTTAAAGATAATTTTGTAACTCAAGAACCAATAACGATACAAAGCTGAAACTTGGCATACAAGATAATAATACTACATACTTTCACTCGGTCATAACAACTTAAAAATATGTCATCATTTTAAGAAATGGCGGCCATTTTAGTTTTTTAACTGGCAAATTTTACTCGAACACTTGCGATCGACCGAAAGTGTAGATTTAGCAAAAAGATTAAATCTTCATTACAAATACAAAGAACCCTAGTTTGTTAAAATCAAATCATAAATAACTGAGAAAGTTGCATTTTATCAATGCAAGGTATGCTGCGCTTCAGTCAGGACACTGCTCACTACTAGTAGAGCCATTGTTGGAACAATTGTTGAAACTTAATGCTTTATTGAAACTAAACAAAAGTTAGATTATTTTAATTTTGTTTAGGTTGTAACGTAACATAACCAAAATTTTATAATCTATTCAGTCTACATAGTTATTTATATCCGAATAATTGCTATTTAGTTGTACATGTTTAAATATTGTATAAGATCGACAAATTGGGTAAACAATAATTAATTCAAATTTATTTTCAAAATATAAGAATTTCATGTAACAATATTTACAATAGCTGTTTTTTTCTTTACTATTTCTACATATGCTATAAGTGGTATAAAGCCTTAGTGTATTTGTTTTTGTTGACCCATTTTAAATAAACTATAGTTAAATTCTGATATTTTTAAAATAAATAAGAATTTATTATTTTATACATAATTTGTCGATCTTATACAATATTAAATATGTACGACTAAAGATAAATTTGGATATCAATAATTATGTACTCTGAATAGTTTACAAAATTGAGGTTATGTTTTGACAAATACGTAAAATAACGTAACCTAAGCATTAAGTTTCAACAATTGTTCCAACAATGGCTATAGTGAGCAGGTCCTGGCTAAAGAGCTGCATACCTTGCATTGATACATTTCATGTTTCTCAGTTATTTATGAAAGGGGTTTATTAATGAAGCATTTTATCTTTTAACTGAATTCCACACTTTCGGTCAGATCGAAAGTTTTCGAGTAATTGTCAACTAAAAAACTAAAACAGCCGCCATTTTCTAAAATTTAAACATATTTTACCATTGTTACGACCTATCAAAAGATCCTAATATTATTATTTTTATGCCAATATTTAGCTCTGTAACCCTTGTGGTTCTTAAGGTACAAAATTATTTTTAAAATACACCAACAGATAGATAGACGAACAATAAAATAACTTTAGGACGTATGTCTATAGAAGCTTTTTTTTCTTATTTTTACCCAAGGTACCATATTCTTAAGTTTGGGAACGTATTTTAGAAAACCCTGTATATATGGTTTTGTTTAGTATTTATAACCACAACTCTAAGGTACGTACAAAACGTTACTAATCGAAGTTTCTATTTCCAAAGAATCGATATGTTTTCATTTTAACTGTACTTGTTTTGAACAACCCCATGGGAAGACCCTAGGATATTTCGCATTAAAGAGGGCTGAAGATGAAGGAGCTGTCACTTGATCTTCATCACCGACGTTCAATTTGCGCCTCAGTGTTTCCGCTTCCCGCGTAATTAACAGTCCGCGTTCTTCATTTCACTTATTGCTTTTCTCGGTTTCCGCACCTTGGGAAGACAAAATGGTGCCAATATCCTTTATTGTTCCCGCAGCAATCCTGATGGTGTAATACAAGCTAAGGAGTTATTGATTTATTCAGTACGGGCTGTCACCGGAACGTAAGTAGATGTCTGTCTGAGAGATGTATGTATGTCGCCGAGCACATACTCGTATACCCCTCACCCCCCTCCTCGTACCCTTACATAGATTTGCAAACACGTAGATACCTCTAGATTTATTGGCCGATCCGTCAACCCACGCAAACCTCTTCCAACTGTAACGGAAAGTTCAATTAAAACCACAAATTTTCATCGGAAACCTTGTACGTAACATTATGCCTTGTTTATGTAAACCACCTTAATCGTCCAATCTACAAAAGAAAATAATTATATTTTGAATTTAATAAATAGAAGAGCATATTTATGAAAACTATAAAAAATAATATAATTTCTTTATAACACGATAGTTCAAATTTAAGACATCCAATAATACATGTACTGCTGTAAAAGGCGCTTTTAAATAACTCATCTATCTTTAGTGAAGCGTCAGAGGAACTAAAAATTATAAGGAATAAAAAGGCTTCCTGATTATGTAAAACTTGTTCGAATGTAAAACTTAGAACTAATTTTTTAATTTTCTCTAAAAGGTTTTTAACGTAGGGTATGACTACAGTTGTTAAAGGTTTGTTTTCATTGTCCTGACGATTGCATGCTTTTTATGTTTATTTATTGTCTTTACTTTTCATTTTTAGAAAATTCACATTTCTTCTTTTTTTGTTATTTTTATTTTCAGTTATGCTTTCCATTTGAGCCCCACATGCTAAAGCTGAAGAAGCACACTCTACCCATTCTTGTTACCTACGAGCTAGTCACTTATTGGACGCCCAGACAGCTAAATCTAAACAAGAATTTTAATAAACGTAAATCTTAATTCAACCACCAAATTAAAAAAAACAAAAACAGACGTTTCTCTTTTTTTCCAAATTTAGTAATTTGACAAGATAAGGCAATCAAAACAAAAAATAAAATTTCTTTTGTCACGTCCAGTATGTAATGTCTTGTGTCAGGTCCAATATGTAATGTCTTGTGTCACGTCCAGTATGTAATGTCTTGTGTCACGTCCAGTATGTAATGTCTTGTGTCACGACCAGTATGTAATGTCTTGTGTCACGTCCAGTATGTAATGTCTTGTGTCACGTCTAGTATGTAATGTCTTGTGTCACGTCCAGTATGTAATGTCTTGTGTCACGTCCAGTGTGTAATGTCTTGTGTCACCACCAGTATGTAATGTCTTGTGTCACGTCCAGTATGTAATGTCTTGTGTCACGTCCAGTATGTAATGTCTTGTGTCACGACCAGTATGTAATGTCTTGTGTCACGTCCAGTAGGTAATGTCTTGTGTCACGTCCAGTATGTAATGTCTTGTGTCACGTCTAGTATGTAATGTCTTGTGTCACGTCCAGTATGTAATGTCTTGTGTCACGTCCAGTATGTAATGTCTTGTGTCACGTCTAGTATGTAATGTCTTGTGTCACGTCCAGTATGTAATGTATTGTGTCACGTCCAGTATGTAATGTCTTGTGTCACGTCCAGTATGTAATGTCTTGTGTCACGTCCAGTATGTAATGTCTTGTGTCACGTCCAGTATGTAATGTCTTGTGTCACGTCCAGTATGTAATGTCTTGTGTCACGTCTAGTATGTAATGTCTTGTGTCACGTCTAGTATGTAATGTCTTGTGTCACGTCCAGTATGTAATGTCTTGTGTCACGTCCAGTATGTAATGTTTTGTGTCACGTCCAGTATGTAATGTCTTGTGTCACGTCCAGTATGTAATGTCTTGTGTCACGTCCAGTATGTAATGTCTTGTGTCACGTCCAGTATGTAATGTATTGTGTCACGTCCAGTATGTAATGTCTTGTGTCACGTCCAGTATGTAATGTCTTGTGTCACGTCCAGTATGTAATGTCTTGTGTCACGTCCAGTATGTGATGTCTTATGTCACGTCCAGTATGTAATGTCTTGTGTCACGTCTAGTATGTAATGTCTTGTGTCACATCTAGTATGTAATGTCTTGTGTCACGTCCAGTATGTAATGTCTTGTGTCACGTCCAGTATGTAATGTCTTGTGTCAGGTCCAATATGTAATGTCTTGTGTCACATCCAGTATGTAATGTCTTGTGTCACGTCTAGTATGTAATGTCTTGTGTCACGTCCAGTATGTAATGTCTTGTGTCACGTCCAGTATGTAATGTTTTGTGTCACGTCCAGTATGTAATGTCTTGTGTCACGTCCAGTATGTAATGTCTTGTGTCACGTCCAGTATGTAATGTCTTGTGTCACGTCTAGTATGTAATGTTTTAATTAGCTTATTACGTGTTGGTAACACTAGAAGCGATCGAACATAACACAAAATTATTATCATGTACGTTAAAATTGAACAAATAATACAATGATTGGCTTTGCTCAACCAAGTTTACCACTCTCCGAACAGAGCGATTTAAAACAGTAGTTTTACTAACTTATTGTAATAAATTTGTGTTTTATGACGTTCAGTTGTTTTGCATCCTGAACATGTCACGAGAGAAAATTATAATTTCCCTCGGGGTGAGTAACTGATGTGATACACCCAGGGTTATACTTGACTGAGTCCGGCAGATTGAGCTCGTGGAGTTGCCCCATTGGTCAATTCCAGTTGTCGCCGGTCAAAGCGGCCACAAATACTCGGTTGCCTCATGGCGATGCTCTTTTGTGCAACTTGACAGGTTACATAACAATCGTAATACATAAAAAACTAATTTTAACTTTCCAATATTAAAAATTATGTAACATTCAATACATATGATTTATTTAGACCTTAAAGATTCTAGTTTATACTATATACATTCATTTTTTCTAATTTTTCTAATTCGTAACTAACAATATTTTAAAAAATCCTCCGTATTTTATAAAAATACTTGAATATTTCTACTATGAATAGGCCGCTTAGAAAACGACCTACTGAACTGTTGCGAGTTAGATCCACTGAGTGGTGTAAGTGGGACAGAGAACTACTCCCCCCCCTGTTTAATTCCATTTAAAAGTTGTCCAAGATTGTCATGACAACCACGTGTAATGGCGGCGCAATGGGAAGACCCGCCCATTACGTCATTAGTAGCGTAAATGTTTGGATTTGGATTAAATTTTAAAAATATTTATTATCCAAATAACAATTATTAGTAGCAATAACCATATTAATAATAATGTAAACAATAAATAGCAATTATACAAACTTTTGCGTTCATTAGTATTTATTTATTTTTTATTTTTTTTTTTTAATAATCACTGTTGCGGAAGTTTAACACTTGACGGTGGAAGTTAGTCATGCTCGTGAAGTAAAGCAGCTCAATGGTGAAAAGATTCCCCTCTACTGCTGATCCCCTTCATGGGCTAAATAAATATCACGCTGGTCACTTATTATCCGGGCCAATTATAATATTATAATCTTATACGTAAAATTAAATCTACAAAATTTAAAGGTGTATGGCTCATTCTCTCAAAAAAAGTCCATCTGTTTCATTCTCTATGGCTTAAATCAATTCTCATGCGAAACGTGGCAAGTCATCAGTCAGAACGAGTTTGTGAGTTTTATTTATACATATTATTTTTTAAATAGTTAGCTCTTATATTTTACTGATGTTTTAATAGTTAAATATTAAATTTTAAACAGATATGCAATGAATTTTAAAATATAAAGGAGAAGAAAGTGTTCAAGTCTGTTGATCACACATTTTACAAAGTAAACCAATTTTACAGAGTTCGTCAGCAGTCGGTGGGGGGAGGGGTCATTACAGTGACGTTAGGGTCCTAAGTACCAGACTGCCCCAAATATCAGACTGGTTAGTTGGTAAAACATTTCTTTAATAGAATCAACAGTCGTTATGAATATCTGTAGTGAAGTAAAAAAAATAAAAAATAAAATAATAATAAAAATCTACATACCCTGTACATAATTGTAATTGTTTAATACGTTTGTAACTATCAATTCTGAATCCACTGTACCTGAGTAAATATATAATTGAATCGTTTATTGCAGAAACCCCATAACCAACATTTTTTTCGATTTTGACTTTTTAGTATATTAATGATGTACAAATTGAAATACATCGTTTGGTGCAGAAATCACACAACTGCGACTATCCTAAAGGCTTCAAACTGGGCATCGAATCATTCGTTTAGTGCAGAAACCCCTCAAGTGACTGCAGTTGTGGGGTTTCTGCAACAAACTCAGGGTAAATTAAATTTTTGTGTTGAGCGATGTTGGCAGCCGTGGCTGTCATTTTTGCCATGTGCTCTTCACTTCCTGTCTGTAGGTCAGTGGTGTACTGTTTGTTTACTACCGTTTATACCGGGCTGATTTCTTGGTTGTTAATGTGTTTTTAAGTATAAGTAGTTGTAGTGGTTATAAAGACATGAGTGAAAGTTCAGATAGTGATGAGCCTTCTCAAGCAAAGAGGAAAAGAGGTGTCACCAAACCAGACACTTACAAACGGAATGTGATTCGTGAATCAAGGACCAAAGGAAAAGGTTATGTTACTTACAAAGGTAAGGAAATAGAAAGCAAAGTTTGTCCTCAAAATGTTACTTGTAAATGCCCGATTAAATGTCATTCTATGATTAATCAAGAAGTAGTAACATATATATGGGACTATTTTTATAGCCTTGAGACAAAAAATTGCCAAGATACATATTTACAATCGCTAATTGAAGCAAAAGCAATAGGTAGACGTACAAAATCTGTAAAGAATGATGTACCGGTAACAGTTGACAATGAGTTAGAAGACAAAGATGAAAATGAACGTAGTGAGACAGTCTATAAAAGAAAACACTCATTTGTGTACTACATAAAAAGTAAAGGCTGCTTAGTACCGGTATGCAAAAATGTGTTTTTGAAAGTGCACGGAGTAACAGGTGAACGCATAAGAAGGATTTGTAGCCTTTTGCTCCAGAACAAAAGTCCACGTGACTTACGGGGAAAAAACCGGAGTGGAAACTCTGTATCTGGCACTGTCTGTAATCTGATTCATCAACATGTCAGTTCATTCGATGTCAAAGTGACCCACTATGGAGGAAAGCCAAAAAAATACTTGGACGCCAGATTAACTGTTAAGAAAATGTATGAAATGTTTCTTGATAAACATCCAGATCTAACCAATGCAGTTAAGTATAACTTTTACTACACATATTTCAAAGAAAATTTTGACTACAGATTTGGTCGCCCTCAAGTGGATGTTTGTTGCACTTGTGAAAGTCTATCTAGTAAGCTAAGGGACCCTCTTCTGTGTGAAAGTGCCAAACGTACTGCTGTTGGAGAGATGATGGTTCATAAAAATAGGGCTAAGAAGTATTACAAGAAATTAAAAGATTACAGTAATGACAAAGATGACGAAACTCTGGCAATATGTTTTGACTTCATGCAAAATCTACCTTTGCCGCACATTCCCGTCCAAGAAGTCTTCTACATGCGGCAATTGTGGGTGAACTGCTTTTGTATCCACAACCTAAAGACTAATAAGGCGAAAATTTATGTATACCATGAGGGTGTAGGAAATAAATCACCAGATGAGGTGTGTTCTTTTCTTTTTGACTACATAAAGACTGAAGTCCCTGATACAATAAAGAAATTGGTACTGTTTAGTGATGGTCCTTTCGGACAAAATAAGAATCACACCGTGATAAGATTCTTAATGGCTCTGTGTGACAATTCACATTTTGAGACTATTAGATACTGCTTCCCAGTGCGAGGGCATTCTTTTTGCCCCTGTGACAGGGACTTTGGCTGTATAAAGCGCCTCATACGGAAAGCTGACCGGATTTATACACCACAGGAGTACATTGAACTGATACTGAGGGCTAGTAATTCTGGTCGATTCACAGTCCATGAAGTGAAAACCAATGACATATTAAACTTCAAAAGCTGGTGGCCTGCATACTACAAAAAGACAGTTTCAGCCTCCGATGAAACAGCAGGAAGAGCCATCCCGAAGAAGGACAAAGAACCATTTAAAATATCCACTTACAGACAGTTCCAGTTCTCCTCACATTCGCAAGGGAAAGTAGTAGTGAGGGAGTTCATTGATGGCTTACGTGAGTCCACATTCACCCTCCTGAAATGTGACAAACCACCGGAACTACCAACTGCAGTTGCCTACCCCCAAGGACAGGTAAGACATTTTTTTTATTTCTATAATTTTATTTGAAACAATTAAAAGAAAACAATGAAGTTATTTTTGTTTTACAATAATAATGAACTTTATGTTATTAGTTAATAAAAATAATATCAACAGCATATACACTTTTTTTTTAAATGTGCTAGCCAGTCAGGACTTATCTTTGCAGAACCAACAAGTTGATTTCTTCGTTACAGGTGCCTATCCAAAAGGCAAAGCTCAATGACATCAAAAAGTTGACCAACTATACCACAGGATATGAAGACTTCTACAATGCTTTGTTACAATGGCCAACAACAGATGCCGAAATGATTGAGGGGTCCAATGAAGATGACGAGTAGGTTAAGTCCGAAAAAATGTACATTTTTTCATGTTTTCCATGTACATAGTTAATGAGTTCCATCTTTGAATAAAGTGTCTTATTCATATTTTTGTTTTTCAATGTGCCCAAACCTGCAAATCTGTCAGAAAATAACTAAAAAAATTATAATTTGATTTTAAAACAGCGTTTATTGCAGAAACACCATAAGTGAAAAAAATTGTTTATTTTTTTTCTAAGTGGTATGTCATCCCTGACGATTAAGATCGACATCCACGACTTTAAATACCTTGGTAGTTAACAATTAAAAATTACTTAATTAAAATGTTTGTTACTTTTTTGGAAATTAGGTTTTTCTTGATTTCCCTAAAATTCAAAAAATGTTGGTTATGTGGTTTCTGCAATAAACGATTCAATTATAATAATATAATATATAATATTCGTAAATTTATACACTAATTTTATTTCTATAATTAAGGTCATACAAAATGTAGGTTAATGTTTAATATGTTTAAAATTTAAAAAATAGTTCTTAAATTTGCTGTAAATAATGTTGGAACCAAAATTAGTAAGTAATTATACCATCAATATTTTTATACTCCTATTAAAATCCCTTTTAACAAAAATTGCAACAGACTGCGACCAGTTTTTGAATAGAGTAAATTTTCACCCCAACACATCAAGGGTAGATTAAAAATTTTTAATTTGTTAAAAAAATGTTCTCAAGCTGGATTACACATTAGCCATGCGCTACCATTGAAAACCAATGGCGTGGGTTTGATATTACGTGACAAAAACTCCTAAATAAATTTAAAAAAAGCATTCATTTATTTAACAAAGCAAACTCTTACAAATATCACAGTAAAATACTGATCATAATTTTATATTACTAAAATTGTAACATTTTCAACACAAAAACAATAACGTATAATTTGCTAATTTGAAACCAGCGGTTACAAATATTTTCCCTCTGGGTATATGTTATCCATTATTCCAGCCTGAATAACAAACACGGGGGGATTAACTTCAAATAGAATACTTGGCGGAAATACCTAATCGCGCTGATTGTGGAGGCCGTGATATTTGAGGTAGATAGTTTTATTCAATAATATAGAGTGAATCACTGCTATTGAAACTGCACATTGCATTTATATGTATGTTACATTTTAGAATACAAATGTAAATAATCTGTAACAAACCATGGTAAATACGACTGTGACGTAGAAGAGAGTGGCCAGGCTGTATTGTTGGACTGCGTACTCACGCACACGCTTCCGGTAATGATATCAAACCCATTACTACAGTAGGAAGGTTCTACTCAGCCTAATACCTAAATGAATTCTTGGAGCTATTTTTAACAAAAAACTTTACGTAATTAAAAATAAGACAATATTACTTGAGTACTTGGACTATATTTTATCTTGAACTTTGAATGAAACAGAAGGTTGTCAAAATCGGTTATTTGTCCACAAGGAGTTTTTTCTAAACATGACTGTTTTAGAGCTGAATCGAGAAATCTGTCTTAACCTAACCTAACCCAAACTGATCACGGTTGCTACCCAAGCTACGGGTGCTACACAGGCTGATCACGTGTGCTACCTAACCTGATCACGGGTGCTACCAAAGTTGATCACGTACGCTACCCAAGCTGATCACGGATAATATCCAAGTTGATCACGGTTGCTACCCAAGCTGATCACGTATGCTACCCAAGCTGATCACGGATAATACCCAAGTTGATCACGGGTGCAACCAAAGTTGATCACGTATGCTACCCAAGCTACGGGTGCAACCCAAGCTGATCACGGTTGCTACCCAAGCTACGGGTGCTACACAGGCTGATCACGTGTGCTACCCAAGCTGATCACGGGTGCTACCAAAGTTGATCACGTACGCTACCCAAGCTGATCACGGATAATACCCAAGTTGATCACGGGTGCTACCAAAGTTGATCACGTATGCTACCCAACCTACACCGGCCGGAATGGCACTAAATCACTGTTGGTTAGCCCTCATAATGTCTGTTAACAAAATATCATTATTTTAGAACGCCCCAAGCATATAGGGAAAAGTTTAAATTTTTCGGGCATATAACCGATTTTGACCAAAAATGTGTGTTGAAACTTCCACACATACTAAAAGCTTTGTATATTTCGGTCAGTCCGTGGCTTGATGGAACAAAATTGGGGCTGACAGTCAAAAAAGCTTCTTAATTAGAATTTTACAAACAATTTTTCACTTAATTCTTTTTTTCTTATCAAAGACGTTCTTTCAACGTTCTGCCTACATTACTCGTATTTGATTTACAAAAAACCTTTCACACTAATCGCGCAGGGTCACACCAATTTGTCACAGTCCAAACAAATTTCGAATGGCAGTTAGTGCTTCTCTAATTTACAGTTAGCTTATCTAACAATGTTAAAAAGAACCAATAATGAAGGTCAAAATAACATGAAAATATTCCAAAGCAAGCAGAACGAAAGACAAAATAGTTTGAACAAACAGTTCCGCATATTACGTTTATTATTCTTACTTTTCTATAAGATCATTTTATAACGAAATCTTTTAATTTTACCCTGTATTTCTGAAACATGTAGTACATAGCTGTGAACAATCGAAATCATTGCTGAGTATGTACTGTGGGGTCGGAACTCTGCACAAATGAAAAAGCTGTCACTTTATCTTAAGCTAAAAAATCACATGCCTTGTTCTTTTTTGTGCCTTCATGATGCAACAGTCGAGTTGAAGACTTATTTTTCTTTTCATTTGTTACTTTTCCCATAGTCACATCTGGAGTATCAGTCAGAAACAAAATGGCGCCAATATCCTTAGCTGACTGAGTAATTGTTTTCGCTGCATCCTGCTGGCAGGAATACCAAATGAGGGCTTTGTGAAATTTTACTCAGAGGCTGTTGATTTATTCGCTATCGGCTGTCACCGGAACGTAAGTAGCTGTCTGTCTGAGAGATGTATGTCGCCGAGCACATACTCGTACCCCTCCCCCCTCCATCTTATGGATTTATGAGTAGGTTGATACTTCTAAATTTATTGTTCATTTTAACTACCAAACATATTGTTGTTGTACAAGACTATACAAACTAACTGGAAGTATACCGTAGTCAACATATAATAGTAAAATGTATTATTTTGTCAAGTTTTGGAGATACGGTAACTATATTAAGAATATTATACAAAACAAGTGACGTCACACAACACAAATTGATCACACAATTAGAACAAAACTGCACAAATACTACGGTGATGTATTTCGACAAATCATATTTACCTTTCATTACAGCTTAAATGCACCACTGTACGTGTATGGGCGGGCGGGTGGGTCAATACCATTGTACGTGTACGTGCGGGTGGGTGGGTCAATAGATCTGTACTTGTTTGAGTGAGCGGGTGGGTCAATACTACTATGGGCGGGTGGGTGGGTCAACAACACTGTATGTGTATGATTGAGTGTGTAAGTCAATACCCCTGTACTTGTATGTGAGGGTGGGTAAATTCCAATGTACCACAGACCAAAGGAGTTCACAAAGCAATGTTTAAAAAATTATACATATATGCAACGAAATACAAACAATTACAAAGTCGAATCGTTGTAAAATATCTCTCGTAAACATATTTAAGATATCAAATGTATATAGGCAGTGAATATTCACCGTGCGGCAGTTTTTCTACTTCATGCAAATCATCTCCACTTGGCGCGGGGCCAATCACATATTGGAGAACCGCCAAATAAATCACAACAAGACTTGTTAAAGCCGTCAAGTGTTTTCTCGCTTCGGACTCGATAGCAGCGAAGTTCCTTCCAGTAGAACAATCTTGGAGCAGTATACAAGGAGAGTGATCAGTGGGACAAGATGTTAACATTGTATTGTAAGTAGGCTCACCAACAGTTCACAAAACTGCCACTTCATTTTGAGAACTGGGCTTCCCGCCTTTTGGTGCAATGTGGTCCATATTTAGTATTTCAAAATAAATAACTTTTCTTATGTATATAACTTACTGTTAGTTTGTAAAACTGAACGATTGTGTGTGTTTGGTAGTATGTCGTGAGAAAAGACAAAGCTAACAAAATCTCTCACCAAAGGAATGTGCACTTTGCTTTTTTGCTCCACAGCAGATCTATTTTTTTAAGAATCCACATTCTTAAACTACTTAAATTGTTCAATTGCTAAACAAACACGACATATTAACCAATCCAATATATACATACACATCCTGTCCCAGTATAGTTTTCACCCCTAGGTCTAGCTAGGTCTCCACAGCCATTTCTGTTTTTCCATTTTTCCCTCTTTTCATCTGCTCCCACTTCATTTCTCTCTAATCTCCATCCACATTTACATCATTCAACAATCTCCTTGGCCTTGACCAAGTACGAAGTCTCGTTACTCGACTTACCAATTCCAATTTCTCCATTTTATTTGTATCCTTGCTACACCCATCCTCTTACATGTCCATCGAAATCAACTGTTTTCGATAGTAGAGCAACTCCAGGTAGTATTTCATCAAATAAATTTTCCTGCTTTACAACGCTCGGAAAATTATAACATCTTCAGACTTGAGAAAATAATGAATGACATAGACAGTATAAGTATGGAGGCAGTTAATTAGTAATCGTAAATGAACTTCAAGCTCACAACAGGAAAAGTTCATTTCAAGTTCGTTATTTGCAAGGCCACGCTAGTGTCAAGGACCACAAAAGAAAAGTTGTTTTGCCGACTGGTCTTATGAAAACTAAGGTAATAAGAAAATTAAATATTATTACACAGCTTTTATGATCCTTAACAAAAGTTCTTATAAATATGCAATTCGAAGATAAACGCGAATTGTATATTTTTCTAAACAGGACTGTTTTAGAGCTGAATCGTAACCTCTAAAACTACGCATATTACCTAGTTTTATTTCTTCGTAGTTAAAATAGAAAAATCTTACGAAAAATTTAGTAAAGCTAGAGATTTTTCGTAAGATATCTACAGATTGTTAGGGAGACTTGATCGTGTATGCAACGGTGGGAAGACGAGATAGGGCTGGAGCATAGCTCGAAGCCTGCCTTAAGCTGTCGATTCTAATCACCTTAAAGCCTGCACGCGGGGGGTGGAATCCACCCTAACATAATCAAGCACGCCGGTCTCTGTGCTGTTCACAGTGTGCGTTATCCGCGAGGCTGTTTGTTTATTGTTGTTGTGGTGGTAGTGGGCTCGTTATATTGTTGGCAACACTGGCCGATATTAGCAGGAACGATTCCTCTACTGTGTGTTCAGCTCGGTGCGAGTGTGCCCGCTAAACAGTGCTGCCACCATAGACACCTATAAAGCCGATATACACGTAAATTGTTTAACTAACGAAAAAGTCAATGATGAAATAAACATTCATCGATTATTACAATGTTTATAATAACGATTATAGCACTTATAAATATAAATTTTATGACGAAATACTAAAAGATTATTTGCTTAAATAAAATCCATATTGTATTATGTAATGTGTATTGTATAGGGTATTGTATATTGTTAAAAATAGTATGTCGATAATAGTCAATTATTTAGATTTATTTATTCATAAAACGAATTTGTTCATACAAAAAACAAATTTATAAAATTATGTAAAATTTGAAAGGGCGAAAATCATTATTATTTCGTATTTATACTAGCAAAATATATGGGAATAGATTCAAGATTTCAAAATCACATATTTTTGGAATATTAATTTTATTTTTGTAGCAAAGTTGAATATAATATACTTTGTAAGAAGAGTTATTTCACTTGATAATTGTAAATGGAAATCACGTATCCCAGTTTAAAAATAAAAAAAATTAAGACATTTTATTGAAAATTTAAACTGTTCAATTACAAATTATCAGTATGTTTGAGCAGCTAGTTTCACATCGATTTAAAGAGTTTTTTCCAAGTTTGTAACCACGGTACGTAAATACGTAATCTTCTTAAATCTGCTAATAATCACATGATCAACCTATTTTAGGAAAATATGATAGATAAGAATAGATACAAAAGTGGTAAAGAAGTCAACATCGATTCTCGAACGTATTAGACGAGATTTACAGATCCTTAGAACTCTGGCAGCCATAAACTTGGGGCCGTCCGACGCACATTCTACATTTCCATGTGCCATTATATCTGCAGCTGCGGGGGGGGGGGTGTTCTGCCCTTCGACATGCGGGCTCCAGTGCCTCAAGACATATGTTGCATCCCCATAAAACCGCCGTAACTCCCCATCTCCATACAGGCAACAATAAAACGTCCCGCTTGGAAGAGCCCCAGGGCGTCCTGACGGGTTTATTGATTCGGAGCAATATTGTTGCAGTGTCATTGAAACTTTCCACCTATTTTATTATAAAGTTTCTTTCCCGATATTGGACAGGCTGAAGATGAAATTTAAAAATGAAAAACGGCCTTCGTCACTACATTTTCTATAAATTTGATACTTTTATTTTGTAAAAATACATTTGTGATAATCTTACATACGTTTTTAACTCTTAACACACTAAAACGTTTTTTTCTTCTTAAAAGTACACATTCCACACGAGAAATGGAGGGGGGACAATCGCTATAACAGTATATACTCAGTAATACATGTCAGTTTGAAATAGCAATACTATATAACGAAAACAGAATAATTCTGTGCGGCCATTGAAATAATACGAATTTTTCTTCTATCATACGTTTAAAATTTGTATTTCTTTAAATTTGCCTATTTTAAAAGGTTTTTATAATATATAGGCTAGACATAAAAATAAATTTTAATTGAGAGAAAGTATTATCAAATTGAACCATTATTGTAGTATTGTCAGGAGATGAGCGTATTTTTGTCGTATCACATAGGCCTACACATTATTTATTTACTGAAATACCTATTTTGATGTGAATTTTTTGTTATTTGTGTCTTAAATAAACTAAAACAAAGCTATTTATAACAAGATTTATTTTACACGTAATATAAGATAAATACACTTAAAACTTAAATGCGTTAAATTAACATTTTACGCAGTTATATTAATTTTATTAAATATTTTAATTATTGTCATTGTATAGCTACTGTAATATCCTAATTAGCGTTAAGTACTTTCCTAAGGGTTTAGAAACCCCAAGGATGAGTTAAGAGTGTCACAGGTGTCTTTGTAAAGGTAATATAAAAGGAAATACTAAAGTTCCCACATCGTTACTGGTGACAATTACATTACGAAAACGTTCAGTAAAACGTTACGGGTACGACCCACCGTTCATTACGGAGAAAAGTAAATTATTCACCATATTATATTCACCGGTAAATAATTTTTAATTAAATTTAAACTGAAAGCAATACCACAGTATGATACTCAAATTTTAAAATTTTAAACTATTTCAATAATAAAAAATATTTTTAAAAATTCATTTAGAATAAAACTATATACCACAAAAGAGAAATAAATAGTAAAATAATAAGTATAAAAGGACCATGAATAGTAAAAACATAAGTATTTTAAGGGAGCAATGTATCCAAAATATCAAATTTTTGAAAACAATTTTTTTTTAGTGATAGTACAAGTTATCTGGAAACAAGTATCCAGTATTGGTTTTGCATCAATGTCAAAAGTGTGTTTTTTATATTAAAATTCATGTGCTCACAGCAGATTTTTCTCCTCCAGGCGCCTATTGGAAACAAAACACTTTGTATTCAGAATATATTATAGAACTAAGATGCTGTGTTGCTGTATTTACTTTACTAGGTTGGTAACAATGTTTTAGAACCATTTTCCACCTTTATTTAAATTTTTTTATTACATTTATATGTTATCAAACAATTGGCCAGCAGCTGTCAGTTGTACGCAAAACCTTACTTTGTGACTGATTCCATGTCCGTTTTGTGTTCGGTTTATTGATTTTGTTTAGTACTTTTGATTTAGTCACGAAGCAATGAACTAAATAAAAGTCAGCATTCAAGAAACAAAGTTGCACTGGCAGCAGTAAAATGTTGGCAAAATGTAAACATTATTTTTTTAAATTGAAAAAAGAAGAAAATAAATTTAAAAAGAAGGTGTTACATATGTGGCTAGGCTCGTTTAGCTTTTAAAACATGTAAAAAGATTAAAACACCAAAGACAAAACAATTTATATAAATAGTCTTTCATTATAAATAAACATCTGAAGTTTTTTCCGTGTTCCTCATCACTTATTACAGAATAACTTTTTTTGAGCTAGAGAGCTCAAATTTTGTACATATGATCTTCAATATATTATGCACAAAGTTTACATGGGAGTAAAAATAGTTTAACCATACTCCTAATATAATTTTCAAAATTTTCATAAAAAATTATGATTTTGTCAAAAAATTAAAATAAATGTTTCTTATCTACTTTTGAGAGCACATCAAAAGTCATGCTAAACTTTGCAAGAATATTTTTTAGCTTTAAAACAATGTTTGAAAAATTGGAGTAGAAACAATACATAAGGAGGTATGCTGTAAAACAAGAAAATGGCTTTTATTGAAAACAACCTCTCATTCTGTTAAAGAGGAAGCGTGGGGGGGGGGGTTAAACCCGTATTTAATTTGTATTCTTGTTCTAGGGTTCACTTTAATTAATAAGAATATTTTTTAGGGACAACTATAACAAAAATATTTTTTTTTACAATGTCCCCTTAAGAAACGTAAGTAGTACAAGCAAAACAACTGTTACTGTTTTGTTCTAAAACTGCAGCACATAAGAATATTTTGTAAGCTAATAAAAAATAGTGAAAATATCGGATAATTGGGAATTGGAATAAAAACGCTAATTTTTTATTACTAAGAACTTTAATGGATTTTAATAAGAATTAACACTTTAGTACTGTTTAAACAATCATTACTTTGGGTTATAGAATAGAAAATAAAACTGATAACAATAAGAAATACAACGTAATACAATTTCAGTAAAGTATAATGTATAAGTTGTAAAATACAGAGTTATTTAACAATACCTAAAATGAAAGGTAAATGTACTAAATATAAAATTATAAATGAAATTTATACGCGAGTCTAAAAATACACTTCTTATAAGTAGTGTGCGCTCCGCTCACACAGTACAGCCCGCGCTAAAACTGAACATGAGGTTGGACGGTAAGCAACAAAAATACACTTCTTATAAGTAGTGTGCGCTCCGCTCACACGGTACAGCCCGCGCTAAAACTGAACATGAGGTTGGACGGTAAGCAACAAAAATACACTTCTTATAAGTAGTGTGCGCTCCGCTCACACGGTACAGCCCGCGCTAAAACTGAACATGAGGTTGGACGGTAAGCAACAAAAATACACTTCTTATAAGTAGTGTGCGCTCCGCTCACACGGTACAGCCCACGCTAAAACTGAACGTGAGGTTGGACGGTAAGCAACAAAAATACACTTCTTACAAGTAGTGTGCGCTCCGCTCACACGGTACAGCCTGCGCTAAAACTGAACATGAGGTTGGACGGTAGGCAACAAAAATACAATAGCTGACCAGTTATTTATAGTTGTATTGCATTGTTACGTAATTCACGTAATACAGTACATGTACTACATAATCAAATTCTGTAACAAGTTAACCGATTTCCATTGTATAAAGTCAGTTCCGGTCTAGATTATCTAGGAAAATCAAACGTTTTTACGGTGGCGATTTCGGGTCGGGTATGTCGGTTGAAACGGAATGTCGGATAAAGAAGCTCTAATGTATTTAAAACAACTGACTTGTATTTCTTGTCTATTATTCAGTTCTTAAAAATCATAACATAGGAAAAGACGCTGTTACTTACACTAGTTATAGTAAATATTACTTTCAAACATGTAAATGGTCAGAAGAAATTTTTAGAATATGCAGAAAGGAAGTGGGAAGGGTGTTCAACATGTTTAGTATGCAACCACCAGTTTCCCTTTAACATGTCTGTTGCAGTTTTATTACAACAAAGCTGCATGTTGCACATTAATTTTAGTATATATAAACAGGAACAAGACTATCATTCTTCAAGCTCTTTTCTTACTGGATTTATAATTTAATGTTATAGATGAATCAAACACTCCAGTAATTATAGTTTTTTTTATTTTGTAAGGCCTTTCGGTAACAAACTAAATTAAAGTGTTAAGTCTGTCTGAAAATCTGATTCATCTTTAACATTAAACGTACAAAACTCTTACAAATAAATTGAACTAGCACACGTAATGAGACGTGTACGAATTTGTTGGGAATATACTTTTTATGCAAATAAAACTAGGGTTATCAGAAAGGAATTGAATTTATTTTACACCAAACTTGTGTATGAAACGAAGTTGATATAAAAAATGTCTATAAAACGAAAATTATATTAAGAAGTCATAATCTTATGCCAAGCTTATTTGGTGTTAATTAATGATTAAAATGCGTGTTAATTATTTGACTCATAAATGAACCTAGCTATTCACAATTACTTAGTTAGTTAGTTGGCAGGGATCGTTCCCTTGACATCGGTTAGTTAGCCGTCCTGTCGTGGAATGTGAAGGGGAATACTTCACTTTGCGCCTAACCCTTTCTCTCCGCTCGATGAAGTTCGATGTTTCTGTGGTTGTTGAAAACTTCCCAGTCGACATAAACTGCCGAGGTTTATCGTTTATTAAAACATGTTTTGAGTTTTAAGCTCAATACTATTACATTTTTCATTAATTAAAACTGTTGAATACGAAAAGGAGATTTTTAGTTACAAATACCATATAATAGTTTCCCATTGCAGATATTAAATGTGCTTCATACAATTTTAGAACACTAATATTAAAAGCGAAATAAAAAGTACAGTACTCTACAAAGAAACATATACAATAGTTACTAACGTTCTATCACATTATCGATTTTCACTGTTGACTAATAATAAAAAAATTGTTTGTTAATTCTATATACAAAAGTGAATTATAACTTTTTAAACTTTGGTTGATGTAAACGTTTAAAACAAAATTCCCAAAAATTATATATAAAAACTTTACTTCAAATTTTTTAATCAATCCTACAGTTGTCTGGAAACAGGAAAATCGCAAACCACATTGACTTAAAAATAGTTTAAATGTTAATTGTTTCGACGTGTATGTCTGAATTACGAGTAAACCATTATTGAATGACTAGTTGAATGGTTTTGTAGTACTTTAAACGCCACAATGAACAATAACATTTGATGAGTGGCTTTGTGAAGTGAACATTACATTTTATTGCAGGCAATACAATTTATTTGCATAATTATTTTTGTTCACTTAAATGTTTATTTGAGGGATTATCTGCTGAGGAAAATAAGCACTAAAATAAATAATAATTGTCACGTTTTCTGTTAGTACGTTCATGTGGTGTTAGTTGAATGTAAGAGAATGAAGTAATGTCTGCTGTCTTCTAGTGGAGTAAAGGAATGTTTGTTGTCTTTTACTGGAGTGAAGAATACTTTTAAGGAATATTTGATTTCTTTGGAAGAGTTAAGGAATGTTTGGTGCCTTCTAGAGTAGGAAGGAAATTTCGGCGTCTCCTTGAGGAGTGAATAAATGTTTGGTGTATTCTGGAGGAGAGAAGGAATGTTTTATGTATCCTGGAGGAGTAAAGGATGTTTGGTGTATTCTAGATGAGTGAAGGAATGTTTGGTGTATTTTGAAGGAGAGAAAGGTTATTTTTTGTCTCATGGAGGAGTGAAGGAATGTTTGGTGTATTCTGGAGGCATGAAAGAGTTTTCGGTGTCTCCTGGAGGAGTGGAGGAATTTTTGGTGTCTTCTGGAGGAGTGAAGGAATGTTTTTTGTCTTCTGGAGGAGTGAATGAATGTTTGGTGTATTCTGGAGGAGAGTAGGAATATTTTATGTCTTATGGAGGAGTGAAGGATGTTTGGTGTATTCTGGAGGAGTGAAGGAATATTTGTTGTATTCTAGAGGAGTGAAGGAATGTTTGGTATATTCTGGAGGAGAGAAGGGATGTTTTATGTCTTCTAGAGGAGTGAAAGATATTTGGTGTATTCTGGAGGAGAGTAGGAATGTTTATGTCTTCTAGAGGAGTGTAAGATGTTTGGTGTATTCTGGAGGAGAGTAGGAATGTTTTATGTCTTCCGGAATGAGTAAAGGATGTTTGGTGTATTCTAGAGGAGTGAAGGATTATTCGGTGTCTCCTGAAGGAGTGAAGGATGTTTGGTGTATTCTAGAGGAGTGAAGGGATTTTTATTGTATTCTAGAGAAGTGAAGGAATGTTTATTGTATTCTAGAGGAGTGAAGGAATGTTTGGTGTATTTTGGAGGAGTGAAGGAATGTTTGGTGTATTTTGGAGGAGATTAGGAATGTTTTATGTCTTCTGGAGGAGTGAAGGAATGTTTGGTGTATTTTGGAGGAGATTAGGAATGTTTTATGTCTTCTGGAGGAGTGAAGGATGTTTGGTGTATTCTAGAGGAGTGAAGGAATGTTTGGTGTATTTTGGAGGAGATAGGAATGTTTTATGTCTTCTGGAGGAGTGAAGGATGTTTGGTGTATTCTAGAGGAGTGAAGGAATGTTTATTGTATTCTAGAGAAGTGAAGGAATGTTTATTGTATTCTAGAGGAGTGAAGGAATGTTTATTGTATTCTAGAGGAGTGAAGGAATGTTTGGTGTATTTTGGAGGAGATTAGGAATGTTTTATGTCTTCTGGAGGAGTGAAGGATGTTTGGTGTATTCTAGAGGAGTGAAGGAATGTTTATTGTATTCTAGAGAAGTGAAGGAATGTTTATTGTATTCTAGAGGAGTGAAGGAATGTTTATTGTATTCTAGAGGAGTGAAGGAATGTTTGGTGTATTTTGGAGGAGATTAGGAATGTTTTATGTCTTCTGGAGGAGTGAAGGAATGTTTGGTGTATTTTGGAGGAGATTAGGAATGTTTTATGTCTTCTGGAGGAGTGAAGGATGTTTGGTGTATTTTGGAGGAGATTAGGAATGTTTTATGTCTTCTGGAGGAGTGAAGGATGTTTGGTGTATTCTAGAGGAGTGAAGGAATGTTTGGTGTATTTTGGAGGAGATAGGAATGTTTTATGTCTTCTGGAGGAGTGAAGGATGTTTGGTGTATTCTAGAGGAGTGAAGGAATGTTTATTGTATTCTAGAGGAGTGAAGGAATGTTTGGTGTATTTTGGAGGAGATTAGGAATGTTTTATGTCTTCTAGAGGAGTGAAAGATATTTGGTGTATTTTGGAGGAGTGAAGGATGTTTGGTGTATTTTGGAGGAGATTAGGAATGTTTTATGTCTTCTGGAGGAGTGAAGGATGTTTGGTGTATTTTGGAGGAGATTAGGAATGTTTGGTGTATTTTGGAGGAGATTAGGAATGTTTTATGTCTCCTGGAGGAGTGAAGGATGTTTGGTGTATTCTAGAGGAGTGAAGGAATGTTTATTGTATTCTAGAGGAGTGAAGGAATGTTTGGTGTATTTTGGAGGAGATTAGGAATGTTTTATGTCTTCTAGAGGAGTGAAAGATATTTGGTGTATTTTGGAGGAGTGAAGGATGTTTGGTGTATTTTGGAGGAGATTAGGAATGTTTTATGTCTTCTGGAGGAGTGAAGGATGTTTGGTGTATTTTGGAGGAGATTAGGAATGTTTTATGTCTTCTGGAGGAGTGAAGGATGTTTGGTGTATTTTGGAGGAGATTAGGAATGTTTTATGTCTTCTGGAGGAGTGAAGGATGTTTGGTGTATTCTAGAGGAGTGAAGGAATGTTTGGTGTATTTTGGAGGAGATTAGGAATGTTTTATGTCTCCTGGAGGAGTGAAGGATGTTTGGTGTATTTTGGAGGAGATTAGGAATGTTTTATGTCTTCTGGAGGAGTGAAGGATGTTTGGTGTATTCTAGAGGAGTGAAGGATGTTTGGTGTATTTTGGAGGAGATTAGGAATGTTTTATGTCTTCTGGAGGAGTGAAGGATGTTTGGTGTATTTTGGAGGAGATTAGGAATGTTTTATGTCTTCTGGAGGAGTGAAGGATGTTTGGTGTATTTTGGAGGAGATTAGGAATGTTTTATGTCTTCTGGAGGAGTGAAGGATGTTTGGTGTATTCTAGAGGAGTGAAGGAATGTTTGGTGTATTTTGGAGGAGTGAAGGATGTTTGGTGTATTTTGGAGGAGATTAGGAATGTTTTATGTCTTCTGGAGGAGTGAAGGATGTTTGGTGTATTTTGGAGGAGATTAGGAATGTTTTATGTCTTCTGGAGGAGTGAAGGATGTTTGGTGTATTCTAGAGGAGTGAAGGAATGTTTGGTGTATTTTGGAGGAGATTAGGAATGTTTTATGTCTCCTGGAGGAGTGAAGGATGTTTGGTGTATTCTAGAGGAGTGAAGGAATGTTTATTGTATTCTAGAGGAGTGAAGGAATGTTTGGTGTATTTTGGAGGAGATTAGGAATGTTTTATGTCTTCTGGAGGAGTGAAGGATGTTTGGTGTATTCTAGAGGAGTGAAGGAATGTTTATTGTATTCTAGAGGAGTGAAGGAATGTTTTGTGTATTTTGGAGGAGATTAGGAATGTTTTATGTGTTCTGGAGGAGTGAAGGATATTTGGTGTATTCTGGAGGAGTGAAGGAATGTTTCTAGCGGTAATGATTATGTGTTTTGTCTTTTGGTGGACTGTTGAATGTTTCGGGGTATTTTCAGAGGGAAAGTATTAATGGTCTGTTTTGTAGGTTATGTTTGGTGTTTTATGAAAGGATTTTGTCTACTTATCAATGATTTGGGTTAGTTCAATCAAATGTAGTGGTTTTATTATGGAACACTCACGTCAGTTTAGCATAGAATATAGCATTGCTATACGAATATAAAATATAGCATTGCTATTCGTATATAAAATATAGCATTACTATACGAATATAAAATATAGCATTGCTATACGAATATAAAATTTGTCAAAACCTCTTATCCCGCAGTGTACAACGAATTGATAGGTTATTACTAAAGCAGTTCTTCATATATTGTCATTCGAATTACACATACCTCTTTGTACATACGACAGGTGACATGACGTAACTTCCATCTTCTTTATAGACTGCACAGTTGTTCATACCTGCGACTGTACTTTTACTATTCCTTATGCTCCATCTACTTAATTCCTTGGTTTGGCCCACTTAGTAGAATATCCTAATTGTCTTAGTTGCATAGTAGTAACGCAAACGTATAAAATCACGTAGCCCATATAGATATAGGAAAAATATAACTTTCATTGTTCGTTTGTAAGATAACCACGACATATTTTCAGAAAATATGAGCAGCTTGGTGACAAAAGGGAAAGGCCAGCTGCTGCTGTAGTTGAATGTGCCTTAGATTGAGCACGTCAGAGTTTGTCTATTGGTCAATTTCACTTGTCGCTGGTCAAAGCGGCTTAGAAATACTCCCCCATGTTGCGACGCTCTTTTGCGGTAATTGTATGTCCCTTGTAGGAGAGATTTCGTCTAACTGGCTATTGCAATATTATATTTATATCTTACATTGTTTGGTCTTTAATTATCTTATTTGTGAACTGATGTATCTAATTTATTGAATATTTAAAATATTATGAATCCCAAGAAACTTTTCCTAAACCATTACCACTGTTGCAAAAAGATTTATCATAATTTTGTAAAGTTTTGCGTTGCTAATGTAAATCATTGATTATGTCACTGCTACACATATTTTTATTAGACGATAAAATTTCATATAAGTTGAAAAGTGTTCATATACCGAAAATGGATTCCATAGAAAATTTCCTAAATGGGTCAAGAGAAGTTCCTTAATCTGAATTTAACTATTTTAATACATATAATATAAATGTATTTGTATATTAACTAACTTCTATAAGTCTGCTGGCTCTTTTTAAACTAAAAATATATTAAAGAAATACATTTTAGCTTCTATAACATGGATGTAGCCTATACATAGTTAAGTCATCGAAACATTAAGTTATTTGCATAGTTGATGTGTTACATGAAACAACACCTTGTTTATCAGATGATTAACTTTGTCATTAGTGAATTTAAAAAACAAGCTTATGATTATAAAACTATTTACTAATATTACGTAATATTATAATCGTTAAAAAAAGTTATTCAAAACAGTTAACCCCTTACCTTTCGTTCAATTACACCGACTTGAAGTCGATAGACGTGGTTTACTATAACTCACTCTGTTGACAATGTACAGAATACTGTACTAATAAGATATACAGGATATAATTAAGTTAGGTAACTCAAACCGTTGTATAAAAGTTAATGTGTCAATTCGTACAACAAAGAGTGATTTCCTTCAATGTAACAGATATGTAAGGTTTATTCACGTAGTAAATAGATATCCATCTAAGCAGTCAAATATAAATATGCAGTTTACACTTTCTAAAAGTAGTATATTTTCACGGTTACTTTTTGCCAAAGTATTTAGTCTACTATTAACGTTTATAAATGAGATAAAGGATCGCGAGCAGTATTTAATTCTAGTACAATACTTACATATACTAAGAAAATAATTTGAATGTACTAAAGCACACATGAAATAATCAGAACACAAGAAAACGTTATTAAAATTGGAATTTCCTTCCGAATTTCCGCTCGGTTTTCATAACACCTCCCGTCGGCGATCAGAATAGTTCGTCATTGGCTTCCGCTAACACGCGATCTTGTACGTTTAATTTGCTTTAAAATAAGAGAAAGTGGTGCTAGTAGATTGATGTGCAGGGTGCGGGGGTGAAGCAGGGTACCACCGAGCCGTGCAGTGAAATGTGTCTGTTTCCACGGGGACCTGGAGTTTCACGAGTCATTCGCCATCAATGGGGTTGCAGAACAGCGAGCTTCCCATAAACTCGATTAAGGGCGAAACAAGAGATGGCTCGTGCTCTTCCCCTCCCCCTTCATCACGGTATATCAAGCGAGACAGTAGAGAGGGGGGGGTCCCTGTGCGAGCGCTCTTCACCAATAGAGGGATAATTGTAACACTTTTTGAAAAGTCGTAATAGGGCTATTTATAAGACTGACCCAAGACAGGCGTATTACTGTTGATAAATAAAATATTTTATATTCTTAAGAAACTGTCCAACAGGTTTTGCACGTATTTTTTTTATTCCCTGTATAACGTGGTTTAAGCATCGTAAGTGGGCACAGTTTCAGTATACCTATTAAAAGTCGGTACTTAAAAGTTTTAAGTTCTTTTTGTTCAAAAAAGCCATACTCGAAGTTTCTCTTGATAGCTGATATATCTGAAAGGGATGGTTTATAAGAGCCCACTAACGCAAAGTGGACAGCAAGCCATAGGCTGACTAAATCCTACACAAATTTAAATTATCTATTAAGAGAAAAAGTACATTAAGAACCAGAAAATTTTATTTTTTTAATTAATATTTTGAATGACACGATAAATTTATATTCGTCTACCATCAAAGAAATTAAAAAAAAAAAAATAATACTCTACATTGCCACAAAGTTGATTGGTTAGAAAAATGAAAACCCCGGTAAAATAAAAAGCCAAATCGTGAAAATAATATTTTAAAAATAATCTTCCTGAAGTATAAGAATTATAGATAATTTCGTGGAAATCTTAAAATAAGTGTCTGAATAGATTTTCATGTGGTGTTCAATTTCCTTGCATTAATACAAGGCATGGGGAGGCACTATGCTACCCAAATCATAGAAAGTCAAAATTTGAAAAAAGGCCCAGCTTATATGGGATTTTTTAAAATAATTGCCACCACTTTAAAAAAGAAAGAAAAATTTCAAAATGTAAAGATTTAGTAAAGTCCTTTCTTCTTTCGCATGTCTTCTACGGTGTAAAGGATTATCTTAATATGGAAAGTTCCAAGTTTTGATTGTTTTAAATTATTTTAATTTACATATAACAGTTGAATCCATTTGGCAACACTATTCGATGTATACTTAAATACATATTTTGAGTGTTCAAAGTTATACAATTTCATACACTCGACTACCTCACATGTCTGTAGTACAATATATATATATATATATATATATATATATATATATATATATATATATATATATATATATATATTAAATATTAATTAATTGATACAGCATTATATTAGAAGTAGTTGTATTTAATTTGACAAGACACAAAATTTGTACAAATAGAATTTATAATTGTATCACATATTATGTGTTAATAAAGGATTTGATTTGATTAAAGATTGATTTTATTTAAAATTTTCATTGAATTTTTTTTACGAATACAATAAAAATAGTTCAAAGGGTTGGAAATAAATAACTAATATAAAGTGTCAAATCGTTATAGAATTTCTTCTTCGTAAAATCACTAAGGACTCAGTAGGTAAATACGACTGACAATAAATTATGACAACATTTTTGTTTTTAATTTTTAACAACAAATCTTATCGTTTGAAATTTTTATTTTACGCCCTAAGCACCAATAATTTAGCACATCAAAATAGTAATTTAAAAAAATTAAAAAATCCATGTTACTGAAGTGTAATAATGTTAAATTTTATATATTATTACGACATTTAGCTTTTAACTCCTCTACAGTGTAAAATAAGTCTAGTTATAATTTGAGCTTTCAATTTTGTGAGTGCCAATTGTTTGGAAAAATCACCGATACTGTATTGTGATGAAACCGCCCGTGCTTATTCATGGTCCAATTACAGTTCCACTACATTTAGCTGCCTTTCAGGAGCTCAATTACATTAGCACTTACACTAAGTGTAATATTGACCCGGGGAACCCCCTTCTGTAATTAACTCCTAACTACGCAGACAGTTAACACGAAGGCACAGATATCTGTGAATGTACTGCATCCGATTTCACGTGAATTTGGTCCTTATTTAACTTTATGTGAGGATACGGTGAAGTATGCTAGCCTTGTACTAGCACTGTGTGAAGAAACACTTGGCAACGTTTCACGTTCAACAAACTTATAAAGATATCCTGTAGGTGAGTTAGTGTAGAATATTCTGCGAACCATAAATATTTTAAAAAAAGAGTTAAAAATTTAAAATTCAAGTTTTTTGTTTTGTTTTTACACGATTATATAAATCATTGAATCTACTATTTCTCCTCCACAACACTTCGACATTATTTTATGCAACGTTTTATTTATTTTTTTTTTACGTATACTATTTATTTTAAACTCGTCTTTTGGGTACATTACAAATGTTATACAAAAATACAAGATATAATGCGTTTACAAAACAAATATCTTGTCATAACCTCAATATCCACCACCTAACATTAGTCACCACCTAGTATCAGCCACCAACTTACAAAAGCTAAAACCGTACAACAACCATCGCCTTAAACAGCCACCACCTAGCACCAGCTACCACCTTATAACAACCACCAACTTACAATAACACCACCTTACAATAACCACCACCTTACAACAACCACCAACTTACAATAACACCACCTTACAATAACCACCACCTTACAACAACCACCAAGTTACAAACCACAATAACCTTACAACAGGCACCACCTTACAACAGGCACCACCTTACAACAAGCTCCATCTTACAACAAGCACCATCTTACAACAAGCACCATCTTACAACAAGCACATCTTACAACAGGCACCACCTTACAACAAGCACCACCTTACAACAGGCACCACCTTAAAACATGCACCACCTTACAACAAGCACCACCTTACAACAGGCACCACCTTACAACAGGCACCACCTTACAACAAACACCATCTTACAACAAGCACCATCTTACAACAGGCACCACCTTACAACAGGCACCACCTTACAACAGGCACCACCTTAAAACATGCACCACCTTACAACAAGCACCACCTTACAACAGGCACCACCTTACAACAGGCACCACCTTACAACAAACACCATCTTACAACAAGCACCATCTTACAACAGGCACCACCTTACAACAGGCACCACCTTAAAACATGCACCACCTTACAACAAGCACCACCTTACAACAGGCACCACCTTACAACAGGCACCACCTTACAACAGGCACCACCTTACAACAAACACCACCTTACAACAAGCACCATCTTACAACAGGCACCACCTTACAACAGACACCACCTTACAACAAGCACCATCTTACAACAGGCACCTCCTTACAACAGGCACTTCCTTACAACAGGCACCACGTTACAACAAGCACCATCTTACAACAACCACCATCTTACAACAGGCACCACCTTACAACAGTCACCACCTTACAACAGGCAACAACTTGACAAACTTAAAATGCTAATTCGTCAAGCCAAAAAAGGTAACCTATTGGATTGCTGAGTGTGCTACTTAAGATCAATGGTGATGTGGGGATGGGTTAGGGGAGGTCAGGTGAGATAGGATAGGGAGAGGTGACGTGAGGTGGGGTGAGGTTAGTAAGTTCTGTTAGATATGATGTTAGGTTATGTCAGGTTGAGTTAGGTTAGGTTACCTGAGGTGAGATGCGGTTATGAAATGCCAAGGTAGAGTGGGTTGGCTACGGTGAGCTGAGTTGTGGTGAGGTAAGATTGTATTAGGTGAAATTAAGTTAGGTTATGTTAGCCTCTTTACTAATAAAAGTTATTCCTTAACACGAAAGTTTACTGCACTACACATATTGTAATATAGTTGCATTGTCAATGTTAACTTATGTAGATCAGCCCAACTTGGTAGACAAAGAGGTACACTTAGACGTCCCTCAATTACAACTTCTCTCTCAGGAATGGCCGGTGGCCCTATAACACTATTACCTTCTGAAACATACTCGTAACAATAAGAGAAGCAAGCCATTGTACTAGAGAATTGAAAACAATGCATTCATAATGTTTATAGTTCAGAGGCTCTTGAGAGTTAGTTGACTTAATAAATGCCAAAACAACAATTTATACGAAAAAACATAAAATTTTGAATGTTAACTGATAAGTATTATATATTTTGTCTCTAATTTTTTACAAAATTTTATGTAATTTTTGTGATACTATTTCTAAAACAATAAAAATTATACATCAAATTATAATATAATAGAGCTATACATTTTTCAAAATTATAATTTGTCTAACAAACAACTAAACATGGGTTTTATAATTTGAAAAAATGCAGCCTTTTTATACATAATCAAGGATAGACACGATTGTAGCTACATATAGAAAAAAGTAGCTACAGTAAATTAGGTTTTGTATCCAATCATTTTAAGGGGAAAAAACAGAAAATCTTTTTCGCGGTAAGGAATGGCTCCAGCAGATAAAACACCCCCTTCCCATTATCTGAAATACGTTAACAGTTAAAACCCCACTTTCACGCACAGTTCGCGTTAAGGGGCGCCATAAGCAATATGGAACGTCATTTTTGTAACGGAATGCGATGCGTTGATCACCACCATCGGGCCAAATGGACCGCGCAAGACGACCTCGTAAGGGGACTATTACTACTGGCAAGATGTGGAGTATCATAAAGTGTGTAACAGTAAGGATCTCCCCTCTTCCCATTCAAAGTCACAACATAACACACCTACATCGACAGAAGCAGTGATGTTGCAAGACGACCTCGTAAGGGGACTATTACTACTGGCACGAAGTGGAGTATCATAAAGTGTGTAATAGTAAGGATCTCCCCTCTTCCCATTCAAAGTCACACCATAACACACCTACATCGACAGAAGCAGTGCCGTTGCAAGACGACCTCATAAGGGGACTATTACTACTGGCACGATGAGTAGTATCATAAAGTGTGTAACAGTAAGGATCTCCCCTCTTCCCATTCAAAGTCACACCATAACACATCTACATCTACAGGAGCAGTACCGTTGCAAGACGACCTCATAAGGGGACTATTACTACTGGCACGATGAGTAGTATCATAAAGTGTGTAACAGTAAGGATCTCCCCTCTTCCCATTCAAAGTCACACCATAACACATCTACATCTACAGGAGCAGTACCGTTGCAAGACGACCTCATAAGGGGACTATTACTACTGGCACGATGAGTAGTATCATAAAATGTGTAACAGTAAGGATCTCCCCTCTTCCCATTCAAAGTCACACCATAATACACCTACATCTATAGAAGCAGTGCCGTTGCAAGACGACCTCGCAAGGGGACTATTACTACTGGCAGGATGTGGAGTATTATAAAGTGTGTAACAGCAAGGATCTCCCCTCTTCCCATCCAAAGTCACACCATAACACACCTACATCGACAGAAGCTGAACCGTTGCAAGACGACCTCGTAAGGGGACTATTACTACTGGCAGGATGTGAGTATCATAAAGTGTGTAACAGCAAGGATCTCCCCTCTTCCCATCCAAAGTCACACCATAACACACCTACATTGACAGAAGCTGAACCGTTGCAAGACGACCTCGTAAGGGGACTATTACTACTGGCACGATGAGTAGTATCATAAAGTGTTTAACAATAAGGATCTCCCCTCTTCCCATTCAAAGCACACCATAATACACCTACATCTACAGAAGCTGTGCCGTTGCAAGACGACCTCGTAAGGGGACTATTACTACTGGCACGATGAGTAGTATCATAAAGTGTTTAACAATAAGGATCTCCCCTCTTCCCATTCAAAGTCACACCATAATACACCTACATCTATAGAAGCAGTGCCGTTGCAAGACGACCTCGCAAGGGGACTATTACTACTGGCAGGATGTGAAGTATTATAAAGTATGTAACAGCAAGGATGTCCCCTCTTCCCATCCAAAGTCACACCATAACACACCTACATCGATAGAAACTGAACCGTTGCAAGACGACCTCGTAAGGGGACTATTACTACTGGCAGGATGAGTAGTATCATAAAGTGTGTAACAGTAAGGATCTCCCCTCTTCCCAACCAAAGTCACACCATAACACACCTACATCGACAGAAGCTGAACCGTTGCAAGACGACCTCACAAGGGGACTATTACTACTGGCAGGATGTGAAGTATTTAACAGCAAGGATCTCCCCTCTTCCCATCCAAAGTCACACCATAACACACCTACATCGACAGAAGCTGAACCGTTGCAAGACGACCTCGCAAAGGGACTATTACTACTGGCAGGATTTGAAGTATTATAAAGTGTGTAACAGCAAGGATCTCCCCTCTTCCCATCCAAAGTCACACCATAACACACCTACATCGACAGAAGCTGAACCGTTGCAAGACGACTTCGTAAGAGGACTATTACTACTGGCACGATGAGTAGTATCATAAAGTGTTTAACAATAACGTTCTCCCCTCTTCCCATTCAAAGTCACACCACAACACACCTACATCTATAGAAGCTGTGCCGTTGCAAGACGACCTCGTAAGGGGACTTATTACTACTGGCACGATGAGTAGTATCATAAAGTGTTTAACAATAAGGTTCTCCCCTCTTCCCATCCAAAGTCACACCATAACACACCTACATCGACAGAAGCTGTGCCGTTGCAAGACGACCTCGTAAGGGGACTATTACTACTGGCACGATGAGTAGTATCATAAAGTGTTTAACAATAAGGATCTCCCCTCTTCCATTCAAAGTCACACCATAACACACCTACATCGACAGAAGCTGTGCCGTTGCAAGACGACCTCGTAAGGGGACTATTACTACTGGCAGGATGTGGAGTATCATAAAGTGTGTAACAGCAAGAATCTCCCCTCTTCCATTCAAAGTCACACCATAACACACCTACATCGACAGAAGCTGTGCCGTTGCAAGACGACCTCGTAAGGGGACTATTACTACTGGCAAGATGTGGAGTATCATAAAGTGTGTAACAGTAAGGATATCCCGTCTTACCTTTCAAAATCACACCACAACACATCTACCGTTGCAAGACGACCTCGTAGGGACACTATTACTACTGGCAAGATGTGTAGTATCATAAAGTGTGTAACAGCAAGGATCTCCCTTCTTACCTTTCAGTCACACCACAACACATCTACCGTTGCAAGACGACCTCGTAGGGACACTATTACTACTGGCAAGATGTGTAGTATCATAAAGTGTGTAACAGCAAGGATCTCCCTTCTTACCTTTCAGTCACACCACAACACATCTACCGTTACAAGACGATCTCGTAGGGACACTATTACTACTGGCAAGATGTGTAGTATCATAAAGTGTGTAACAGCAAGGATCTCCCTTCTTACCTTTCAAAGTCACACCACAACACATCTTCAACAGGAATTGGCATCCTGTATGTAAAAAAAAAACAAAAACAAAATAGTACTAAATAGTTTTCGTGAGTTGAATTTGTTTCCAGGTACCTTATTTAAATGATCCCAGAGGGAAGAGAGTTGAAATGAATAGACTTAGTTGTAGGAGAGACAAATAAAAGGTTTCTATTCAAAAAGTTTCAAATCATCAGTCATTTGAAATTAAATATTAGAATTTATTTGTTAAATTTATATTCCATTTAGTTTAATTGTAAAGGTTTTAATGAAAACACGTTCGATTATTTCACAAATCTTCAGTTTTAACGAACACATTTTAGCCTGTACGGCATCAGATTAGGTTAAATACTGTACAAAAATATGAAACATTTAACAATAAAAACATTTGTAAATAGATTAACATAAATGAAAAAGTACATGAAAATAAAACAAATATTTTAATTTATTGAAGTATGTTTCCAAAACACGAGAGAAAATTTTATTATAACTACGAACACCACGTTCTATTCAAAGCTGTCATTGGTATCAGCAATGGAATACAAAGTAGATCCGAAGAGCAGGAGCACCCATCAGTAACAGCATAAATCAACTGTCACCCAAGATGTATGGAGCTAGCCTTCATGTCCCGACTTGTAACTTTCTAAACACGAATCTAGCAATACAAGTCGCGTAAAAACAGAGCGAACACACTTGTTTTGTCACTTTGGAATAATGAACCTCTCCGGTGGAGCTAAATCTTACCAAATGTATCTTCCAAACATAACATTTGGGAGCAGAAGATATATATACTATGGACAAAGGCAAGCTTCAATTCTTACGACTTCGAGACAAACACAGAAGAGTTAAAAGTGACTCAAAGAACACGTATACACGAGTTCACAGGTCTGAAACAACATAATTACAAGCCGCAAACCTCACTCTAATACGATAGTCTGATATAAAATATTTATTTCAAAAATTTGGTGTCCGGACAATTCGTCCCACGGACATTTCGTCCCCCAAGAAAAATGCGGACATTTCGTCCTACTTTGTGGAACGGCTACCTGGGTAGGGTTTGATAAATAGTCTCCAAATTTTTCTAAACGGACACTTCGTCCCACCTGAGAGAAGGGTTGTAAAAAGGTTAGGTTAGGTTAGGTTAGGTTAGGTTAGGTTAGGTTAGTTCTCTCAGGGTGGGACGAAGTGTCCGTTTAGAAATATTTGGAGACTAATTATCAAACCCGACCCAGGTAGACACTCCACAGAGTGGGACGGAATGTCCGCATTTTTCTTTGGGGACGAAATGTCCGTGGGACGAATTGTCCTGTAATCCAAAAATTTTACTCGTACATTTAAAAAACTGAATTCAAATCCGACATTATTTAAAAAAAAAACACAAACAAAGTGATTTCTCGTGTTAATTCTTAGCAATTCTTTTACAAATTTAAATTACTTTGAGTTGGAAAAAATCTTTAAAAACTAATTTTGCGAATCTATATCTGCTGCCGTGTTGGATTTGATTCTCTATACGGCCGATATTAAATAATTCAAATAAAGATGGAATCTTATTTATGAACGTAATATTTTGAACTTGGCCTTTATTGATGAGAATAGCATTCAACTCTAGAGCTTCATATTTTAATTTTGGCCCTTTATTTACTAAATAATTACAGATAACTTTTGTTCTAATTTAATATATTTTAATTTAAGATACAGTAAATTTCCGCCGTTCTTCATCTCATAAAATAGTTTGGGGATGGACAAAGATACGAAAATCGGTCTTCTGATAGTCGATAAGTAGTTCCAGAAGTCAACATCAGGTAGAGGGTGGGAGGTTAGTCTGTGGGGAAAATGCTCGCCACATCATATTGAATTCTTTGATGATGGGCTGTACATTAATTTTAACAGTCGATGTTTTTGTACTGACACTAATAAAACTAATATGAAGGGTGCTATTAATACCAAAATTGTTTACAGGCTGCCTTTCTATTATTGAAAAAAAAAACTCTCCCTCCACTTTGATTATAAAACTGTCAACTTACGTAACATACCTCTACAATGTCTTTTTCAAATAAGTAATGGACAGACTATTTTTCTATTATTGAAAAAAAACTCTCCCTCCACTTTGATTATAAAACTGTCAACTTACGTAACATACCTCTACAATGTCTTTTTCAAATAAATAATGAGCAGACGGATTTTTATTGTCGTTGGTAAATTGCTCTGTTTTTAGTTTCAGACAATGAAATGTATTTTTATTCGATTAAATAATTATGTAATTTATATATTTTCTCACAGCCAACTCATTTTATGTAAAAATATGTCATCAAACTATTTTTTGTTCTATTATTACCATTAAAAAAATGAGCATGTCAAGTTACAATAGTACAATAGAGAATGTAAAGAGAGGAATACATTAACCTAGCATGATAATTAGTGATATAACGGTAAAATTAAAGAGACCTAATTATCCGTGCAGAGGGTGACTGTTAACGAATATTTAGGAGGTATGGATTTGGCGGGAGATTTTAATTACAAAACTTTTATCAGTAATGAAGAGTAACTGAATCTCTCACAGGGGCCGTTTTACCCGTCAAATAAATATGTCCGGAGGAACAATGGTTGTAAGAGTGAATTTCCACAAAGAAAAAAAGCTTTTGCTCGAACTTTCGCTTTTACTTAAGACAAATTTCATCGTGATAAAGGGAGATGGAAGGGGCTGCCGGCTAACGCGGCTTTCAGCGAAGGAACAGCTCTCTAAAAGTGAAAGCGCTTTAGTGGGCGTTACAGCCCCGAAACCGAATTAGGGAATGTACAAAATAGCAATTAGGGAAGCTGATGGAGTGCCTTGTAAGACCCTAATTTGATAATCTGTTTGGCGAAGGCACTGTATTTTTAATGAGGCCAGGCAGCTCAGCTGTACTGATTAAGTTTAACTTCACTCACTTCGCTCTCTGTCAGTCAGTTCACGCCAGGTAAGAGTTTTTACTTGGCAAATGCAATCAGAGACGGGTCCTGCATCTGCCATACTTTGCACTTCGACTTTCGTCTAAGTGGATTGGCGAGTTAGCTCCCCCTTCCCCCACACCTTTGTGCTGCACCAAACTTTCCTCTACGTACTAACTGCAGATAACAGTTCACTCCAATTTGATTTACTAGTTGAGACACAAAACTAGGGGAAACCTCGCTTGTTCTTTTGGCTATCGTAACCACACTTAATTCATAAGTTACCGACGCAATTAACTGGAAATGGATTTAGTAAGTCTGTATGTTCGAAGGGTTGTTAATTTGGAATTCTTCACGTTCGTAAGGATATGTCCCACGCTCCCTACGTATACCCCCTATGACCCCACTCCCTATACTACTCATGCAAACTATCTAAAGTCTTCTTACTTACTTAGTCGTTACTGTAGTATATGCAATAACGACTAAGAATATAAACATTTGTAATAATAATGTGAAGATACAAATATCAATGCATTGTCATCAGTACTACTGTAAACGTAGGCCTACCTTTGACAAAGGGCCAGTAAACGTAGAATGGGTAGGCGACCCACTCAAGACGCGTCATAAGTTAGGATATTGAAGAAGAGACGTTTCTGCCAAGTACCATTTTCTCCAATATATGTAAAAAGATTTACTCCTTATTCTTTACACTCGTTAGTAAAACATTTGTTAGAATTTTTTACCATAACACCAAACCAAAAGTGCTCTGGGCGTTATGGGAGATTGAAAAGTCGAGAAACAGCAGAGCGGAAGATTTATTTGGGTACCAATAACTCTTGCGTTATCTCAACAGCTGAATGTATTACTGGAAACTTATTTATTTTCAATAAATTACTGTCGGTGAAAACCGTAGGAATAATTATATTATTTTAAATGTGAACTTACGTGTCGGTACACTTCTTGATAAGTTTATATTATTTTAGAATAATATTAGTTAGTCGAAATAAAACTCAATTAAAAACTTTCAGAAACATCTACTCTAAGGCTTACTTCCAACCATACTTCCAATTCCCCAGTTTGTGTTCAAAAGGATGTCAACTAATTAGTTTTCAGAGCAGACTGTTTATCAAATTACCTAATACCAAATTTCCGACCAAACAAAGGGCTAACAAAGAGACACGTCTGGAGTCTTTTAATTAGAGAAGGCCTAAAGGGCAACGATACAAGAGCTGGTAAGGAAGACGTGGCGTGACTGGCTGATCACCGGCAGTTGTGGGGTTACGAAGACATCAGCGGAGGGGTGGGGTGGTGACAGACAAGTCTAAACCTAATTGATTGTCACAATTACAGTGAAATTAGTGACAGTGAAACGATTGCCAATATAAAACAGAGAACGGCCCCTTAGTAACAGATGCCCTCAATAACCCCACCCCCCGGGCTCCCAATTCCCTTTCTCCTCATTATTATCTTTGCAAGAACAGGCAAGTAATAATTTATTGTTTATTTTAGAATTATTTCTTACAATCTATCATTCTTACATATGAGACGCCAACACAACCTTTTGCGTATTCTGAGTCGAATATGAATGATTATATGAGCGTGGATGACCTGTGAAGTCTGGTTACTACATGACTTTGGCTGTTTTCAGAAAGGGCCATTTATTAATAGCCCAAGAATAGTTTTATTGATACAGAAAAATGTAACAATTGTCAAAATAAGGACTAAAAATTACATACTTACACTTAACCATTAGCCACTACGGGTGTTCATCCAGGCGTACAGTTGAGCACTCCAAGGAATTTAGTTGCTACTCATAGCAACTGTCGCAATGAGTAGCAAAGAGCCTAACTAACAAATAAACCGTGGGTTTTCCTGCCCTCTCCCCTCCTCACTGCCCCACCTCACAATTTTACACAAGGACATAACTCCCGCATTTTTGGTAAACTCTAGCAATCAAGTTTTTATATATTATTAATCTACCCTTGCAGCCAAAGATAATTGTACAAATTTCAACTGAAAATCTGTACAAATGTAATTTATAGAAAAATAATTAGTAGAGTTTAAATATAAAACAATTTTTTAAGATTTTATCTAGACAAGGTTGTTTAGTGCCTTTATTCCACTATATTTTCAAAATTTTAACAAAATATATCACACGGTTTGTTAATGAGTTATTTACCAAAAAGGTAAAATCAGTCCCTAGGCAGACAAACATTCATAAAGAAATTTTGAAGAATTTTTCCCGCACCACATTTATTACTAATGAGGAGATTAATCATTTTATTTATAAAATTTAAAAATCATTTTTGATACCAATACCATCAATACTGCTCACTTTGAGATTTCCTTTACTGTCAGAGTCAGTGCACTAATAATTATGATCCACAATTATATATTTGTTACTTTTACTATGTATATAAAATATTGCATAGTTAGTGAATAAAAATTATAAACAGGAACGTGTATAGTTGTCTAATTATTTTGAACATCATGCTCATGACGGTATAGTTCGGGAGTGATTTTTAAAAAGAAAACGTGAACAGGGTCGACCCGTCAAAACTGGAAGGACATTTTGTGTCAGGACCTTTGATTTATTTCTCGTCAAAAAGTCAGCGACTAGCCTTTCATCTTGTCGACGAGCCGTCTAATAAAAAAATTAAATTAATTCTCCCCCTCCAATATTGAAATCGGCCGATCAATAAATCGGCGATTTGGGAATCAGTGAGGAAAGGGGAATGACAAGTTGTGACATTGTCGCTTTGACCGAGCGAGGAGCGGTGTCCGATTGGGATTTGAAATTTTGCATTTTCCTTTTAGCAGGATTTGTCTAAATTGTTTAATATATATATACGTGTATTTTTTTTTCACGTTTAGCATACAGTTGTTACTTAATAGTATTAAGGAGATATTTACTGTGAATAAATTTAAGAGAAATTACGTCATGTTTAAAAAGTTAAATAAGTAAAATGGATGCAACGCGATAAAATTGTATATAACATGTAGTATATACAGATGTAATCTGAGGTTTTACATATTTTGTACATTTTTTATATGTAATTAGAACATTAAACAAATCGAATCACAAATAGTTTTTATTTTTTCTAAATTATTTGGTATATAGAGCTCTTAAAATACCTGCTATAGAGCTCTTAAAAATAGTTTGATTATACTACAAAATATTCACAATTCAAGGGATCTCGTAACGATAGTTTAACAGAAAGAGCGAAAAATGTTATCAATACAAAACCATGAACTTTGTTTGTAAACGGTGTTTGACGACCCTTTCTCCTATTCCTCTTTTTTTTAATGTCATATCATGCAAATTCGTTAACAAACCTACCCCTACTGTACATAGTCACGGTATTCTAATATATGATTTTTCTGTACTTAGACAACAATGTCCACTCATTTGCCATAAAATACACAAAATGTGTCAGTGTATTTTATAGGTTTCTATACTTTAGCAGAATATAATATCAGTATTTGTTGTATTACAAATAGAGGTCAAACTACAATGACAAAACCAATCCGGAACATCCAGAGCATAAAAGTTTTAAGCTTTATAAACGTCACAAGCTAAACTCGCTTAATCGCTTGTGCCGAGACATGGATTGACTTTTAAAAAGTTTTCAACTAGTCGCATTATCGGGCTTTGTTCATTTAGTAAAAGCAGCGTACACCAGCGGTCTTTCATTTCATTTTATTTTGATTGCCTAAACAAATCACGTATTCTTTAAGTGCATTTTATTCATTTTCGTTAAGATGCCATGAATTCATATGATATTAAAATTTATTTCGGCTGATCACGACTGGACAAGTAGGCGTGTAAAGGTGAGCGTGTTTTGATAAGTGACAGGGTTAAACTTATATGACAATATTGCCAAGATTGAATATTCTTGACAGCTTGGAACTAAAATAGTAACAATACATTTCATAGTTCCACAATCACACAATCTCAGTGATTAAAGAAGAGGACTGATAGTTTGGACTTTCGATGTGGTTGACACTGGAAGTTTTGGAGAATCCATAAAATGTTCTCATGGTTATTAAAAGATAGGGTTGGAAAGGTGTACATACATTTCTTCTAGCGATGAGTGAAAAAAAGCATGACTGAACTGCAATAGTTAGGACATATATCCTAGCTTTCTCATGACTAATAGTTAGTCGTCAGGGGATGTTGAAAATAACTGGTTATTAATGTTGTTATCACTTTTTTCTGTATGTGTTTAGTTGTATTTTCGAAACATTTAATATTTATTTCTCATTGGTTAAGGGAAGGAGATATCGTAATTGTTTGGTGATATAAAATTGTATCTTAATACATAAAGAATCTACATTAGATCTTGTGTTAAAAAGGCGGCTAAAGAACAACCAGGAGTGACGTTGAATGATTAAAACGCACAAAGAAATCGTGAAACGTTAATATTGATTATTTATTTATTTTTTCACATATTTATTCTTAAGACTCGAATCGTCAAGATTTAGATTTCTAAAGCGTGTGACGAGTGTAAATAAGCGAATGTAGTCAATTTTACAAACAAAGACCGACTATTCCTTAGAAAGTGTCATTAATTAATATCTCAACGACAAATGAACAGCCCGTTGTTATCAGCTGATCCATTTCCAAATGTGTTACAACTCTGATTGGGATCGAACTGAGAACCGTTATCTTATTAAGCTGGGCTTTAACTACGGTACCGATCAATTATGGTCAAGAGATGGATGGATGGACTGAGTCTAGAGAGTACGATGAGTGTGTGAGGTGGGGAGGGGAAAGTGCGTAGAAACTAATGCACTAGATAAAGAGTCTAGTTTCAGGGGTTACCCCACCTACAACCTTAAATAGCCCTGTTGAAATATATGACGAAAAATAGGACCTTAAAAGTGTTCGTAATTCGGTTAGATGGAAGACACGTCAGAAGAGATGGATTTGGGAGCGCAGCGCTTCACCGAGAAGAAATAGATGGGAGGACAGAGAAATGTCAAATGAAAAAACTTAAAATTCAACTTCTTAACAAAATAGGATTAATTCAAAAAATACACTTTTCAGCGAACCTCTTGACGAATTACGGTTGAAAGGTTTTAGTTGGAATCACACCACAGCTTATTCGTCCCTGATTGTTCGTTATAAGAAGTGGACATCCAAGTTTCATATCGTGAAAGGGAAGGGGGATACGAATAACGTGCCGTATAGGGGGGGGGGTTCAAGTTTAGACACTCCTTCCATACATACAATCGTATCAGAACACGTCCAAATTCAAAGAAATACATTTAATGCAAGTTTAACTTTTCAAAAGGTTTCCTTTGAAGCGGCGTGTACATAAACCTTAAAGTACACGAGGCTGATTAGTAACTTAAAGGGAATGGACTGTTGGAGAGTCAATAAACATTTGATTTTGGGAAAGTCGACTCGAGTACTTATGTGGTTATATAAAAATTAAGTAACCTGGCTTATAATTAAAGTTAGAGTTTTACAGTTTCGACATCAGACCGTTTTATTTTATATTGCTAAGTTACCTTCAAATTAAAAAAAAAAAAAATTCCTTCTATATGTATCTGTTAAAGGAGGTATAAATTATGAATTAGAAGAACTCTGTTATTCACAGATTGACACCTAATTGGCATGTTTAAAACATAGAACTACTTTTTATGATTCTTAAAAACAGCTGTGAGTGAACTAAATACAACACCCATCTTCAAACACTGGTTGTCTTAATAAGGTTTTCACTAGCGAAGGAGTAAAAGGGTTGTAAGGGGAGGGGAAGCAGATTCCTGAAATAGATGTGGCCGTTTACCCCTCCCCTCCCTTCACAGGAATGTTTGTTTGTGGTCTCTATGAATGAAGACATCAGCTGTCTACTATTGCCTCTAGATTACATACCTTCCACCCTCCACCCTGCCATACCTGAGCTGAATCCAATTCTACCAGTAGTCTTGGATGCTGGAATTACATTATAATTAAACGGAACTGTTTAAATCCGTTATTTAACAGCTGAATACGCTACCTGAAAACTAATTTGATAAAAATTTATAATTGTTTGAACTAATACTTTACATTTTACATGACATGATTAACCCTCCGAGTGTTGATCGTTAGATTTCTAACGATATTTTCTAGCGGCCGAGTGTCGATCGTTAGATTTCTAACGATCTTGCAACGCCGTAGTTTTTCACTAATTTAACCGGTTTTCATTATCGATATCGCGATAATTCGAATACTACGCGATTCTAGAACATCCAGGCTGCATGGCAACTGTATAATGCCTACTGTTTGTAAAAAATTAGCAGTTTTATTTTATTCTCAAAATTACATCAGCTGCGTTTGTTTACTGTGCCTTCAGTTGAACGTATGCTAGTTGGTAGAGTATATAATTTCTTCTATATGTCTTATATTCAAGGTGTTAAAAAAAGTGTGTAAATGTATATATTTTTGTGTTCAGTGATAAATTCTTTACTAAATGGCTATTTTGATTTTTTCATGAAGTGAACGAAAAAAAATATAAAAATTGAGATCTTGAAACATTTTTGAAACTTTTTTTGAAATTTTAAGTTCCCGCCCACAGAAAAATTTTAGGACTAAAAGTAAGTAATTCAAAATGTAGTACTTTATGTAGCCTAGTTATTTTAGATTACAAATATATATGTATGTATGGACTTATCTTTAGTTATTGGTTATAAAAAAATATTTTTAAAAAACACTTCAGAAGTCACAATAATGGTGTAACACTCGGGGGGTTTTAATGCAACACTCGGAGGGTTAACAAAGTCAAAATGGTAGTAACCATAGTTTTACTAAAATTTAGTATTCAAATGAACGTAATGTATAACATTTAGTAAAAATAATTATCATTACTCTCATATTTCATACTTTTCCTGGGTAAAGCATACACGTAGGCTAAGACCAACTACGAGTTTAAAAACATATTTTTAGTTTAATGACTTTCATTTAGGTACTAAAAACTTTAGTAGTCACAAATAAAAATAATCTTACAATTTATGTCACATAACAATTACTATTTAGCTGGGATCGTATTTCTGTGTAACTGTTAAATTAATAGTAGGAAAAAAGGAAAATTTGAAGAATAAGCCTTCCAATTCACTTTTCTACATAACAACAAACAAATAAACGTTTAATTTGACTCACTTTGTTGAGTAACTTCAATGACTACACATTACACCGTAAATATTTACCTAACTGACTTGGAAATATAGTTTACAATATTAAAATATATATTTGCTCGCGTTAGCAAATGATTAAAAATGCGTCACTTCAATCTAAAGTTATACAAAATTTCAAAATTAATTTAGAAATAAAGTATGACTGATTATTATAAAGTCAGTTATAATAATTTGCGTTTTAATTTTGAGCCATACGTGTATTTTCAGTATTACCATACGTGTATAGGAGGGTGGGTGGGTTAGTCAGTGCCACCGTACGTTTATGGGAAGGATGGTGGGTCAGTACCATCGTAAGTGTATGGGAGGGTAGGTGGGTCAGTACCGCCGTACTTGTATGGGAGGGTAGGTGGGTCAGTACCACTGTACGTGTATGGGAGGGTAGGTGGGTTGGTACCACCGTACCTGTATGGGAGGGTAGGTGGGTCAGTACCACTGAACGTGTATGGGAGGGTGGGTGGGTTAGTACCACCATACGTATATGTGTGGGTGTGTGGGTCAATCAGTACCACCATACCTGTATGGGAAGGAGAGTGGGTCAGTATCACCGTACCTGTATAGGAGGGTAGGTGGGTCAGTACCATCGTAAGTGTATGGGAGGGTGGGTGGGTCAGTGCTATTGTAAGTGTATGTTGGGGTGGATCAGTACCACCGTGTGTGGAATGGTGAGCGGGTCAATACCACCATAGGCCTTGTGTTGTATTGTACGTTGGTGACTCAGTAGGTTGCGGAACTTTGGATTACGGAATGGGTGTCCAAAGTTCGAATCCCCAACAAAGTTCACGCACAGACCGCAGGCCTACGTGAACTGAGAGCGCAGATAGAAAAACCGACGAATAAAATTGAAAGTAACAAATAATTTGAATAATGAGTCAAAATTATTTTAATTTAACATGACCCTGTTATAAAGTATGCTTAAAAAATTAGTAGTTTGCCTAAAACGTATGATTAAGCAAATAAAAATATGGTAAACAAATAACGTCAATGTATATTTAATGTACACTAGTTATCGCGATCACCTGGATTACTTGCTAACAACACACAAAAATCCAGGTTTTTTAAAAATTTTATCTGTGTTATTTTATTTGTGAAACAAGGAAATTCAAGTTGCAACGGTTGCGACAATGAAGGAGGCGGTGTTGTAGTAATTCCTACGGCCGAGTAAACTGATGTTTTCGCCCCAGGATTATTTCCGGCGCTCCGATTTGTCTGGAGACTCTCTCGCTTAAGCTAGTAATGTAAATATGTTGTAGAACACAGTTGATTATATCCTATAATATATCATACGATAATTCAGTTTTAAATATTGCTATAAACTACTTAATTTTATATCCAAGTCCTTATGTGGTAATGTAATAAATCATAAATTTTGGATGCTTATTATTGAATAATTAGAGACAATTATTATATATACATTCCACCGAGAGTCTAATATGTGAAGTGGGGAGGGGGGGTTGTAGTTCGAAACTGTCCGTCATCAGCACTAACCGGTTAAACACATTTTATAATACATTTATAAATAAAACATTAAAAATAAATAGGGGACAACCCTGCACGCTTCGTGTCTCAACCCCGTCAGTCATTACGCTTATGTTACCTCGATTTTCGACCTCAGTCTCGGATTACATTCTAATGAATAGGTTAACTGTAATATAGAGCTATCAAAATCAACAGAACAAACGAGCCGGTGGCCGAGTGGTCTTATAAGGCGTCAGGACTTTGAGCTTGGGTTAGAGATAGCGCTGGTTCGAATCCGGCCTAGACCAGAAGATTTATCAGTAATATTCACCTTCTACTGTACTGGTTCGCCCCCTTACTCTGTCTGATTAAGTTCCTCGCACAGATCAATAGTCTATGAGGAATGGGCAGAGTAAGGTAAAGGAAGTTGGCCTCTCTATTATAAAAAAAAACCTTTATTGTTGTTTTGGTTTAATAGCTGTATTGTTTTGATTTTAACTTTGATCCATTCTTAATGTTGTTATTATGAGATAAAAGGTTGCTTTTGAAGCTATTTCTAATAAAATTTCGAAGAGTTCTTTCTTAGTGCAGATGTATAATAAAGAATCTGAATTTCCTCAAAACTTCGTCAATCAAAATACAAATATTTTAGTATTGTCTTGGATTAAAATCTGTGTTTCATTTTGTGGAAAAATTATGTGGTTTTAAATCAACCTTAAAATGTGTTTAAACCAGCATAAACAATTTAAACATAAGCTGTAGTTACATGTGTTAAACATTGGTTTTTTTTCTTTTTCTTTTAACATACAAGAAAATCATTTCGTTTGTAATGGCCAGTAATTTTTAGTGGGTGGACTCCGAGTTATTATTTGCATTTCTGATTAAAAATGCGTCATAATTACCCCACCGTCCTTTACCCTGAAGCTATAAAATGAATATAGTCGTCTATAAGTCAAGGCATTATTATTACTGGCTACGAATTATATCTGAAGTATGTGTTATTATCCCCTACCAATTAATAACTGTGTGCTTACAGAATAGGGCAGACAAGGGTTGTTGGACTTTTCCCATCATTTTGCGAAGAAACCCTATTTTAGTTTTCTTCAACAAATGGTGCGAACACTCAAAAAATCCCTGACTAACCTATTAATTGGAAGAATTTATATAAATTTAAAAAAAAACTATCCATTTTAATAATATAAATTTAAATTGGCCTGAGGGTTTTTGAATCGTAATTGTTCTATTACTCCATCTTTAAATATACTAACACACTAACACTCAATACAAAATAATTATATTATGTTTGAATGTTGTAGGACATAATTTATTGTTATAGCTAAGAGGCGTAATCTGATAAATCATTTATATAAGAAGAAATAATTTAATTTGCGCAAAAGAAGTTTTTAGTTTTAAAACAACTTTTAATTTGTATTACAGTATATACTATTGTTGTTTGAAAGATATTTATTAGCATTGGGTTGTTCATGATATGTAGATAATATTTGGAGATTTCCACTGTTTAAGAAATAAACACAACGTTTCGACAGATAACAAACACCAGCCATCTTCAGGTGTACACTCAAAGCATTGGAAATCTCCAGATATTATCTACATATCAGTATACTATTTCATGTTTTAATACTATTTAAAAAACAGTATTAAATTTTGAGGACCTTTCATGACTGGGGTAACAAAGCTCGTGACAGTCCAGCTACCAAGATTGTTGTTCATTTACACTACCCAGGGGGTACATACATCTTGAGGACTGCTGCGGGCGTGAACACCACCTTCCCAGTATGTTTGAGGGGAGAAATAGATTTCTTATATCGAATCTCAGAAATGATGTGGGTGGAGTGAACTTTCCTCGCGAGGAATGGGTTTTGCTGAATAGTCTACTAACTAGTGTGGGAATATGTAACATCTTGGTTAATGGGAATCGAACCAGGATCCTTCGCGTGACTGTGGAGAGGACATCCAAACATGGATAACATTGTTGTAGATTGATCGAACTAGGAGAGATCAGCTGGTATTTACAGTTTTTGAGTCTGGTCGGGGTGGCAGAGTGCGTTAAACTCAGCATCGCACGAGAGGTCACTTCCCTTTTTAAATATTATTTTAAGAATTAAATTTTGACAATAGTTTAGTTGTATATTGTAGCTGACATAACACCTTTAAGTTTAGCATAACTTAAACACTTTAAAGTTCATTGCCAATTGGTAAAATATGATCAAATTACAAGTTGCCGTTGGATGTCAAGAGAGTGTATTGATGATCCTACCTCTATCTAGACAGACTAAAAACAAAACTATCAAATGCAAACAACCTTAATAAAATCGATAAAAACAATGATTGTAATAATCTAACAATGAGTTTTAATGTAGTGGCACCACATAGGAGAAAGTTAACATTACAAAAGCTCGCCCCACTTTGACTATTGTAATAATGTAACAATGAGTTTTAATGTAGTGGCACCACATAGGAGAAAGTTAACATTACAAAAGCTCGCCCCACTTTGACTATTGTAATAATGTAACAATGAGTTTTAATGTAGTGGCACCACATAGGAGAAAGTTAACATTACAAAAGCTCGCACCACTTTGACTATTGTAATAATGTAACAATGAGTTTTAATGTAGTGGCACCACATAGGAGAAAGTTAACATTAAAAAAGCTCGCCCCACTTTGACTATTGTAATAATGTAACAATGAGTTTTAATGTAGTGGCACCACATAGGAGAAAGTTAACATTACAAAAGCTCGCCCCACTTTGACTATTGTAATAATCTAACAATGAGTTTTAATGTAGTGGCACCACATAGGAGAAAGTTAACATTACAAAAGCTCGCCCCACTTTGACTATTGTAATAATGTAACAATGAGTTTTAATGTAGTGGCACCACATAGGAGAAAGTTAACATTACAAAAGCTCGCCCCACTTTGACTATTGTAATAATGTAACAATGAGTTTTAATGTAGTGGCACCACATAGGAGAAAGTTAACATTACAAAAGCTCGCCCCACTTTGACTATTGTAATAATGTAACAATGAGTTTTAATGTAGTGGCACCACATAGGAGAAAGTTAACATTACAAAAGCTCGCCCCACTTTGACTATTGTAATAATGTAACAATGAGTTTTAATGTAGTGGCACCACATAGGAGAAAGTTAACATTACAAAATCTCGCCCCACTTTGACTATTGTAATAATCTAACAATGAGTTTTAATGTAGTGGCACCACATAGGAGAAAGTTAACATTACAAAAGCTCGCCCCACTTTGACTATTGTAATAATGTAACAATGAGTTTTAATGTAGTGGCACCACATAGGAGAAAGTTAACATTACAAAAGCTCGCCCCACTTTGACTATTGTAATAATGTAACAATGAGTTTTAATGTAGTGGCACCACATAGGAGAAAGTTAACATTACAAAAGCTCGCCCCACTTTGACTATTGTAATAATGTAACAATGAGTTTTAATGTAGTGGCACCACATAGGAGAAAGTTAACATTAAAAAAGCTCGCCCCACTTTGACTATTGTAATAATGTAACAATGAGTTTTAATGTAGTGGCACCACATAGGAGAAAGTTAACATTACAAAAGCTCGCCCCACTTTGACTATTGTAAAATACGGCTTTTGGCCCGATGTCGTAAATCATGTGAAACAACGACAACTTTCTTCCCCCTTTCCGTTTTTTAAAGAACTCTCGGAAATAATTGTTCTTAATGGCCTCTACTCCCACTCCACCCTTTGTTACAACTCGGAGGTAAAAACAACTGTGATTCTTTTGACATCACCACTTTATAATTCAATATTATTTTACGGTCATTGTTTGGAGTAAATAAACGTTTGTGGGATATTTACTTATTAATTTATGAATACTCAATATGTATTTTCTTTAATTAAGTAAGTTTTTACAGGTATTTTTATTCAGTAAACATTCTTACCAACTGTTTAAAAGAATTAGTCCCAAAATATCAATTGAACTTATAGTGTGTAAACAATAAAAAATAAAAAAATAAAATATGGATTGTATTTTGTATTAACAGGTATCTGTATATAATTTATACATTATTTATTATTTTACCACTTCCTATTTATAAGTTATTATATATTTGTTCCTGTTTTTCACGGGGCTTGTAAAAAGTTCGTTAATTCTAGAACCGGCGGTAAAACTACATGCCTGATTTTTCACAATTGAACACGAATTTACAATAAACTTATATTTAAAACACATTTTAATACGCAAATGTGTTAAAATGTGTTTTAATACATTGATGTCAGTGGACGGAGAGTAATTCAAGGTTCGAATCCCCGACTGAGCTAACCGTAGGTACTTCACTTATTGAATGAAGTTCAGGCCACAGGCCTTAAGGCCCATGTGACCTTACGAGTAAAGTATACTCGTTGCACTTCTTGTCATAAATTTTAAAGCATTAACTTTCTTTAATTATTATAATCAAAATGCCCAACATAAGCCAAAATCGTTAAAAGTAAAAAATTATTTTTATGTACGGTAGTTTGATGTATTTTATTATATAAAAGTTTTCTTACAAAATCACTTAACCTTGATTTACTATACATGACTTTTCCTATACTTCCTCAAATGACAAATGGAAGAGTCGGGAAGTTACTAGTATACGGGAAACAATTTCCTCGAGGACAAACAATGGGCCCGCACCAGAAGTGACACTTTGATTGAGCGCAGCGAGTGGTAATGTAGACTCGCACATTAGCGGAGACTGGGACTGATATTTTAAACGAAAGTGGGATAAATATCATCTGTCACCCGTCAAGGGCTCATTTGAATAATGTCTCGTCGACTGCGCCTTCAACAGTGTCTGTCGTCTTGTATTTTCGCTCACCGAGAAGGCAAATACTGTCTGTTGTGCCGCTCCTCCGTCGCTCGGGGGCTCCTCCAAGGGGTGGGGAAGGGGGGAGCGTGTTATTTATCACGTTAGGATACACTACTGAATTTAGCCAGGACTAATGTCTTAAATTAAATTAAGGATAGTAACCTTCCATTATTATGACAATAAATCTAAACATTTTTTCAAACTTCTTACTCTCAACTTCAGAGATTTAAGATTGTACAGTATTTATTGCTACTGACCAATAGAATAGCTATAGAAAAAGTCAAATAAGTAAACAATTGACATGAATAGCAAGTAAGATTATATTAATATAAAAAACAGCACATTAAGTTGTATGATTGCAGGTCAAACAATCCTATGAAGTGACATTTCAGACAAACATTTCCCTCCCTCACTCATTTTGGCCCATGACACCAAACCTTAAAACGTGATTATAGAAATGATCATCTCAGTGACTCACTATAGACTCGTCAATCAAATATGCTTTCGATACTAGGAAGTGTTTTAAACGAGCCATAAACTGTTAAACTTTCGCTGTTGATACATTTTAGTCCCTCAGGCAGCTTACACCTGACGCCTGCTTACAATGAAAGTCGTTCACTAGTCTTGAGCCTACATTGTTGGACTCGACTGTTGTTCTTACCTCTCGTATCATATTCATGAACCAATCAAAGAGCACTTTTATTGGTAAAATAGTATTGAATTAAATACATATATGTATAGGTATGGCAGAGTCAGAAAATTTAGCTTCCTAAAAAAATTCCTACAAGAATTTTTGAATTTTAACTTTGCGATGATTATAAATATTTAAGCCTGCATAATCGGTCCATTTTCCTTAAGAGCATCTACCTAACAGTCTTATACCATAAGAAAAAGCGGGTAAGTGAATAAAATTAAAGTAGCCATCTGTTTTCAGAGATACACTGAGCTCAATATAAATTAGTCACTGTATATCGACTCCTTCCAAATCTCTGAATAACCTTTAAATTCATTTGAAATTTCCGTCAGAGTTAAAAAAAAGTAACACTGAGTATATTTTATATAATATAGTAGTTATTTGTTATAATAATGGTTTGGAGTTTTAATTTTTTAAACTATAAATGTTAAAACATCCATTCATTTATTATTTATGAAAAGTTTTTGTCACCGCATAAACAAAATAAGTTTTTTCTACGAAATATTCTACTCAGTTTTCAGTTCAATATTATCAAGGTTCAATGTACAAGCAAGCTCATTGTATTGTTATTATTAGTTAGCATACAAAAGCACACAGCCTGTACTCGCTTAATTAGATCATGCATTTACTTTGCCATCCTCTTAGAAGAAAAAAATGTTTTTTAAAGTCATTTGTAACGCAAATAATAGATATGTATTTGCTTTTTAAGGCACCATACCTACTAAAGTATTTTTATTTTTACCATTTCTAGCTTCGGATGCCAGTAGATTAGCCAATATTGTTTCATGTGTTAAACTGAAAATACGTCTTACAACTATTGCTATTTAAAATCAATAGCATCATCTACAAGTTATATAATGAAATGTTTAAGAAAACGAAGTAATGTGGGCGAGAATCAACAATAAACTAAACAGTACAACAGAAATTTAGCCAGCTACCTTAAATAGCTAAAGAATTGTAACCGAAAGTAACATAAATAAATCTGCAATAGTTGTAGTTTACAAGAAACCTGATATAACCATTCTATATAAGAAATAAATAAGGTTTACACACACACAAACAACAGTTGCAGATATGCTTACAAATCATACTAAATTTATTCAAACAAAACAGTCACAGTTAAGATTATACACCGTACTAACGGTTCGGAAAGTCTATATTCTGTCGAAACAAAATAAACAGAGCTTTACAGTGGGGAAACTGTTTTGAATCGAATTGAAATTAGAACGAAAGAAAGTTACAAAGCACCTAATTTGCTGGTATAGTATCTACAGACAACAGCATAAGGTAAACCTTACAGAAAGAACCTGTATTGAAAATGGTTTTACAATAGCAGTATTACAAAACATATCAGGATGAACAAGGCAGCACTACAAAACACCCTCTTTGAGTCTATGGGAACTGTTCCCAAGGTTTCTAGTGTCATTGATTTTATGAGGAAATTTCCCAATGTTTCTAGCCTCATTGGTTTTATAGGAAATGTTTCCGAGGTTTTTTTAGCCTAATTGGTTTTACGGGAAATGATCCCAAGGTTTCTAGCTTCATTGATTTTATGAGGAAATTTCCTAATGTTTCTAGCCTCATTGGTTTTATAGGAAATGTTTCCGAGGTTTTTTTTAGCCTAATTGGTTTTATGAAATATGTTCCTAGAGTTTCTTCCCAAGGTTTCTTGTAACAATGGTTTCATGAGAAATGTTCCCAGGTTTATAGCCTCATTGATTTTATAGGACGTGTTCCAAAGGTCCCTAGTTTCACTTAACAACGTAAATTGTTTTCATTCCCCAAGTTTCATTGGCTCAACAAAATTTGACACATGCAAAAATTGACACAGGTTATTTAAGGTTGTGCATCTCGCCATCAACCCTTAAAACTTTTAGAAAGTACATTAAAATATTTGTAACATTTTAAAATGAATATAACATAAACCGGTAATAAACATTGTCGATAGCCTTCAAAACAAATTTTCGTTCACGAGTTAACTGTGGGTTGTTGACAAAGCTGTGTCATGTTCGTAGTAATTAGTTAAACAATCTGTTACCAGAGTGCAGCACGTACCATTTTTTACATTTATATCAAGGCTATACCAGTTCATTATCAGGATGAACCTAACAAAATAATCAGTCAAGAAATGCCCTAATTATTTTGTATATGATGTAGTGTTTTATCAACAACATTGTTTGCTGCAATTGGTGTATTTACATACAATACAGTATAAAATAGTTGTTTTTAAAAACTTCAGTATACTGGAATTTACATAACAATTTAATAAAATTCAGGATGTTATTCAGAAGAAGAGAACGCAAGATTTAATATTCCACCGTTATTAGTAACACATTCAATTTGGTGTTTTATGTATTTGTCAATGGTGCATAAATAATCTGTGTAGTGTATAAAAAAAAACTCGTTACAGATGTCCGTTTTCATTAAGTTAACCTCACTTCTTGAAACATCAGCTGGTAAATCATTTTGAGGTTAAGTTAAGATATTGAAAACTGTCTGTGTTGATGTAGGTACTGCACGAAACTCCAAACGTTCGAACTAAACAACATCTCACTATGCCAATTAAAAAGAACTATTAAAATTAACAAACAAAATATTACTAACTACAGAAATGTTTGCAAGCTGATACTACTCACTCCTGATACTACTCACTCTGACTACAATGGGATAATTAACAACTTTTCAATTCAAAAGAATTGCTTTGTTCTGACTAAATATTAATCACTCAACTTTTCAATTAACAACCAGTTTCAGTACGTAGCTGTTTTCTGTCAGATATTTCCTGTAACTTAATAAAGAAATAAACCAACACGGCTTATTTTTATTTACGTATATTTTTTGAAATTATTTAGAAATAATGTTATTCAGCAACCATTTTACACTTATTTATAACTTTAAATATCCACATTTAGTTTTTAAAATACATTAATTTCATACATTTTATGTTTTAGTCAAATACTTAAGTTTAGTTGTTTGACGTTAATTCTTAAAAAATAAAGGACGAAAAATTAAACATTATATGGATTTCTGAAGACAAGAATTATTTTATTGATATATTTTCGATTAGAAGTTACTGAAAATTGGGAAATAAATTTCGTAAACACATTCTGTAAGAATATGAATATAAATAATTAATGATTTTTTCTGAAACAATTAAACAATTACTGCATTATGTAATTTAGTTTAAGAACCTGGTAAACCATGTTTAGTCTAGTTTAAAAGAGAATTTCAAAGGCCTTTTAGATTTTCATTTCCAATCTAACAATAACAAATAGGTAATTCCATTTATGCTTACTTTTACATGTAGGCCTACATTTTATGAACAAAATGTATTTCATACATTTACAACTGATTTACCGTTTAGATTTGTGAAAAGAATCGACCTGGTAAGTTTCGTATAAGTGAGAACATTTCATGAGTTACATTTTTTACAATAGGCTCTCTTTTTTTAATACTTCCCTTGAAATACAACCCCAATACAGGTATACACCAATACAATATTTTAACACACTAAACTGATACACTCAGTGACATTTTTACACTAAACAAAGAAATTTTTAAATTGGAACCCCGTTTCGCAGGCCAAAGCTGTTATCGGCACTGTGCCAGCCGCCTGGGTGTATTCATTAGATGTTGGAGTAACAGTTAGTGGCCTATAACATTGAAAATAATAGCAACTGTTACACCGTTTTTGCAGTGGCTTACATTGTTTAACCCTTCAACGTATTGGCATGTTATCCTGCCTCATTACTTATGCAAACGTGGCAAGTATTTGAATAGTAACAGCCAATACAATAATTTGAAAAACCCCCGTTTTATAAAATAATATTTGGAAATCATTCCGCTTAGTAATTTCCACCCCTTTTGATACTAAAATGTACCACTGAGTTGACTCGCTGCTTACCTTAAACACGTTCGTTTTCGTATGATTTGTTAAAAGTGTAATTGTTTTGTCTGATTTGGATATAATTTTATTAAAACCTTAAAAGAATAGTTCAACATTCAAAGACATCTTTAAACGTTTGTTACAAAGCTTTAAGGTAAATAATTGTTGGATAAAAATGTGTCGAAAGAAACATTAGATCTTTTTTTTCAACATCATATCACTGATATTTGCCTAACCTCTACTTAATTTTAAACAGTGATTATTCCCATTTTAGTAAAATAACATGTTTTTAGCAAAATACACAGGATTTGGCCATTATGGAAGTTTGTTATGTTTCAAACTACTTTTAAACTTTCGATATCTCCCCCTGAAAATGCATTGGCTTTTAGGAATGTTCTGAATGGATTTCCATATATTTAACGATTTCGAATATTTTATTATTTCAAACAATTTAAAGAAGCTTGTTTTTGATTTGAAAGTTTAGCTATTTTACTTATTTTAATTTATTGGTTTATTTTCAATTAAATATCACCGACACAACTGGTATTTCTATATTGATATTTATGATTTATTATTATGGTAATTGTTCAGAATTTATTAAATCATACGTAACTTAGTACACATTTTTATAAATTAATTGTGTTGTGAATTCATTACTACGAGGAAATCTAATGGGAATAATGATAATACAACATTTTCTCAGACTCATCCTTTTACAATTAATTCTCTAAAAGATGTGTTTCCGGTTTCGCCGGAGGCAGTACGAGCTTTGCTTCCTTCTTTCTCAATTATACCGAACAACTCAGAAACGTCTTCATAAAGCATAAGAATGTAATTGTAAGTATAATTATTTTCAAAGGAACTATAAAATCCATAACCAAGGATTGTGTCTTAAACAAAAAGGAGAATGTAACAGAATTCTTTAACTGCTTTTTTAATTTAAAATTCGAACAGTTGTTAAATATGTAATATTTAATTGTTATTTCAACTACTCTAACATATATTAAACCTAAACTGTGATCGTACAAGAAATATATAAGTCATAAACTACCTTTATATGCTTCGTTGTATATTCGCTTAAGTACTGTATAATTGTGTACAAAACTGACACGTATCAGAAAGGGTTTTCAAACTCTACTCGCAACTTTAGAACTAGTATTCATGGGGTTTTCACGTAGACAGTGTGTGTTCAAAACTAACCTCAGGCATCTATGTCTTGAGACAACTATCCGAACACTGCCCGACTCAGGTACTGATGACTTATTACGGAGTAATTTACCCACACCTCTCCTATGGATTGACCTTGTGGGGAGGTTGCACAAACACACACTTTTCTAGAATTTTCATTTTTCATAATAGGCAGTCTGAACCATCGCAAAATTGCACATGAGAGTGTCGTGCAAACTAGCTTTCAAAAGCTTGAAGTTGTTGACATTACCCTGTTTCTACATCTTGAATACGTGCATTTTTTTCAAATCAAAGTGCAATTTCGTAAGAGGTAGTGACACACACTCTTATGCAACTAGAGACAGGGACAACTACCGAACTCGTAAACACAGAACGGTAGTTCATGAGCGTTTGCCTTCACAGGCAGGAGCCCAATTTGTCAACAGTCTGCGAAATTCGGTCAAAAGTGTCCCAATGCTCAAAGCATTCAAAACGCGTCTGAAGCAAGTTCTGATTGCAGAAGCATTTTATAGTACAGACGCGTTTATGGCACACAACTGAGAGGCCCTAACAAACCAGAGCTGTAATTGGATAGAATTCGAATGGATGACCTCTGAGTGCAAAATTGTATGTTTGAAAGTGACTTTGATGCAATGAATTAATGGAACATTTTAGACTATTTAATTTACTATGACTATTGCAATACAATGTACTTTGTCTGACGCAATAAAAAAGGTTATTATTATTATTAGTGTTTGTATAGGCTACAAAATTAACTTACTCTACACGATGATACCCTCCCACCCACCTACGTCATACTTATCTCATGCAATAAAGACTTAAAGGGCCTTCTAAAAAACTGTTTAAACACTAGTTGACATACTGTCCTATATATCCTATAACTACATATATTGACGGCTTAACCCATCTACCCTACGTACATCTAACTTGATTGGCTACCCTATCCACCCTAGTGCACTTGACGCACTAATTTAAACAGTATTTCACTATAAATAACAGTGCACATAATTTGAAGGCTATCTACTTACTCTATGTACAAATAATCTAATAGACATTATCAACTACCGTACATACAAGACTGAAGTCTAAGTATATTAAGGATGGCGGGGGGGGGGGATAGTCATTAAGAATCCTGTTGGAAGTTTGAATTTTTGCATTGGCCTACGTCAATTATCTCATAACCATAACATCTTTATCTAAAGCAAATACCGTATATTTTTATAACTTAAAAATATGCATGAAAACATTTATGACCTGTTAAAAAAACACGTTTGTAAAAAAAGCAAAATTCCACATACAAATGCACTGAGCATAATATGCATAAACTTTTTGAATATTACTTAACATTGACCATTAAATTATAGCCCTGCTTAGACATTTTCATTTAATTTTAAACGCTTTTAAAACTCAATAGATCACTTCTAAAATACACACCTCCCCTCAAATTACAAACGAGTACCTGGAATTTTAGATTTGAAATTTTAGAATGATCGTAGTTGATTACAAAACATCCACAATTCAATTAGTTTGTATTAATAAATGTCATATAAACATTCATTCTCTGTTTATATTATTGTAATAAATGTTTATGTAGTCTTCCAGAAGCCACTCTGTTTCCACAACCACTTACGGGATTCCTCTCACCCACGGACGGAGGAGGTGCGTTGTTGACATTTGGTCGCCACATTGAGATTGTGAGGACAAGAACTGAATGCCCGCTTTGTCCCAGATTGTATGGAGAGCCTATAGGCTCTACTCGCACATTGTCATCCCAATCTTTTCACAACGTAGCGTTCGTTATTGGTTTACATTTTTGGTCGTTGTGTAAAAACCAATTTCCCCGAGGGAGCACAAAGTGCGCCGATATTGTTGCTCAGGTAGATACCGCTACACGCCTCCCTCAATATGTAATTTACCCTGTTTCGGGGTAAAAACAATGCATGAGAACCGACCGAGATAGTCGCCATCGATTTTAAACACGGGCATTATTTTTTAAACAAATAAAATACTTTAGTTACAAAAATACTGATTGTTTTCAATACTACAAGTGTGATTTTTTAAGCATTTTCGAAGGAATGCATTTTAACTAGTAACTACAATGTATCTTACTTAATAAAATACTTTTATAATAGCAATGACCATTAAAAAACTTTATTTTTGATTATGAGTGCATGTTACGATATTTAACAGTTTAGTTTGTATTTCTTTCTTATTATTAAAATTCTATATAATGAAATCGTATAGTAATTAATTACATAAAAAGACCCCTTCAAATATCTCTAACACATTATTTTGTACCCTTTAACTTACTATTAGTTTCGTAATCAAGATTCCGCTAAACATGATGAATAATTAAAGACTCAAAAGAAGAAAAAAACTTAAGAGATATAACCTTAGAAAAGCTTACAAAAAGGCGTATAAGGATTTATGGCTCGAAGAAGATTGTAGATAAAGAACTTGTTGATTTCCGAAATGTACTAAAAACTTATCGCCTTTCGTTAGAAGCATTCAAAATGGTATAGCCATCTTTGATCCAATGATGAAACAATTACCATTCAAATTTTGTTAGACTAGTTTCACAATGCTGAGAAAAATATTATTGTAAGATGGAGTCATTTAAACTATACATAAAAGTCATTTATTGTTTATACAGAACGAATTTGATAAACTTCAATCGGTAACGTTTTCTAAAAACAAGTATCACAATACGAATAGATGAGTGTAGTGTAAGATGTACTCACCCGTATGTGTCCTTTGGTGGGCCTTAAGGTGGGAACTTTTCGTGTAGACCTTCTTACAGTTGGGGTACTGACACTTGTGTATTTTCCGCCTAGAGTCCGGCGAGTGGTCGAGGCGGGGGTGGAGACGGGCGCTGGGCGAGTGGGAGACCGAGATGAGCCTGGCTACCCCAGAGGAGTTGCGGGCCGTCAGTCGGACGATGGGTACGGAGAGGAGTCCGGTGTCGCCACTACTGCTGCTGCTGTTGCTGTGGCCTTGGCCCGACTCGGGGGAAGACGGGGGCGTTAGGTTGGGCAGGATGGACTCGCCAGCGGAGGATGCGCGTGCCACGAACCTCAGTTCTAGAGGGTTGCCTGAGCTCTCGTCGTAGAGGTCGTCGTCATCCTCGTCCATGGGTTCCTTCTTGACCAGCACAGCACAGCTGAGCGAACTGTCCCACGACACCCCGCTACAGGCCGAGCTTGCCGAACTCAGTGAGAGGGAATCCAGGTGTCGATCACTCAAGTTCAGCTCGTCCAGAGTTAGGGGGTTGACCACCTCCACCTTGGTCCACGACGACAGGGGTACCGGCGCGGTAAACAGGTTCCACGGCGTGTCCAGGTCCGTCGGCAGCTTCTTGTATGACTGCAGCTTGGGCTCGTCTTTCAGGTACCGCTCCATCTCGTAGCACGTCTGTAACAACAAAAACAATACTCAGTTACTTCCTTGTATTGTAAACAGTATCCACATCTAATTCATTGAAAATAAATTCATTAAAATTACGTTTAATCTTTTCGAATACCTTTATTTTAAGAAGCAACATAAACAGTTTCACCTAAATTGTTCACTGGACCTTTTATTCAAGAGGGTGTCTTAACAAGTTAGCAACCCTCATAAACATGCAATGGTCTTTCATGAGTAGGTTAGAGGGAAAGGTCAGTTAAAAGCCAAAGGATTTATAGTACAATGGACGGCTGGTGGATCGTGAATAGCGAGTTTGGCAGGCATACAAGCTAGGGATGGCAATTGTGAAGAGCAGTCTGTCTGCGACATGTAAATTATAATGAGTAACCGAGCACATTCTAACAATAATTATAAGTTAAACGAATCTCGTTCTATTATCTATAACTATTTGCGTAATAATCGTTAATCAACGAGCTTATACCAAACTCCAATACACGTTTTTTAATAAATGATTTATTTTGTATACATACAGTATGTCATTTAAGACTAAAAAACGTAAAACGGCACAACAAAACAGTCCACGACGCGTTTTGTAGTAAATCTTCCCTGGAATACGTTAGGTTTTAAATAGCTTATATGTGCGTTATTTCAGAAAAATGAATATAAATAACACCTTCACCAGATAAAGCATCTCAGATTTAAAATAGTTTCTACTAGATTTCCTCGACTAGTTTAAAAAGTGTAAATGTTGCTTTATAAATTTGAAAATTGGAAAATAAACTTATCAAGTTTACAAGGAGAACAAAACAAACACCAAACATTGACATGTTTAAATAGTAATTAACGCCAGCTACTAATTCCAGGAAAGTTGACTACGGTTGAATATCCGCAGTAAAGCCATAGCACAGAAAGGGAAATTTTTTGTAGGTTTTGGCTTTACAGTAATAAAGCTTATGTTCCGCGTGAGAGAAAAGCAATCAGCCCGCCCTTACCTGTGCTCCAGCGTTGAATGATATTAGATTCCAATAAATCAAAATGAATGAAAACCACAATATATTCCGTGTTTGACCTTATAGTCCAACAACTCTTAAAGTCAATACGTCTATTGATACCTTTATATAATATCTAGCAATATCAATGTTATGAAAATATCATATACTTCTGTATAACAAATTCATCATTTATAGAATGTGTTAGTACATTCTTCCAAAGAAAATGGTTATTTCTTATGGACATAATCTTAGTTTTATTTTTTTATTATTTTATTAGTTCATATTATGGCAATAACATTGTACTTTGGTATTCAATTTAGTAGATAACATGACAGTAGTTACTACTGTCCGCGCAGAAATTATGGATACTCGAGTTCACGATACCATATCTCCGAAACGGTCCGTTCGATTTTAACGAAAGACTTATCAAATTAAAGGAAATATTGTCAATTTTTATACTACGAAGTTTCGATTTTTTACGTAGCTTTTTATAATTTATAAGACGGAAAAAGTGGAAAATATCGGCATTTTTCACAATCTTTTTGGAAATCTCAACTTAAGGCAATTATTACAAAATATCTATTAAACGTATCAGCTTCAAATTTTAATAGCTTATATGAAGGTTACTTACAAACACTTTTGTAGAGTTTCATTATTTTAACATTATTATTTTTTATGTTCTTGTAAATTTTGTAAACCTTTGTTAACTTTGTTATCTTGGGTTTAATATTCCCGCTCAAAACAGTGTTTTGACTATCAATTGATTGTATGAACGAAAAATATAGTGTCTACAGAATATGATGTAATAGTGATTTGTGATGAATTTATATTTGTTAAACGTTTTTATTCCCGCGCGAGGGGCTGGTACGCAGGGAAACGCGCCGGGGATGGCTCGGGTTCTCCCACAAAATGAGTGCGATGTTGCCGGAATGCTATAGAACGGCTTGGTGACTCAGACCAACCTTCCCTTAAAACTAGCAAACTTCACCCTGTCATTAACCTCTGTGTGCACCGAACGGCAACATCGCACTCGTTTTGTGGGAGAACCCGATCCATCCCCGGCGCGTTTCCCTGCGTACCAGCCCCTCGCGCGGGAATAAAAACGTTTAACAAATATAAATTCATCACAAATCACTATTACATCATATTCTGTAGACACTATATTTTTCGTTCATACAATCAATTGATAGTCAAAACACTGTTTTGAGCGGGAATTTTAAACCCAAGATAACAAAGTTAACAAAGGTTTACAAAATTTACAAGAACATAAAAAATAATAACGTTAAAATTATGAAACTCTACAAAAGTGTTTGTAAGTAACCTTCATATAAGTTATTAAAATTTGAAGTTGATACGTTTAATAGATATTTTGTAATAATTGCCTTAAGTTGAGATTTCCAAAAAGATTGTGAAAAATGCCGATATTTTCCACTTTTTCCGTCTTATAAATTATAAAAAGCTACGTAAAAAATCGAAACTTCGTAGTATAAAAATTGACAATATTTCCTTTAATTTGATAGGTCTTTCGTTAAAATCGAACGGACCGTTTCGGAGATATGGTATCGTGAACTCGAGTATCCATAATTTCTGCGCGGACAGTAGTAGTAATGGACGTTGTTGAATAACTTAACAACTGAAAACTACCCTTAAACAAAAGTAAGTGGGCCATTTCACTCTTATGAGACCTAGTAATACACAACGGAATTTTTTCAATAAATAGTCATATACGGGGATTTTGCGTAAAACAGGAAGTCTTTAGAAGAAAGGTGGGTGGGCCACTGTTAGGCGTCATTTGTTTGGCGAATAATGTTGGAAGACAGCAGTTTATCGTGAAAGTTACTGAACAACATCCACTATTTAGGTGTACAAAGTATCACAAGCTTTAATAATAAACTTTTAGCCATTCAAAATATACAGTATTACCCTTACAGTTGTGTTCAGTTTTTGAACTTCTATCTAGAAACACAATTTACTAAATAACTGAGAAGTTCAATAATTTTGTTTTAGTTTGACTTCTTATTGTTATCGATTTTAAATAATCTCGACGAATATTTTGGTTCAACTTAATCCCCTAAAAAGGTTAATTGTCGTATTTTTAATATTCAAACAAATGTTCAATAATCTGTTGCGAAGTTAATCTTGAGAAGTCTATGTGAAGAATACGTAGATTCTTGAGAAGTCGTTTGTGAAGTAAATACTTTAGAAGTCTTTTGTAAAGTACATAATTTGGACATTTTTTGTGAAGTACGTATTTTAAAAATCATTTGTGAAATACATATTCAGACGTTTTTCGAGTATATACGAGAATTTACTCGTACGAGTATATACTCGTACTTCAGAATTCTCCTGTAAGGTACATACTTCAGAATTATTTTTTAAGTATATAATACAAAGTTCTTTTTTTATTTTTTATTTTGGGGGGGGGGGTTCTTACTTCATAAATACTCTGTAAATACTCTTATTTCAATATATAACTGTTCTTTCGTTTTATTTTCTCCCATGCGTTAGCATAGAGAAAGTATTGTGATCATAAAACATTTTGTTTACAGTTGGTGTAAAAATCCATTTTAGGCCCTCTAAAACCAACAGTTTTTTTCTGTCCGTATGTGTGTCTGTGCACTTCGCTGGAGACCAAACAGATGGATCGATTTTCATGAAATTTGGTATGTATGTGTATTTAGCCAACTTCCCCAGACAGTTTTTTTTTTCACTTTTTGATATTTTTTCCTTTTTGTGGGTAAAACACATACAAAAATCGAATTTTCTCAAAAACGGCTTTAACGGATTTGATTAAATTTTCAGGAAAGATTAAATTACAATTTAAAATACTTTAATCAAAACCACATGTCGCTAACTTCAATAGTTTTTTAGTTATAACATTTATTACGGGCAAAAACGTTAAAAATGAAATTTTCTCAAGCTTTATTCTAACGATTTTGATTAAATTTTGTAAATATGCAAATTACTATTAAAAATATTTTAGTTACCACCAATACTAAGTTGGGGCTGAGGCCAAAGGAGCCACAACTCAAGTTTTATAAGGTTGTTTCCATAAAACCTGGCTATGGGATTAATTAAATTGGTGTTTTTTAAAATTTTTTTTCTTTCTTCTTTTCCTTTTTTTTAAAACTTCACTCGCCAGTTGACATGGGCCTACAGACCTGTGCGTCAACTTTATTCAACGAGTGAAGTACCAACCGTTGGCTCAGTGGGGATTCGAACCTTGGACCTTACGCTCCGCAGTCCGAAGCCTTAGCCACTGAGCCACCAGGCCGGCAATTAATTATTTTTTCCATACCATAACAAAGGGGAAGGGAGAAAGTGTGTGCCAGTTACCTGGCACCATTTATTTATTTCGTGCATAATTAAATAAAAACAACTAAATCCAACAAATTAGTAAATGAGGATGAAAGATTATGTTTACGATAACGTAAGCGATTATTGGTGTTAAGCGATACAAATGCATTTAATAAACGGAAAATAAATACTGAATTTCAGACATTAAAAATACATTAAATCGTTTTCATTAAATACTATCCGTTCAACAAAAACTGATGAGAGTGGAAAGGAGAAGTTGCACCAGGGATAAAGGGATGGTTTGGGGTGGGATCAACTGGAGGAAAGAGGAAGCAGATTAATCTCGGCCAACGGTTCTGAAGTCGGATAACACAATATAAAATACCTGTAGAGTAGAGCTACCTTTATTATTAAGCGAGTTTCATATCAACAAAGTCAAACAAAAACTTGGTCCGGATAGTATTTTATGAGATTCTTTGAGCCCTCGGAAGCCGCGCATTTCTCTTACACGTTCAGTTTAATGACAGTTTTTCCCATAGTCTGTCTATACGTGCGCTTTGCGATGAAACGACAGATGTACGTTCCTTTGTGTTGTTCCGTTTCGTAATGACGCCACTAATGGATGCCATGACTCAAACGACCGGCACAAAAAATAATTAATTCTGTTTGTATATTATACGAAAAATAAAATATTGACTAATGACAGTAAACGAGCTCCAAGTCTCAGTTAATGATTAAATTGAACTTCCTTAACATAATAAATTACACGTCACCATTACAATAACAATAATTGCTTAACTATATTACCACTCAACAATGTCGCAAACTGTTATATTTTACTTTGAATAAGAAGAAAAGGAAGAATGGAAGAAGTAAGAAGTTATTTTGATTAAATTTTTATCGTATTAAATTTAAATTTAGCATGTTTTAAAACTTATAATAGAATTAAAAAAAAAAAACCCAAAACATTTGTTTCACAGAAACAAAACAAATTATTTCCGTATATAAATTCATATTGTAATCGAAACTCCGATTTCATAAAAACAATTTTACCATAATAACAGGGTCAGAACAATGCTCTATTTAAGTTGTTGAACTCCTTTTGGAAGTATAAAGTTTGTAGTTTTATAAAAAAGATTGAAATGCATATATTAGATTTTGAACAAGATTAAATCAATTTGTAATATATTAATAAATATACATAAATCGTAATAAAATAAAGTAGGATAACCAAGCCCTTTTGTATCTTGATTTGCATTAATTATGTTAATAATTATACATTTATACATCTAAACAAATATACAAAATACAGTGATTTAATAACCGATAAAAGTATAGTAAGTTCGTAAATTCTAACCTAGCCCTGCAATATTTACTTTCTACTGCACCACAAAAATCGCACAAATCAAGGCAATTTCGTTGCCTATTATTCCTAAACAAGAATTCGCCGGATTCCAGCTGAGCGGAGTTTCAAACTCGCAATGAGAGGCGGAAGAGTAATCGATGTTATTGTGGAGGCAACAAAGGTTTTACATTATGGACTGGTGGTGATTTTCAATCGACCGTACGGTAATTAATAACAGTTATTACCAGTTTTTGGACAGACGCAGCGCCGGGGGAGGAGGGAGGGCCGTAATGACGTCGCTGCGTTAAACCAACCCTGTCCTCTGCAGTTGCATCAAGATAACACTATGTAACTGTGTACTATGGCATTTCATTTTGTCACCCTTATAGCTATATTTGTAACTCTTCTGTAATTGTTGTTGCCAATTTGATTGAAACTTTTTAAAAGCCACTTAATAAGGAACTAAGTAAGAATGAATAAGGACTTTCAGGACAGTTTCTGTTGCGTCCTCTGTTATTTGACGACAACAACAACCTTAGAACATTTTCTACAAGGACAACGAAATTTACAAGTTTCTAAACTGATTCAGGAGCATAAAAGAGGAGCATATCTGGGAAAATGTGATATATCTCTTGGTTAGGTTAAGATAGGTATGGCCAGGTTGGGTATTTTAGATTAGTTCGTTAGGTTAGATTGGATAGGTTATGTTTAGCTTATTAAGTTAAGTTACTTTATGTTAAGTTAGGTCAGTTATTCGCCAAATTAGGTGCACTCGTTAGTTCCGTTAAATGAGGTTACGGTTAGTTAATTTAATATCGTGAGGTTTAATAGGTTAGGTTACGTTATTTTCGTTACATTAGGTAGGTTAGGTTACGTTATTTTCGTTACATTAGGTGCACTCGTTAGTTTCGTTAAATGATGTTACGGCTCGTTAATTTAATATCATGAAGTTTAATAGGTGAGGTTACGTTATTTTCGTTATATTAGGTAAGTTAGGTTCGTTTCGTTAAATGTGGTTACGGTTAGTTAATTTAATATCGTGAGGTTTAATAGGTTAATTTATGTTCTTTTTCGTTATATTAGGTGCACTCGTTAGTTTCGTTAAATGAGGTTACGGTTCGTTAATTTAATATCATGAAGTTTAATAGGTGAGGTTGCGTTATTTTCGTTATATTAGGTAAGTTAGGTTCGTTTCGTTAAATGTGGTTACGGTTAGTTAATTTAATATCATGAAGTTTAATAGGTTAGGTTACGTTATTTTCGTTACATTAGGTAGGTTAGGTTACGTTATTTTCGTTACATTAGGTGCACTCGTTAGTTTCGTTAAATGAGGTTACGGTTCGTTAATTTAATATCATGAAGTTTAATAGGTTAGGTTACGTTATTTTCGTTACATTAGGTGCACTCGTTTAGTTTCGTTAAATGAGGTTACGGTTCGTTAATTTAATATCGTGAGGTTTAATAGGTGAGGTTACGTTATTTTCGTTATATTAGGTAAGTTAGGTTCGTTTCGTTAAATGTGGTTACGGTTAGTTAATTTAATATCGTGAGGTTTAATAGGTTAATTTATGTTCTTTTTCGTTATATTAGATAAGTTAGGTGAGTTAAATGAGGTTACGGTTCGTTTGTTTCATATCGTTAGGATTAGTAGTTTAGGTTACGTTAGTTCAGTTGTGTTTAGCGTGCCCTTTTGATGAACAAAAATAAAAAAAAAAAACAAATTATTTTATTTCGTAGAAACATAAAATGTTCCAAGTATTAACTTATAACCTAAAAGATCCAAATTTCTTCTAATGCGTAAAGGCTAACAAACAGCTTCAGTCAGTTAAAAACTGTTCAATTTTCAAAATCCAAAATTCTATTTGGAAGAGAAACATTCATAAAAACATGTCAAATAATCTCAAAACTCTTCTCTAAATTAAAAATTACTATGTGCCCTCATTTTGTCTTATAATAAACATAATCAATGATAAAACCCCGACTATATCATTGTGTATCTATCAATATATACAATGGGCCCAACGTTGTACATTATTTGACATCCTGAGATACGTTATCTCATTGATATTATCTGTTTCATTGTAATGTAAGGTAATTTAGACCTTTCGTGTTAGGTCATATGAAACAGAGATACAATATTTTGGAAGATTTCAAATTAAGTGAATCTAAATAATATTTAGGAAGAGTCTTTTTTTAATTAAATGATATATTTATAGTTTTTACCGGTTTACAGAGATAGACTAGATATTGTGTAGTGTCTAAGAACCCTTTTTATGGAAGTTATATAAACAACTGTACCTTCTCTGAATCGACATCTCCAGAAACAAATAACAGCGTAGCTCCTTGATGCAGTAAAACTTAGTGTCCCGGTCGGGATGGAGCGCGAGACGTTATGAGTTACGGCACCGTTATTAAGTACGTTCCTTGCATTTCATTAAGTTCCACATCTGTCATGCCTTGCAGTGCACAGAAGTACCGCCATTGTTAAAAGAATTTCATCGGCACTAACGGATCTATTGAAATAGTAACGGGCAATTAAAATTATGTTATTAACGCTTACGAAAATAAACAGCTTTTTCATATCATAATCATTTGGTTTAGTGTAAAGTCAGCAGTGTTATTTCTACGATGATAATTTTCAAACCTATGATGCGACCTATCTAGACCTAGGTATTTGTTTATTAACAACAATTAAAATAAAAATGAACTTTGTAGTACTTTTCGTGAAATCTTTAAAACACCACCTCCATACTAAAACGTTGACAGCATCCTTAAACATTCACTATCAATCTACCCTTTTATTCCCATTAAAGCTGACATATGACTGTAGTCATTATAAAGTTTAAATTAATAAATGTTAATAAATTCTTATAAAGAAGTAAGCCACATGAAAAACAGGGTACATGGATCGTAGCGGAACTAGAGGAAACTTTTGAAATTTTTATGAATTCGATATTAAAAGCATAAATTTGAGCTGTGTAGAACAAATTCACAACACCAGACTACAAATGATTTGGGATTTCCCTTGATATTAATTCAAAATGGAAGACAAAAACTGTTAACTACCGACCTATTGAACAACGACAACATTTATAAAAAGATTTACATAAATTTTGTTTGGACTAAATATGTAAAAAAATCAATTCGTATTGATTTAAAACATTGAAATAAATTAAAATGTAATAACTTAATACTGAAAACTAACTGATGCAAAGAATGAAACAATTGAGCCCCCAACTTCAATATTTCGGTCAAAACTGTTCTAAAGAATTGCTGTAGCTGAATATTCTATACTGGACTATCTTATTAATAAAATGCTAAGTAATTAAATACTGTAGCTTACCAATTAGATGTACAGTATATTATAGCAAGTCATGATAGAAACTAAATTAAATGATAATATTAATGATGCTCGAGTTTATCGGTATTTACCGGAGACATTAGTAAGAAAATCGAGATCTGAAAGAAAGGAATTAATAAAATAAACGTAATAGATTTTCCTTTTTCAATTCTCTCACAGATCGGTCATGTTATTTGCTTTTCAATACATAACTCTCAAGATGAAATATTTAATAAGATTTCTTCTGCTATAAGAGTTAATTTTGAAAACTATAAAGAATTTAGAGTTTCTTGTTTTTAAATTAATAATTTTTTAATTAGTATATTATGTGTTGTTATGTATACAATACAAGTAAACGTCACACAACACAAATTTATTACAATATAAGCACAAAATGCACAAATATATTCCAATACAAGTAAAATTGCACAAATATTATGGTGATCAATTTCGGTGAACCACGCTCAAGTTTCTCAGACCAGAGGGATTCACAAAAGAATGGAAAATGCTGTTCTACAACTCAATTTACAGGCCTATGATCACGTGACCCATTGGCGGTTGCTACGATATTATTTGTTAATCCGTATTGGTTGTTAATTCAATTCTTTTAGTCGATGAAAATACACGATTAAAACTATTTCGGAATCAAAATTAACATCTTCATTCATTAATTCCTCACGATATTTACATTTTTCTTTAAAAGTAAATAACTCTTCCCAAGCACATATAATACGCCCCTTCTTACACTTATAGGAATATCTACATTTTCATCTACTTTATTCAAACTGTGGGTACAATTCAGAAGGTGTTTAGCTACATTAGATCTTTCAGGTTTCTTGTTTTTAAAAGCAGAGACACGGTTTTTATATCTTTTGTTAAAATTTACAGTAAATTTTAACAAAAGATATAAAAACCATGACTCTGCTTTCAAAAACAAGAAACCTGAAAGATCTAATGTAGCTAAACACCTTCTGAATTGTACCCACAGTTTGAATAAAATAAATGAAAATGTAGTTATTCTAAAAGTTTGAAAGAAGGGTCGTATTATGAATGCTTGGGAAGAGTTATTTATTTTTAAAGAAAAATGTAAAGATCGTGATAAATTAATTAATGAACAGGTTAATTTTGATTCCGAATAGTTTTTAATAATGTATTTTCAGCGACTAAAAGAACTAAAGTAACAGCCAATACGAATTAACCAATAATATCGCAACAGCCGCCATTTTGACGATTCCAGCCAATGGAGTCACGTGATCATAGGCCTATAAATTGAGTTGTTGAACACCATTTTCCATTCTTTTGTGAATCCCTCTGGTCTGAGGAATGTGACCGTGGTTCACCGAAATAGATCACCATAATATTTGTGCAATTTGTACTTTTATTGTAATATATTTGTGAATTTTGTGCTTATATTGTAATAAATTTGTGTTGTGTTACGTTTACTTGTACTGTTTAAATTAATGATAAAAAAATAATAATACCGATTATGGGACTGATTAATTAGGACTAAGAACGATTCCATTGCTTCTAAGGGTAACTACTATATAGGCAGTAGTAATCAATAATGGAGCGTTAATAAAGGATTATTATACTTCAAATTTGGTATTTAAATTAAAATCTTATATTACGATACTATCGCCATTGCTTGTAAGTAATTATTGTAATGACATTTTAATATAAACTACGGTAAACTACGGTCCGCCAACCGCGCGAGTGAACATGCATATATTCAACCTACAGCCGCATTGCTCCACCGACCACTACACTACATCACTTATTTAAACGGCTTGCTTACTTCCATTTAGCGGCGACCACAACAAACCAGCCTGACCAACCCCATTATCATAATTAAAAGGCGCACAAGGAGGCTATAAGGGTGTGTGTGGTTCTTTGTGGGAGGCTGGCGTGAAGTTCCCTACAGCCACAACTTAACGTCGAATGAGTTGGTAATGTTCAGAGACATGAGTGTGGTTACCGATAATTGTTTAAAAGATATAAAAATTGTGCTGCCTACAGCTCAAAGATATATATATATATACTTCTCTTCTCTTAGCAACTCGTACTTGCAGAATCATGATTGGACAGCGATTTCTCGCCCTCCACCCCCAATGAATGAATGGACAAACACCACAAGGGTATCATAGAAAATCGTTTTAGAAAGGCGAAATACTTCATACACAACATTTCAGCTCATAGACAAATAACTAACCACACTCAGATTGCTCACGGTATAGGAAAAACTGTGCACATTGTTCCCCTTGAGCAACACATCTTCATATTAGTACGTTCGACAGTACAGTAATGAACGGAAAGTTACACAGACAGTACTGTTTAAATAGCAGCCTGGACTTGACTGTGAACTGGCACGATCTGACAACCACGCTCAGTACACACACGACCGACGCGCTGCCTAAGGGACGGTCCAAATACTACAGAAAATAGGGTGACACTGTTTAGTCTGGAGCTGAGCAATTAGTATATAGTTACTTATCAGTGCTTCAGCATTTAGAGAAATATTAGTCATTAAACTGTGGAAGGTGTGCATTTATACCACCAGACATGAGACGTCAATAGGAATTTTCACGTCAAACCAAAATCAATAATTTTCGATGTCTTATAAAATTTAAAGTGCCCTCTACATCGTCAGTACGTTTTGAAATCTGAGATCAAACGATAACGTACCATTACATAAGCATCGCTTAGTACCCCCCCCCCCCCAATCATGTCGTAATTTTTAAGAATAGTTGAGAAGACCTCGAAGTCTATTAACAATTCTTACTTGCTAATCTAAAATTATACTCTCGTAAAATCAGAACAAGTATATCTCTTGGTTATAATTTAATCAACCTATTTCTTTATTAATGTTAGCAAACTAAAAATTGTATGCCTTCCAGCTAACCTACACGTCTCTTGGTAACCTTACCGCTCCCTGTTTTCCTGTAAACAACATTCTTCACTGATTATGAAACGTACGAATTTTAATATGTTTTATCGTCATTAACAAGAATAATTATGAGAAATTTAAATTAAACTGCAAATTTTCAAATAACTATTTTCTAGTATGATGATAAATAAATATTGACTTAAAGAAAAATTAATTTATCAGGGTTATCTAAAGCAAATTTTCCGTCGATAATACGGATGGGTAGTTTGCGATATGTGCTATATGACAAAGGTCATGATACGACAAGGACATGATACGACAAGGTCGTAGTTGATTGCTGTAGTAGTATTAAGCTAACGATAGATACAAAATCAACATAATTTATGTTGATTGAATATATTTTCCAGGCTCTTAATTTTATCGTTTGTGAGCAACTTTTTAACAGGCTGTTGTGGGAATCCAACTGGTAATGTTTGTTACGTATAAAGTGTGACATAAATATTTTAACTGCAACAACACTAATATCCAATATAATTTCTATTTAAAGAAGTATGTAGAATGTTGTAGGCACATCTGCCGACGTTGATGGAGGTGGAGGAGGTTTCCGAGGGTCATTTAGCTGTAAGTTCATCAAAATGTACCCCAAACCGTCAACTAAGCACGCGCTCTTCATTATCCCAGTTCTTTCCTCTGATGCATTTGAAATTCATAAAGCTCCCTCCGAGGGCTGCTAATGTGCTCCACTGAGGACTCGTATTTTCTTGCCCACCTTTTCTGCTAATTTTAACGCATCAGTGTTCCAACTCAAATAGCTTCCCTTTCTACATCACTTGACGGGGACGTTTCGTACTTTCTTGTCGTAAATACAACATCGATATCCGTATGTTATCTCTATGTAATTAAAAGTCCTCCCAAAACTTTTGATAGTTCTTTTAGGGACAAGCAATATTATTTTTTTATGTTGTTACTTTCTTAAAATAAGTGCTTAATACAGTATATCCTAAATCTAAAATATAATAAAATTTAAGATCTAAAATACATTCAACCTTCGATTTAACGGACTTCGGATTTAACGGACAGATTACAGTGTATTACAGTATTTAAAATTCGATATATCACGGAATTAAGGAATGTTTATTTTTAAAATTGTAGTTTATAAAATGTGTTGGTTAGTTACCTTTATACAATATGTATTTGTATATTTTATTAATCTTCGAATTTACGATCAGCTGGAAGCAGTTACTTTTGATTGAGGCGTGCCAAAATTATAACAATAACACTCTGATTAACGGACAATCGGCTTTAACGGACTACAGCCTGCCCTCTATAGTCGGTAAACCGAGAGTTTACTGTATAATAAAATTTAAGCAATGGGTAAATCAATATTTTCTTACATATTTATTTAGATCTGTACATAATATATATTTAAAAACACAATTTCTTTGTAAAATTAGGTTGATATTAAATATATGTTAGTATTAATAATAGTGTTTTTGTAGAATTGATTAAATTGATCTTTTTTATAACCTTATATTTTGCCGTTTATTGTTAAATTGTATTATTATATATATATATATATATATATATATATATATATATATTTATTTATTAGCAAATGTAAACATTATAGTTAATAAACCTCTTAATTAATAATTTACCTTAAAGCTAGAAAAAATAATCGAAAAACTATGTTTAGTAAAAATAAATAAATTGAATGGAAACCTAATTGAACTGTATAGAAGTCTTTAAATACAGAACGAACGCGTACATTTGTCTCGTACAAACTAAGATTTAAATCGTACATAATTAACAATTTATTTATCAGTAGCACCCTACTTTTCTATCAAGTACTGTAGAAACTTTTGATTATATTCCAACTTTTAATGTAGACGGTCGCATTAAAAACTAAAAAATATACAATCGTAAAACTATATATTACTAGGGGAGACTCTTGCACGCTATGTGTGTCAACCCGCTCGCTGAACTCGATACATCTCGGCCTTCGGCCCCGGCATGTTACTTTTGACTGGAAATGTATGTGGTTGAACCATATTTCTTTAATATTAATTATTAAATAAAATCATAACATGTACATTTATTTAGAATAGATCACACAGTACCCTTGAGTTTAAACTTATATCAACACCCACTGCTACTACTTAGCCTACATTCAACAGCTGATGATCACAGACATACATGCATTAGCTTTTACTTTCTCCCATATGCGTTAACATAGTGAAAGTATTGGGATCGTCTAAAAAGTTTTTTACAAGTTGGTCTAAAAATCCATTTTAGAGTCTCCTGAACCCAAACAAATGTTTGATGTCTGTCCATATGTGTGTCTGTCTGTGTGTATGTGCACTTCGCTGGAGACCAAACGGAAGGATAAATTTTTATGAAATTTGGTATATAGGTGTATTTAGCCCATGGCTCCGGACCGTTTCTTAACATTTTTGAAATTTTAGTTGTTTTATTTTTATGGGCAAAAAACATACAAAAATTAAATTTCCTCAAAGACCACTGTTACGATTTTCATAAATATTTCAGGAAAGATGTAAATTATAATTTAAAATATTTTAGTAAAAAAAGCATGTCTCTAACTTGACTAGTTTTTGAGTTATAGCAAAAAACATATTTGAAAATCGAACTGGTAATTTTTAATTTTCAAAGTTTTGATTTTTTAGTGTTTAATATGGGGGAAAGTTTGCGCCAATGCTTTGGAACCATTTTTTGTATTTTTATTATAATTTACATTTTGTAAATTATAATAAAATTTTGTATAAAATATAACATTTTGTAATATTTTAAATTATAATTTACATCATTGTATTAGATCAAACAAAACTTTCACTAATCAATACAACATACTCTATCTATCATTAAGAAACATCTATAACCTTTTCAATATTATAAACGTTTTCATTTCAACAGATGTTGTAATTTCATAAAAAATATTATTTACATTTGAACAACTGTTATATGATGACTTATTTAAATCTCTCTCTTATGGCCGAAAAACGTACTGACTGAACAATTAGTCTGTGCGCGCGGCAGTGTTGCTACTAACAATATTACAACTATAAAAATCAGCTGATCTCTATATATAAAAAGCAAAGCCCTCCCTCACACATCACTTATTCTCCAACTTCCCATGTAGGTAGAGAGCTGAAATGTTGTAGACTGTTTCTTTAGATCTTAAATAGGACAACTGAAGTATTTTCATCTTGACAAAGTAATCCTAAAGGGTAGAAACCACCCCTAAATGATAGTTCCATAAGGATAACAGCCCAACAATATTGGGTTGGTTTTACTAAATTAATAACAGCTGTTTTGTAAATAAATAAACCTGTTTATTTTGTATATTAGACATTATACTACTGGTGTATTTTTAATGCTATACTATGAGTTTAAACTTCAGCTGTTAAACAAAAATGAAATCAAACCCAAATGATACCATTGGGTATTTATACTAATAAAAAGGTAGCAACGCAAGTAGTGTGAGTGAGATACTGTAAATAAATGTAATTTGTGATTTTACGTTATAAGTTAATCTACTATTATATTAAGTCAAGTAACAGGTTGAAGGCCGAAGGCCGAGATGTATCGAGTTCAGCGAGCGTCGGGGTTGGCACGCGAAGCGTGCAGGGGTGCCCCCTTGTAATATATATTCAATACTTCTTGACGGCTGTTTGTGCAGACTAACGTTTTCATCATAAAAGAGCACTCTCCTCACTCCTCGCCTATGTCCAGCTGCCACTGGCCCTGGGCTCAGACTAATTGTTTGGTCTGTACTTTGAGGGTTTTTGCGCGTCTTTCATGGTAAAACAAATGAACAATGAAGACATTATTGCAAAACTCCGAATAGGGGCAAATGTTTGGATACCTCAATCGTTCAAATTGATTAAGAAATAAGGAAGGAGTTGTGTCAACAATCGGCTAACATGTGAGGTTTAAAACTACAAAATAAAACATGGTCGGTTTTCTTATGAAATAACTTCATTGATAAACGATTCAATCTAACCACAGGGAAGAGTTATCGAGAACTGGAACCAGTGTGACGTGACAAAATGATTGCTCCATGGTGCATTAGGAAAATGTAGCGGAGATAGTGGAATAGTTGGGGTGAAAAATAGGAAACGGAGGTTGAAATGATGCGAGACGAGGGCTGCGGAGTGAGCAGCATGTCTGCGTCTCGTGTGCATAAACTGTTCTCCTATCTTTTAATGAGCCAACTCCGACTGTGAGCTACAACGAAACTTTTCCAGACGCGTTTTTCTAGACAGTTTATTGTCTCTTTCACAGAGCTGCTTGTCGTCGGATCTAGTTCCATTATACATGTTGTAGTAGCTCTATCATTGTAATGATCTTAGATACCAAACAGTAAAAATTACATAATTTACATTATACTTTACGAAGTTCATTTTTACTGTGGTTAAGTACATACAATTTTAACAAATCAATCAAAGCAACGTTAATCAATGGAACATTTTTTTATTCGTCAAAAACTTTAATCGATTGTCATACTTTCTTTTTGTATCATCTATACAGTTTTTTATGAGCTCACTCACCAAAAAATATTGATTAATTTAACTAAAATACTTGTAATCAAAACATTTATCATAGAAAAATAAAATAATATTTTCGTAAATCAAATAGGTATTAAATGTGGTACTTTTTCGTTAAGCTTAAATATTACTCAGGACAAATAATGATTAATTTTTTGTTCTCTCTGTGAGCTTTAATAAAAGTGCTTAAAAGTTTAACTGATACAAGTATTTACTAATCCAATTTAAAGCATAAACTGAGCATTGTGTGTATTTTTAAAATGTTTTCGTATATTGAATAAAATAGCAAAATAAAATATGAGTACAAAATATTTGATTAACCAACCTATTATTTTGATCTAAAAAATATAATAAACAAGTAATGCCTCTATTTATTAAGACATAATGTAAGTTTGAAAGTTAGGCCGAATTTTATCTTATAAAAGTCTCAATCATGTTTAATTAATTTTCATGAGTACGTACTAGAGGTGATATGAATTACCAAAACTCGTTCTCAATGTCAGCGAGTGACGTCATGCGAATCTTGACTTTGCCTAGCAACAGATCCACAGTTATCGACATAACCGTTCCGTAAGAGGAGCAATATTGTTTCTCCGCGAGTAACGTAATAGCACCGTTATCTAGGCTTTTGGACCGTTTCAATTCCAAAGGTTGAGAGAGCTGGTCCCTTCTGCGCCGTGGAGATGCATTTTTAACGCCGTCGCCTTCGCTCTATTTCGGAATGCAGTCTCCCGGCTGCGAACTGTTTATTCCCCTTCCCCTTGGGTGGCGGGCTCCTTTTCCATTATGTAGCGCGTTGACTATGCTCTCTAAGTTCGGGCTCCCATCCGTCTTGTTCTCCCCCTCCCCTCGCGGGACGGACTGTTGGTTCTCGATTTAGGGTGTTGATCTCTTAGAAGAGGTGAAAAGTAATGTTTCCAGGGGAAGAAACATTTTCCACTTGTCTACTACCGTCTAAATTCAACGTAATTTTTAAGGAACTGTAACTTTGTAAAAAGATCCACTGATTTTATCCTTTGGAAAATGTAAATGTCCTCATCGCACAGAATCTCCTTATTTTGTAACTATGTGATACAGTACTGGTATTTAGAACCTAAAACGGACAAGTATACTTCCTGGTTTATTTAAAATTATTTCAGTTTGATATTGGCAGAAAAGACTGAAACATTAGTTATCAAATAACGAACATCGAGATTATATTAACGTTATAATACAAATTAGTGATATCAATAAATATTACTTTATTACATAATACAATAATAATGATTGAAACACACAGAACATTCAGAAGACCAATAAATTAATATATCCACCATCTAATTGGAGCGTGTAACAAAAAATAATCCGTTGTCCTGTGTATAATAAACCTCGAATCAATACAAGGATCTTTAATTTAATATGATTATTTTTGTTATCATATTTCTCGTATTGTTGATATGAGGAGTGATAAAGAGTAACTGTTTACTACATACGTTACAGATGAGAAAATATTCGGCAGTAGATGAAGAAATAAAAGAAGTGCTAAGTAATGAAGTGGTAAGAAACGTAAATAGGGTGAAATAAATAAATACGTGAGATTCCGGCGAAGAATGATATTGTAGGTGGGGGAAGGGGGTTTGTAATTAACTGGAATAAAGCAATAAGCAAAGGATAAGAATAAAAAAGGTTAAAAATTAAAAAATAAAAAGGAAAGTAAAGGAGAAAAATCTTGTACTAAAAAGGGAAGAAAATAAGGCATCTTTGATACACTGCCGAAGAAAATAGAAAGGGAACTTTTAAAATTGGGTTAAAAAAGATTGTGGGTGTAATTAACTGTTTTAATTGGACAATAGTTACGAATCTGAAAAGTTAAGTGACCAAGCAAGGAATGAAGGAAGATGGCCAGAGGCGATTGAGTAGTAGAGGATAAGTGAGTGTCAAATCAGGGGAGAAAGGGAGGGGGGTGAATTAAGTGTGAGTGTAAATGTAACCAACTGTAAGTGAGTGTAACACTCGGGATAACGTGGCGGTCAGTTTGGCCTTCCGGCTGCATATATTTCACTGTGACAGTTCTCCTCTGGAACCGATATATTAGAACTGTGTTTTTGATTCATATCTTTGAAAACTTCCGATATATTTTTTAGAACATTTATAAAGGATTTTATAGGATTATTATGATTTTTAAATGTATGGCTAATTGTTTTTATTTTTAAATATATACTATAGAGTGATGTATAACAATTGTCGAAAGCAATCGTTAAAATAACGTACACGTATGTCCTGTACTATGGATTACAATTAATTGACAAATGAAAATGTCCTTTAAAAAAATACTGTTTATTTCCAACTCTTTACATCCTTTTTTACCGTTACATACTTTTATTACCTAGAGTGTATGTAAACAAGTTTTAATCTACTATTTTTAATTAAAGTTATTTTTTAATTTAAGTTATAGTTGCATTTTAAAATTAAGCTGAAATTAGGCAAAATAAACATGTTTTATGCTTATTATAAAATATGATAACAATTCATTTACAAACCAGTTTGTAATAAATATATATTTACCACACACTCAACGTCATCTCGGACAGCAGGGAACAATAATTTTGGGAATACGTTGTGAATGGACCAGGAGTATTGTAGTGTAAACAAAATTTGTATTAATAGGTCTCGAGTTCTTAAAAACTGTGTTCCGAATATATACCAGTAGAGTAAATATTGTTATGTTTTATCTCAATTAATTTAATATCATTTTTCAAGCGTGTTATAAGGACCGTTTATTGGTTTTGTATCCATATTAGCATAATTCAGTCTTTTATAAGGTATACATTTGTAAATAAAACTACGGTTAGCAACTAAGGATGCTGTGAATCCATGTTGATGAACAATTTAAAATATACATCATATTAACAAAATAACAGTAAAACTAAGACACTTTTAAACCCGGGATTGTAAGCAATTTGACAAAAACGACATATCTACTTCACTGTGTGACATTTCAGATCATCATCGATGATATCACACGACAAAATATAGTATTTTGTCATGGCACATCATCAGACGTACTGCCACACTGTGTGACTGAGTGTGTGAGTTATTATTGTGTGATGAGATGACACGGTGATTCACCAGTCAATACTTACACTTGAGTTAGTGTTTCTAGATGTCGTTAATATTACAATACACCATTATCAGTTTCTAAAATAAAATCACCACAGATTGATATCACAAACTGACATTAAGACGTCACAAAACGGGCTGTCACAACCTAACGTAATAATGTCACATTACAACGAAATCACACTTGTACATAAACAATCAATAAAAGATGACATGACACGTAATTACAAGTTGTCATCACACTGGAATGACACACAAATGGAAGATTATGTCAGAATAACATGACACGTAACTGCACGATGATGCCACAATGACATGACACGTAACTGCCACAATTTCATGGCAAGCTGATAACTGATCACTTGATATAAATCTTGTTAAACATACTTGTTTTGATTGTTACAGTATTCCTATTGCAAAATGCTTTATTGTGCTTGGATATATTTTCTTTAATAAAGCACCAATAAAATAAATAAATATTACGGAGTGATGATGTCACAATGAAATTAAACATCACTGCACGACTATGCCACAATGACGACATCTCAACGGCGACGATGTCACGATGATATAAAAAATCACTGCACGATGGGATCAGAATGACATGACTCGTCACTGCACGATGATGTCACAATGACACGTCACTGCACGATGATGTTAAGATGGCACGTCACTGCACGATGATATCACAACGGCACGTCACTGCACGATGATATCTCAATGACACGTCACTGCACGATGGTATCACAGTGACACTTCACTGCACGATGATATCACAGTGAAACGTCACTGCACGATTATGTCACAATGACACGTCACTGCACGATTGTGCCACAACGACGACATCTCAACGGTGACGATGTCACGATGATATAAAAAATCACTGCACGATTGGATCAGAATGACATGACTCGTCACTGCACGATGATGTCACAATGACACGTCGCTGCACGGTGATATTACGATGGCACGTCACTGCACGATGATATCACAAACACGTCACTGCACGATGAGATCACAATGACACGTCACTGCACGATTATGCCACCATGACGACACGTCAACAGCGACGATGTCACGATGACATGGCATATCACTGCACGATGGGATCAGAATGACATGACACGTCACTGCACGGTGATGTCACAATGGCACGTCACTGCAGGATGGTATCACAATTACATGACATATATCTACATAATGATCTAAAAATGTGACACATCGACAAATCACTGCACGATTATCTCAAATGGAATGACACATCGTTACACGATGATACCACTCTTTGCAACTGAATATTATGTTGCAAAGAGATGACGGGAAAAGGAATGTTGCTCATCTAACTGTCCATTAGGGGAATCGAGATGTAAATAATGTTTGCGTACAATACTCGCTGAGACAGCCATCAAAGAGTGGTGCGATTATTGAGAGAAGGAATACCAAATGGCTCGGACCCCCCTCCCGCCGTAGACGCCATCATCGTCTCCGTCTCCTTGATGAGTATACAAGCTCCACCGAGAGATGATCAAGTTTGCACCAGACATCTTCCTGTTGCTACCAAAGTATTGTTATATACAGTGTTATACATTTAATAGAGGTGTGTGATGTTCTCCACTATTAATTAAATACACTATAATAAGCAGGTATTTTTATAAAGACTAGGACACGAGAAAAGAGGCCAGATAATCCACTCAAAGGTAATGTAAAGAATTTATTCTAACCTTTTCTTGAAAGAGCCAATAAAAATGGAGAAGTGCAGTAAAGATATAGGTGTAATAAAACTTGAATTTTATGAACGAGAAACGTTATGATTTAGAGGATTTCTCTACCGCTTTACCTTGACTGTCATGAAACATAATAAATCAGAGTTCTCATACAAAATACAAACGTTATACAGTAAAACGTTAAAATACAAATGTTATACAGTACAATGTTAAAATGCAGACATTATACAGTACAACATTAAAATACAAACGTTATACAGTACAAAGTTAAAATACAAACGTTATACAGTACAACGTTAAAATAAAAACTTTATACAATAAAACGTAAAAATACAGACTTTATACAGTACAACGTTAAAATAAAAAAGTTATACAGTACAACATTAAAATAAAAACATTATACAGTACAACGTCAAAATACAAACATTTACAGAATGACGGTAAAATAACAAATTTTCTGACAGGTATTTGTACTGTAAAATATTAATTGTGTCTATTATTTAAACTTTAAGAGAATGATATTGTTGGTATCATTAATACAACTGACACTTTGAAATTAAGTTTCATACAGTTGGAACTGTATAAAACTAATCAGTTAATGTAAGTAAGGTTAGTTACACATACCTGTAATACGAATGGCAAATGTAGTTTGGTCCATCAATTCTTATTTTAATATGAACGAGCATGTTATAGTTAATCACAGTAAATAGGTTTTCTGAGGAATGTTAACACTTTTCTAGCTAATAGTGATAATATGACAATTAGTATGCGGATAACATCAAACCATATAATGAACTGCAGAATTTGAGGTTATAACCAATACGGCACTTGCAATGACAGTATGGTAGCAATGAGCTTTTCAATCAGCTGATGAGTCGGCTGTGACCTTGAATATAAGGGAAGGTTGTCAGCTGACTTGAACTAGTAAACCTTCATACAACTGTTTTACAGACGTAATTGATAATTCTTTTACTATTGACTTTGGACCATATCTTATTATTTTTTACTATTATTTTTAACACATACGCCTACTTAACTACATTTTTATATAGGGTTTGGTCTACTGTTTATTAAAAAGAAGCTGTTTCTGTCGGCTTCGTTTATTGTTTATCAATATTAATGGCAATGCCATAGAAAAAGGTAAAATATGTATGTTCAATTATGTTAGAGGAAAATAAAGAAAAAAAATCATATAAGACAGTGAAATCTCAACCAGGATATTATCGGTTAAAAATGATTATACTAGATGTTGGAATTTGTTTAAACTAAATAAGGGTAAATTAAATATGATGAACTCTCCTCATGGATTTCAAGTTCTACAAACTTGAATGCGATTCCGGGAACATAAAATCTCAATGGAACACCTTAATTAATGTTCCTGAGAAGTAAAAGTGCATCTAAAAAATGTAAATCAGATCCTGGGGAGATACAGACCTACAATACTTTCAATAATTTATTTTCTAGGTATTGCAGGAAAATTAATGCTAGCAAATTTAAACCGAGTAAATGAGTTTACAGTTTATAACAGTATAACAGTTTTGGACATTTTCCTGTTATAAATTGATAAATCATTTGTTACGACTACTATTACAAAGCCAGATAGCTAGTTTAAGCGCAGTTTAAATCATGGTAAAGTAAGTTGTTTTTGTAATCTTACAGCCACTCTTGTTGATACTGTTTTGGCTAGTGTATGTCATCTTATATTTTTTAAGTTTATGATCAAACCCTCTTTGAGACTGCTTTAGGCATCGTATTATTACCAAAGCTCTGAGCAATTACACCAAACAATTAGTTTGTTTCTAGTGTATTATCACTTTACTGTAATAAATTTGATACGATACAAATTACACTCGTAAGATGTAATTGTATTGAGTCGGTTTTTGTCAAATAAAGAACTATTAATGCTATGTCATTTATTATCAGCAGGTTAATAATGCTGATAAGAGGGAAATATTTTGTGTGCGGGCCGAGTTTTAAAACCTGTAACAATTGTTACATTGTTTCATTATAATTAAATTTTAGAAAATTGTATTTAGAAAATGTTAAATCTTGTAAGAACTGAGAGGTTTAGGAGTTTGGTTTGTTTACCAAAAGTTTTCAATATAAATTCTCCAAGTTTTGAGAAAAATTCAGAATCTTCCCCTTTCAAATAAAAAAGTAGTTTTTTCCCATATAAATTAGCTAAATAACCAGGATATTCACGTTTGTTAATTTCCTGTCAATTTCATGCGACATGTTTTCTGAAGTCAACATGTTTGGTGAGCCTTACCTGTTCAGTTGTCCTGGTTTAGAGGGTTCTTATTGGTTGATTTAGCTTCTTGAGTTAAGAGGGGGTATGTCCGTTGGTGGAAGGGTTGCGAGCGTTCCGGCAGTTTGATGATATCTTTCAGCGAGTGACCACGTTTGATCTACACGGCGACTTAACCGTTCGGTGTTCTATTTCCGGTACGGCAATTTATCTTGTTCGCGTGTGAGTGAGAGCGTGTATGCCGGTCGAGCTTTGTTGTGGTCACGTTTGTGGATTTTAACCTCCAGGACAGCTACGTAAGTTATTTTTACAAGTTTTCTTTAGTTAGGTTTTTCAGTAGGGTTTTAGTAGATAGGGTAAGATCCACCAAGCATGCGCGGTTAAACTTGTTTCTGGTTTGAAGTCACTCTTCTAGTGACAGTTTTTAGAGTGTTTTGATTTTCTTGGTTTTGCTTTTAAACGTTGTAAGTAAAAGGAAAAATGTTTCAAGTCACTAAAAGCTGGTTATTTCTTTTGGTTCCAGATCTCCCGGAGGCAATTTGCAATTTAAACAATTTGCAATTTTAAAGCAATTTTCAATTTTTAAACAATTTTGAAATTTAAAGCAATTTTTAAACAATTTTGAATTTTAAGAATTTTGAATTTAAACAATTTTGAAATTTATTACAATTTTGAATTTTGAATTTTGAAATTTTTGATTTACTAGTTTTAAGAAATTTATTAAAAAGTCAAATAAATAAAAAAGGTTCTGGTCTGAAGATATTCAATTTATTATTTTGGAAGAGTTGTTTTAATTTATTTATGTTCCATTGAGTCAATAAAAGAAGAGATTTTTTATTTTCGTTTTTATTATTATTTTAAGAAGAAACCAGCTAATTTGTTGAAGTTATTTATAAGAAGAAAAATAAAGAAAAATTTTTATCATTTAAGAATTTTTATTTTAATCTTTCATTTAAGTTGTTCAACATATCAAAAATAAATAGTAGCTTTAATAAGGCTACAAACCACAGATTTTGATGGCGGTGAGAAGTTGACCAACAAACAAGAAGGACATAATCTGACTAATTTCACTTCAAGCACATTTTTATCTAAAGCCAAAAATAACGTCAATTAATATCATAGCGACAGCAGTATTGAACTGTCTATCCATGATAACATCAAGCCATTACTGTTGGCTGAGACACTGCGAGGTGGTCGTTGGGCTCTTAAGACGTGCGATGAGAGTGAGTCCCCGTAAAGCGTAGAGCTACGCCATTAGCTTTTTGCAAATGTTTTTTTTTTTTTCAGTACATATGACAGGTTTTACAGAGTAACAAACATAATCATGTTAAAAAGTTTGAACATTTATTTAAATAATGGTTGACATATGCTCCTTTAAAATTAAAAAAAAAAATTCTGGTGATAGAATCTTAAATAATTTGACCTAAGGTAATTATAATCGAATCAATATTGCTCATCTTTCACAACCAAACTGCATTTTGTAAATACATAATTGGTTTTCGTAAAACACTTTGTTATCTAAAATTGAACCGAAGGTATTTTTACTTTAAATCTTGTTATGTTTCTTATTTCTTGAAGAGACAAGAAGGATGAAGACGCTTTAAGTAGAAGGAAGGAATTACTTATTCTGTAATTAAGTAGGATTATATTAACAAGATGACAAACATATGTGTAATCAGTCGAGGGAAATTCTGAAGAGGTTGATGAGGTGAAAAGTCAAACTCCAGTTTTATCACATTCATTAGCTTCCATACGATTTTATCACGTTCCACTTAAGACAGTTAAACACGTTAAGGTTCTTTTGCATGTTTTTGTGATACATGCAAAAGAAAATACAAGAAAACACTCATTTAACACCGTGGGAAACATTTCAATCTCATTCTCTCAAAGTTTCTGAAATTCACAGGTTGCCTATTTATTGGTATTGGTCTATCTTAGGTTAACTGTAACCGCACACTTTGATAAAACTTTTACTACAATATAAGTGTGTAATAGGTTAGGTTAGGTTAGGCAACCAAAAAATCTTTGCCACTTAAAACTAATAATAAAATGGAACACACTTTTATATCTTGATGTGAAGTGAAAATACTTCTTTTGCCTTTTTAACGTTATTGTGACTGATACGAGAAAATTACAGATTTCTTGTTTCCGATTTGAAGAATTATAGAACGAAGGTTCTTCGACAGTAATAATAAAATTCAATATATTTACCTGGTTGAATAAAATACGACATAAGTGTGTCGCTTCTACTAGACGCCCACCAGCGGATCTTTGACCTTCCCACTAGTGTTTATTAAATGTTCGAAGAAAAGCCGATCACTCTTGCGTAGGAAAACGAGCTCAAAATACTCTTTTATCGTTTCTAAAAATGATTATATCATACAATCGTTTGAACGATATTCACTTGTAAAACATTACCCGTAACGCGTATATGCGTGCTAGATATAGACACTCTCCAACCCAACAACGATGCTAAAAAAAAAAATCAAACCAGAACACTGTTTGTTAGACTGATGCAGTTAACTATATATTAATAGATACATGTATTTATCGTAAGAGTTAGTACTTTTAACTTAAATTAATAATTTATCCCAACTTTTCTTTCAAAATAAAAAAAAAAACTAACCACACAATATACATACATTAGTAAGGAGTTTACCTCCACTGAAAAATGTATAATTTATATCTATTTACTAGTGATAATGTAATGATACTGTTGAAATAACACAAATTAACAAGTATATACGAATTACTTTTCTGGTCTCAACCTTCGTTGATATTGTACCACACATGGAAAACAAATGCTGCTTAAAAACATATAATATAACTGGAAACAAAGCTTAGGATAAAACTGAGGGTGGGGAGAAATATCGTACTCAAGTAACAAGAATTCACCCTTTTGATCCACCGAGTGTATTCTTAAAGCTTTGTTTTCGTAATGAAAGTAAAAAAATCACCAAGTTAATTATCTTTTAATTTGCTAATCATAAACGATCACGAAGTGCGCATCATAAGAAAACAAACAGTAATTTACCAAAACAAGCTGTAAATTTCTCCTGTATATCTATAAAATTATAGGTAATTATATGCACTGTATTTCACTGGGCCAAAGATACAAATTATGAACGGAATAGACACATTTGGGTAAGCTTTGTCGACTGTTAGAGATCTAATAAACTTTACATGTTCACAAATACAAATATAACGTTCATAAAAATAATGGAAAATGAGTTTTCACTTCGGTGATCACTGACTAGGTAAAAGAAATAAGCTACTTTAAATGCTTGAGTTTCATAGACATCAGTCCCGAGGGATAGGAAGGATAAAACAAAACCTTTCTCTAAGCTATCCAGTATCGGTCCCTAACCACCTGAGCTCCTCTTGTACTTTTTGTCGTGTTATTGTTTGGTACACTTAACCTCCACGACACTCGGTTTGTCCAAATACCTACTGGAATTATTTCAATATACTACCATATACGGTTTAAACGTATTTAATATAAAAATTAATATATTTTGTTATTTAAAATTAATGTAACAAATAGACAATAACTTATCCTGATTATACATTGTTTTAAAATTAATACCTGGTAAAAATTAAGATAATTCCTGGGATGGGTGTGTCACTATGAGCCTTTTCAGTAGGAAGGGTGGGTGTACCTTGATACGCCATTCGTCTTTCTCCTCCTAAACTAATAAATCTTTTGTTGCTGGTATTAAATGATAAGGCTTCGCTAAGAATTTTGATTTCAGTACTTCAATCCGAATCAATAATACTGTTTTTGCTTTAGATTTTTCCTGAATAATGGGCAGCTTTTGCTGATATCGCGGGTATTTTTGGCAATAAAATGGCATATTTTTACCCTGCGCCATTTACTACACGTATTATAGACAAAACACCTTAACAGGTTTATCAATCTACTTTAACACCTAGCATCTAGTAGCTGGACGATGTACCAACACGTTAAGCGGGTTACTCAAAATGCTGCGCTTTACGATTAAAACTATATACTAGCTGCATCTGTCTATAACTATTAAATCAATTCGTCTACTTCTTTACGTGAAATCTCATTTCGAATATTTTAAAAATGGTTATTTATTACTTAACAGTTAGTGCAGCCAAGAAATAACGATCTGCGACTAGACTAGTGGCGTAGGTAGTGTCGGAGATTCCTGGTAGGTTTGTAACAATCGACTTAGTACCGACAACGCAGCCAACGGCTAGACCACCCAACTAAATAAAGGCGCTTCGGTTTAAAACGTGCACGGCAAATACAAAGGAATGCAGTATCTCTACAGTTACTTGATATCTGACTCAAGTACAAAGGGTCCTTGAACGTCTTGTTCCTGGCCTTTGAAGAATACATCTCCTCTTCCGACGATACTACACTGGACAAATTTATCCATATACTCTAGTTATTAAACTATGGATGATATACTTCTAAAGCTTCCATACATATAATACAAGGAGGATATTTTACAGAGAAGCGTAAAAAAGATCCATACAAATTTACACAAGGACAACTCGATAGATAATACTTCTTTGCTGCACCAGGTTAGTGCGCAGGATGTAACACAACTTTACAACTTTACACAAGGACAACTCGATAGATAATACTTCTTTGCTGCACCAGGTTAGTGCGCAGGATGTAACACAACTTTACAATCTTTTTTTACATTTATTTTACCATAACCTAGTATAGTTCATAGAGAGAATTTTGTGTAAAAATTAAATAAAAATATATGTTTAAATATGGATGTTTTAATTGCACAATAATCCATAATTTCTAAAACGCACGCCACTTTATTTAAACATTTTTTCTGTTCCATATTTGGCCATAACATTTGGCCATGAAAAAACATATATGTAACAAATGATAGTCTGTAACATCAAGTGGTTTGATGTTATAGCCCAACTACTTAGGAGCAAAATGTTGTGGAGACGGTATACGATGTGTTTAGTTTTTAGTTCTCTTAATACCAACATGGCGAACTTTAGGTTAGGTTACTATCGGCGTGGACACTATACAAGAGATCTGGGGGGAGGGGGGGGGGTAGTATTGAGCGGTGACTAGAGTTCGGATGTTGTGTTGTAATAAATCGGGAAAAAGACCAGATTATATTAGATTACTGTGTCAAAAGCACTGTAGTTAAGATTCCACGTTAACATGTAGGTCCCTTTGTTACCCTGGATATTGGGCTATTAACAAATGGCATTGTCTGAGCAACGTCAAACTCGGATAGTAACCATACTACACAGATCATAAACATTGATGTTTACCTTAAAATACTCACATGTAAGCTATGACGGCGTCTCATATTATAAATAGTCTTAAAAATCTGACCTGTTTGTGTGTGGATCGAACCTGTCATTTGGAGAAAACCAATATTCAGTGGTTCGGTTTCCACTTTAAGATGAGAACATTTCAATATCATCAAATATATTCCCTTAAACATAAACAACAAACAGAGTCAATGTTTTAGATAAAATTTGTATAAAAAGTTAATATTTAAGGAAATCAGATAAACAAAATCAATAATAAATGTGTCAACTGTTGCCAACAAATTTGAATCTTATTTTTTACTACCGTTAGAAAGATGTAGCAATATATTTAGACAATACTACTCTACACCAGTACTAATATTGAGTACTACCATAATCACATAACGACAAAACACTACTTGATATTTTTTTAAATGGCGTTAACCATAAACACAACGAACATGTGTTATTATTGATAATGTCAGGTAATCGCAACAATAAAGGATGCAGTAGTCCTTTGACCACAGCCAACCAGCCGCAATATTGTGTATTCCACGACCTAAATAACACGTCGCCGAGCACAATGTGTGCTTCTCTGGTCCAAACACAACGAACATGTGTTATCATTGATAATGTCAGGTAATCGCAACAATAAAGGATGCAGTGGTCCTTTGACCACAGCCAACCAGCCGCAATATTGTGTATTCCACGACCTAAATAACACGTCGCCGAGCACAATGTGTGCTTCTCTGGTCCAAACACAACGATCATGTGTTATCATTGATAATGTCAGGTAATCGCAACAATAAAGGATGCAGTGGTCCTTTGACCACAGCCAACCAGCCGCAATATTGTGTATTCCACGACCTAAATAACACGTCGCCGAGCACAATGTGTGCTTCTCTGGTCCAAACACAGCAATACTTGGCTACATTCATTGAGTAACACGTTTGAGTTACAATACTGATTTTAAAATGTAACCCAATTGGATACAAGTTTAGTAAATAACAAAAATGTCATGTTAATGGGTTTTCTCAACAAAAATTTAAATCCATCTGATAAATTTAACTGTTTTTTAATTGTTGTGATTTTCGAAGAGTTACGAAGCTAAATAATATATAATAATAGAAGGAATCATAGCAATATAAAGTATAACTAAATGCGATGCTTGGGAATAATTTTACAAGAAAATGCTGTGTTTTTAAATAATGATTCTAACTATATAACAAAAAAGTTAATGTAAAATCACATTAACACCTTCCAAATACCCACCAAACAAATTAAAAGTGATATTAATAAAAGAACATTCCTCGAACATACAAATGTAAAATCTAACTGATTTTTAAACATATTAAAACAACTATAAACCTGAGTACAAATATAGAACCTTAAACTTACAATAGAAAATACTAAACAAATAAAAGTACACTTTTGAGGATAATTTTTTAACTAAATTTAATAACTCGACTACTTTCAATCCGTCCATGAAAGTAGTCAAGTTCACAATCGACTACATATCACAATCGAATAACATACCAAATTCACAATCGTATATGAGCTTTGTATTGTACCCATTCATAAATAGGGCGGAAAGGTAAAAGATATTGTATATATATAAACACATAATTTAACCCCGTTAAAAGTAAATATGTTTCTTCTATTTTTAGCTTTTAAACTTTGCCAGACCAACATACAACGATTACGGTTAGGTAGAAACAACGTAACATGCTTCCAGTACCACTTCGATAAAATAAAAAGGGTAAATTACGACAAATATACCGTAAAACTATACATTCGCCAGCGCAAAGTGTTGACAACAACATCAGCGGACAGCGCACAAAGGAGGAAAACATGTTGACTTCCGTGTAGTCGTGATATTTATGAATCTTAGCAGGGACCCGACGATAAATTGTAGCGGAGTTCTTTACGCTATTATAAAAACAGTAGTAATGCCAGTATTTATCGGCGCTAAGTCAGCAGCCACCGTATAAGTTGTCTCCGTAACGGCCTTTTTGATTCCAATAGAAGTAACATTATGCGCCTTTTCCCTTTGGCACAAATCAAACGAGCCTTAAACATCGGCAAGGGGAGTCGTTCACTCTGCAGAATGATGAGTTGGTGGTTCACTTTAACAACGTCTGTACTACTGGTAAATACTGATGAAAGTATAAATATTCAGAGGAAGAGCCTGTAAGTGGTTCCTCCTCACGAGGATTTGGAACATTTATTTAAAGCTTGTTAGTTGATCACAACTAACATATCGTTGGTGTTAAATAGAAAATACTTTCTGAATCGAAATATATGACCAGATATTTTATTTATCTGTTCATGTCACAGATAGCAAGTGATATGAGTGTATTGTTGTACCTATAGTAAAGAATCTCCTGAATATTTCATTTTCTTAGAAGAGAAGTAGTGAAGAAAAATGTATTGAGTATGAAGAGAGGAGGGAACTTAAACGATCGAGAAGAATATGACACAGTTCAGGTAAGACAATGGAGTTTGGAGAATATGTAAAAGTATATTAGAAGTAAAGGACATCTTTGGTGCAAGGGAAAGTAGGAAAATGTGGAAAGTGGTGGTGAGAAAGAATTTGAGATTGAAAATAGAATATGAAGTATATAATGGGTACGATAGTTTAGAGATAGTTTTTACCATCTCAATACCACTGTGCATGTATAGATGAGAAGGAGGGTCAATACCATTGTACATGTATGGATGGGTAGGAGGGTCAATACTACTGTACATGTATAGATGGTTTAGGTGGGTAAATACCACTGTACATGTATAGATGGGTAGGAGGGTCAATATCACTGTACATGTATAGATGGTTAGGAGGGTAGGAGAGTCAATACCACTGTACATGTATGGATGGGTAGGAGGGTAGGAGAGTCAATACCACTGTACATGTATGGATGGGTAGGAGGGTCAATACCAATGTTCATGTATGGATGGGTAGGAGGGTCAATAACATTGTACATGTATAGATGGGTAGGAGGGTCAATACCATTGTACATGTATGGATGGGTAGGAGGGTCAATACCACTGTACATGTATAGATGAGTAGGAGGGTCAATACCGCTGTACGTTAATAGATGGGTCGGAGTGTCAATACGACTATACATGTTTTGGTGGGTAGGAGGGTCAATACCACTGTACATGTATGCACTGTGCATTCATAGAGAGTTAGAAGGTTCAATACCACTGTACATGTATAGATGGGAAGGAGAGTCAGGACCACTGTACATATATAGATGGGTAGGAGGGTCAATATCACTGAACATGTATTGATGGGTAGGAGGGTCAATACCATTGTACGTATATGGATAGGTGATGAGTAAATACCATCGTACGTGTATAAATGAGTGGGAGCGTCAATACGTGTAAGGGCGGGCGGGTGTGTTTTGTAAAAAAGCAATATCAGCTAGGCATACGTAATTGTTTGTATCCATAGCCCCAAAAATACGTTTTTGAAGGTCGTTCGTATTTCGACCTAGAAACTTTTCAAACATTACTGTTCAATATTTCAATAAGAATTAGTAAAGAGAGCTACCTTACCCAAAAGACTGTTAGTAGGTACTTTTTCTCTATTTAAGACGCTTCAACACGCAAATTGATGATAAATAGTTATCCAATTGTGTCTATGTTAACGAAAAAATTAACTCGAAGAATAGCTGGTCCTCCTTGCCCTGTACAACTTACACACATAATAATATAATATAGAGAAAAACAGCTAAAAAAATGTTCAACACAAGAGTTTTAAAAAATTACTTCACCAACCTACCCACAAAATATAAACTAGAATTCGTAAAAACCTATTACGGCGCATCCACAAAAACAAAACATAAGAAAGGTTACGACATCTCGACGCTCCAAGCAGCCAGATTTGTATGCAAATCAATGCTAAACACAGTATGTGTCAAAACGCAGGTTACACGGTCGTGTGGGAGGCTAAATATTGTTTCATACCGCCCGGGCTAAGTGCACGGTTAAGTTAATGTTTGTTAGAAATGTGCCGGCTCCCTCCGAGTGCAAAACACATTACCACTAAACCCCACACGAGTCAACTTGATGTGAATTAAATTGAATGGTTCACCTGAAACAACACTTTGTTGTGACGTAAAACAGGGGTTTACGTTCAAGACATATTATTCAATATTACAATTCGGGGAAGGTATTCTATAATTTCTGAATCCTTACGTATAATAAGTGAAGCGGATTTTTATCAACGCAAGTCCTCCCTTATTTCTTGACGAATTTAAACGGATGAGTTGTCAAACAATTTACCTCTGTTCCTAGTTGTGCAATAATGTCTTCAAAATTATTCGCCCTGAAGAGTATGTGAAGCCTTCAAAGTACGTTTTTTGACCATAAGAATAACATGAAGATTGGAGAGATTTAAATTAATTGAAAAGTAACAACCGTTCAAATGTAAATAATTATTTAGAACAGTTTTAACAGCTGTTAGAATGTAAACAATGGCGTTTGTAATATTCAGGAGGTCAGATCTTTCATAAGGACAAACCAGGGAAGGTTGTAAGCATGGTTTTATTTACATTCGTTTGTATTACTCCACTCCACTGTTCTCGAATGTTTCGATGGCAATCTAAAGCAGTTAGTTTATTTGTTTTACTAATCTTCAGCTGCTAAACAAAATCAAATGAAATGAACACATTTGAAATAGGCTAAGTAATATCATTGGGTGTTTGTACTAATAAATAGGTAGCAACGCAAGTAGTGTGAGTGAAATACTATAAATAAATTTAATATTTTAATTTCCCGTTAAACAGTTAACCTAATATTATTTTTAGTTAAAAGTCACTGGCCGAGAGTGCAAAGAGCGCAGCGAATGACGAGGTTGACACGCGAAGCGTGCAGGGGTGTCCACTAGTATTTAATGATTTTGACACCAGGATACAAATACTGTATAAAGTTTCAATACTGTCTTGAGGCGAAATGTGAGATCATACTGTACTTTTGATTCAATAACTATTAGCATGTCAGTAATCTAGTATTTTAATTTCTTTTGTTTTTTTGTGCGTCATTTTATAAGTATGTGAGAATAAATAAGCTAATTTTTAAGAATTTATTTCTAAATACATAAAAAATACAATAATAATTACGTACATAATGATAAAACATAAAGGCTTAGTTTCTTTCAACATTTTTGTAAAACTATCTTCTTATGAAATAAGGTCCTGTGCCCAAGATTTTACAATTATGCCAAGTCTGAGGAGAACCTGAATTATAGGTCTTCGGCAAATCAAAGAAAAGTGAATAGTCGTAAGAAATAAAGTCATAAGGTGGGTGAAAACGTCATAATAGAAGCCTTTTGCTTACTATGATAGTGTGGTTCAGGAATAGAAACCACACAGACCCCTGAATCATTAGTTTAGTTATCCCCTTAAATTACTGGAAATTAAACTGAGATATTTAAAGTATTTTTAGAACTAGTCTTTTTGATAATAGTATTGGCCCTCTCACCCACCCAAGCACGTACAGTGGTAATATTGGCCCTCTCACCCACCCAAGCACGTACAGTGGTAATATTGGCCCTCCCACCCACCCAAGCACGTACAGTAGTAATATTTTGTTTGACATATTTAACGTTTTATATGTTATATCCATCACATTATGCACGGTACTGTTTATATATCATTATTTCTTTGTAAAAAGTATTTTGATTAATTGAAAAAACTATCGTCGACTACATTTTAATTTAAACTTAAAAACCGTTTAAACGTCCTTAAAAGAAACGATTTGGAAATAAATCATTTAATCATTAAACTATAAAAACAATATTACTTATAAGTGTTATCCAATTATAACACAATATCAAAATGCATAAATAAAAAATGTATACAACATAAAAATCTATTTTTCTATCTTAACACATTTTAACGTACATTACTGTATCATAAGTAATAATAGTAATTAAATAATAAAAACTAAATATTGATTATTGTGATAACAGTTATTAATTATACTAATATATAAAAAATAAAATCACACAACGAGGAACGCCGTAATACTAAATGGAACTGATACAATAACAATTAGCGTCAAGACATCTGCAGACGCCAAAACCAACAGTAACTGAAGAGGCAATAACATCAAGCGGGCATTAAGCATTAAACACAAATGAATCAGACGACAAGAACCGCTTAAGCGGGCGGCCTACTGGCATTAGGGATGTTTTGATAAATCACGGCTTGCTCCTTAAATAAAAGCCATCAGGATGAAATATCGTGGTTGTTTCGACTATACACTAGTGGTGACATTGCTCTGGTGGCTGAGTACCACTTTGGTTGTTTCGTACTTGAGCCTGTAAAGGCTCTTGTTTGGAGCCTCCCCCGCGTTAACCCTAGTATAAGTACTTACCAACGACCTAGCCGTCTTGAAGGTATCCTTTATCTCATCAACAAACTATTAGTATAATATTGCAATTACGTCACATTATATGACCATGTCATCAGTTGTACAATATAGGCAATTTTAGCTTGAAAAAATACTCAATGCATCAAACATAATCGTATTGATTTGTTTTCGACTAATTAAAAAAAATCATTGCGATAATTTCATTATAACAAGTTTTTAGATATCGGAGTGCTCACTATCTGAGTTCTCTCAGTAGAACTAACAATCTTCTTCAGTGAATAATTTTGTCCCTCGAGTCTCTGACCCAAACCTTGGACACTTGAACTACTACCGACTCCGTCGTCTATCAGAAGACCGGTTGTCGTCTGTCCCTCGAGTCTCTGACCCAGACCTGGACACTTGAACTACTACCAACTCCGTCGTCTATCAGAAAACCGGTTGTCGTCTGTTCCTCAATATCTGACCCAGACCTGGACACTTGAACTACTACCAACTCCGTCGTCTATCAGAAAACCGGTTGTTGTCTGTCCGTCGATCTCTGACCCAGACCTGGTGTTGACTTGAACTACTATCAACTCCGTCTTCTATCAGAAGACCGATTGTCGTCTGTCCCTCGATCTCTGACCCAGACCTGGTGTTGACGAACTACTACCAACTCCGTCGTCTATCAGAAGACCGGTTGTCGTCTGTCCGTCGATCTCTGACCCAGACCTGGTGTTGACTTGAACTACTACCAACTCCGTCGTCTATCAGAAGACCGGTTGTCATCTGTCCGTCGATCTCTGACCCAGACCTGGACACTTGAACTACTACCAACTCCGTCGTCTATCAGAAGACCGGTTGTCGTCTGTCTCTCGATCTCTGACCCAGACCTAGTGTTGACTTGAACTACTACCAACTCCGTCGTCTATCAGAAGACCGGTTGTCGTCTGTCCGTCGATCTCTGACCCAGACCTGGACACTTGAACTACTACCAACTCCGTCGTCTATCAGAAGACCGGTTGTCGTATGTCCCTCGATCTCTGACCCAGGCCTGGTGTTGACTTGAACTACTACCAACTCCGTCGTCTATCAGAAGACCGGTTGTCATCTGTCCGTCGATCTCTGACCCAGACCTGGACACTTGAACTACTACCAACTCCGTCGTCTATCAGAAGACCGGTTGTCGTCTGTCTCTCGATCTCTGACCCAGACCTAGTGTTGACTTGAACTACTACCAACTCCGTCGTCTATCAGAAGACCGGTTGTCGTCTGTTCCTCGATATCTGACCCAGACCTGGACACTTGAACTACTACCAACTCCGTCGTCCATTAGAAGATCGGTTGTCGTCTGTCTGTCCGTAGCCAAACCGTTATCTGATTAAACCGTCAAGGCAGTTGACTCTCCTTCCCTACTTTGCTACCAGGCAGCGCTTTTATCAGTACCTGTCACTCATGTTTTGTAGTTGAACATTACTTCACTTGTAAAGGTTTTACGCTTATATTATTTATTTATCTGACTACAATTTTTACATGTTATGCAATATAAAAAATAGTGCACCCTGAAATATATTTGTTGTTTTTTTACTAAAAAAAATTATAAATCAGTTATTATTATTTTTTTTAATAAATCAAGATATAAAATTGAAATCCAATATCTGGGAGCTCTAAACATTCTTTTTCTCTTTCAAAGAAGGTCAAATATAAAATTGTACGTTCAAAACGTAAGCTGTATTATTCCTTTCAAATTAAAATTGGCCAATATTAAATTTATTTAAATTTGGGTAGTACAAATTTGCTCAAACCTGACTACGAAATCACCACTTCCAATGAAAAAGACGGTTCTATCTGGTTCTTCTCACTTGGTTTTGAAATTATAAAATTAAAGGAAGTCGTAAAGTACCATACATTAGGCCTAGTTTTTATACCTGAATTTAGACCTGTATATAGTATTTAGGAAAAAATTTAGCGTGTATTTTATTTGTTTAAATCAATTTTTATTGATTAATTGTTTGGTAGATTTTAGTTTGAAATTATTTGCACGTAAACATCAAAAGTGAGCAGTTACTTATTTATAATTGAAAATTGATGTCACAAAACGTCCCTACTAAAATATTACATGATACTAGGTGCAGAGTAAATAAATTGAAGCGTTTTATATAAATATAAATAATAATTCATATAGGGTTTATAAATATTACTTATTTTAATAAATAATAATAATAAAGAACAAGAAGTAGGAGCATGATGGAGCAGGAGTGGTGAGTTGTAAAGTGGAGGGTTGTAATGGTTCGGTCACAACCGTCCTGGAGCTCTAGACAATATGTCGCTTGGCTTAAGGCCCATATTAAATCAAGGGTAGTGGAGGAAACGTCGCAATCTCGGTCGAAAGTCCTGCCATCCCTTACCATTGGGCGTTTCTTAATGGTATTTTATAGTGCAGGGTCGACCCTATGTTAATGTACCTGGGGTCGGACGAGGAACCTTTTACGCAAAGAAGTAACAAATTAATTTTTTAATTTTTTTAAAAGCATCACTACCTATTTTTGGATTTTCTTAAGTGTATATTGCTTGTGTTAGTAAACAAATTATTACTATGCAAGTTTTAGTTCAGAATTAACATATTCAATTGATACTAACACATCTATTAGTTTCATTGCTGTCCAGTTAAAGCTAAGAGAAATTGTTACTCAGGTTGCGTGGATCTTACAAAATCAATTTGCGAAAAGATCCTTGGTGCTTTTGTTTACTGGCTATTGAAACAAGCAGACTGTGCAATACAAATATTGCTGTAGCTGCACGCCTGTGCTGCTATCTTACGGTGATTGATTCAAATAAACTCTCGGATAACTGTTTGACGTACTAGTAGCTCAATTATTAGTCACTTCAGCGTGTGCTAGAGAGCGAGCGAGCGAGCGAGCGAGCGAGAGAGAGAGAGAGAGAGAGAGAGAGAGAGAGAGAGAGAGAGAGAGAGAGAGAGAGAGAGAGAGAGAGAGAGAGAGAGAGAGAGCGCTGGCGGTGTAATCTGTGAATACCGAACATAATTTTACCGAACAGGAAAACCGGATTCACAGGATTCATAAGAGTGGAGAGTGTTCTTGTTTTCTAGTCAGTTAAGAAATTTGCCAGCTTTAGAATTTGGGTTCTAAAAGTAAGTATAACAGTTTATTTTGGGACTCAATTATCTTTTCGCTCAGTATGAGAATCTTCTTTGAATTGTTGGTGAGACAACGTTCACAGATGACACGGTATTCAGTATAGCTCAAATAAACGAAAGCTGTGATTTGGACTGTCCATTAAGTTCAAAGTCAAGACTTTAGTTCGATTATTGATAAACAATGATTCAGTCGTGAATAAAAGAACCCATTTTTCCAATATTTGTGAAATTTTTTCCACAACTAAGTCAGAAAAGAGTTGCATATATATTTACACTCAATCTAACACCCTTAATGTTTTAAATTTAGTTAGTTTTTATCTGTTTTTTTGCGTTTCTAATAATTAAAATACAAAATTTTTAACCAATCATGGACGTAAATTATGCAATGTTCAATAAATAGTATTTAACTTTTATAATCTTACACTATTCTATATTGAATACGATTTTTTACAAAATTATACATATCCTAACTACAAATCAGTCACACAAAACGATATTTAAAATGTAGACAAACAGTTATTGACTTTTAGATGTATAAAATAAAAAATAAATAACCCATCAAGTCGAAAATAGGTGGAGAGTGTACAAAACTGATGATTGCAGACATCGTGGGCGAAAAGGTTAGAAATATAAACATTTGACCCAAATATTGTTTCCAACTGCAATGGGTTTCGACGAGCCGTTGACAGATGACGACTATATTGTAGCTGAGACCGGATGATTCACTACAACACACATTGTCATGACTGCTCGTTTAGTTTATGGAGGCTGCAGACATCGTGGCATTGAGACCCAAATATTGTTTCCAACTGCAATGGGATCGACGAGTCGTTGACAAATGACGACTATACTGTAGTTGAGACCAGATGATTCACTACAACACACATTTTCGTGACTGCTCATTTAGTTTATGGACACAGCAGACATCGTGGGATTGAAAATTGCAAGGAGAAACATTTGACCCAAATATTGTTTCCAACTGTAAAGGGATTGGCGTGTCGTTTACAGATGACAGCTATATTGTAGCTGAGACCAGATGATTCACTACAACACACATTGTCGTGACTGCTCGTTTAGTTTATGGACACAGCAGACATCGTGGGATTGAAAATTGGAAGGAGAAACATGTGACCCAAATATTGTTTTCAATCGCAATGGGATCGGCGTGTCGTTGACAGATGACGGCTATATTGTAGCTGAGACTAGATGGTTAACTACAACACACATTGTCGTGACTGATCGTTTAGTTTATGGACACAGCAGATATCGTGGTATTGAAAATTGGAAGGAGAAACATTTGACCCAAATATTGTTTTCAATCGCAATGGGATCGGCGTGTCGTTGACAGATGACAGCTATATCGTAGCTAAGACCACACTATTCACTAAAACACACATTGTTGTAACTGCTCGTTTAGTCTATGAAGACTGCACACGTCGTGGGATAGAGAATTGGAAGGAGTAACATGTGACCCAAATCTTGTTTCCAACTGCAATGGGATCGGCGAGTTGTTGACAGATGACGACTATATCATAGCTGAGACCAGATGATTCACTAAAACACACATTGTCGTGACTGCTCGTTTAGTCTATGAAGACTGCAGACGTCGTGAGATTGAAAATTGGAAGGAGAAACATATGACCCAGATATTGTTTCCAACTGCAATGGGATCGGCGAGTTGTTGACAGATGACTGCTATATCATAGCTGAGTCCAGATGATTCACTATAACACACATTGTTGTGTAATTTATGACGACTGCAGACATCGTATTAAAAGCATGGTTAACATTATGAGTCATAATACGTTTTTACTGGGTTCCACAAAACATGTTTTAAGTATGAGAAACATGAAAAGGCAACATTGTGCACAGAGGGAAGTGATTGTACACTGTAAATGCATTATGAGATTTAAATAGCATTGTAAAATTTCCACACATGCTTAAAGGAACATATAATATACGCTATATTTTATTTAACTCATTCTAATTAACATATGCAACATTATATCAAATATGTGTTATTATTAGATATCAAATTGAAAGTATGGTCACATGAGAAAACCTGTCAGAAAGAGTGTGAAAAAAGTATGAAACAAAAACATAATTATAAGATTTAGTTAGTTACGTTGAACTCATTAATGCAGTTACTTTTATTAAGTGGCCTTTCATTAAGTTTCAAACCTAAATGGCGCATGAGTATTGCAACACTTAACTACTCTTATATGGTGAAATAAAACTCAATAATATAAGATGGTTTTGAGTAAAATATAAGATTTGGTTGTAAAACGATTGAATTCTCGAGGACGTTTAATATGCAAAATTCAAAAGGAAAGGCACCGGAAGGAAACGTTTAAAGAAGCGGAAGTGTTTAAAGAACCGGAAGGTGATTTAATTTTGAGGAGACAGTTCCAGTTAATTTTCAGGTAGGATCTGTAGAAATGAAATTAAAAGTGAGTGGTGTGCGGGAACGTGCTTGGCCGCAGCTACGTCATTAGGCCTTTCCGTACGGCGCACACTTTACCGGGCTCATGAATTACTTTTATACATCCACACAAAGCACGTGTTTAACAGTGTACGAAGGGTGGGGGGTTGGGAGGGGAAACGTAAAGTAACGAGTTCAGTCACATTTTAATGTTACAATGAGGACAGCTTCACTATTCCAATACAGATGATCCAATATTGTTTTTAATGAAACAGCTGAATTGATTACATGCGGACATTTGAAATTGATACATAAACTAATTAGGTAATCTCAACATACTTGTATTTATTTAGGCTAATTTACTGTTTAATTATTTCCTATAACAAACTATCAATCGGTTACAATTACGATTTGCCTTCGGGAACAGTTCCCTTTAGTTGAATATAGATGCAAAACATGAGAAACTAAAAAAAAATAATTTAAAAGGCGTTGCTATCATAACCAAACAGCATAGTACTGTAATCCAACCACTGAGTCTAGTTGTTTGTATGTGATGATTATAATGGTTGCGACCAGTGCTAATTGCATACTGTATATATGCAAAATGTTTAATTTGTAGTTGACAGTGTACACAATGCATTACAAACGTCAAATCAGCTACTATATTTCTTACATCAAACATAGATATACTTAGGTAAAACATACTAAACAGCGTTTTTAACAAAACAATACTTTTTTAATATTAACTATAGATTTACAAACTAGATTATTTAGTAAGAAGGATTTTCTAATAGAAATTTCTTTAGTAGAATAGAAATGTTGTGTTAGTATTTTCCAATTTTATTTAGTATGTTCGAATTGTTATAGAAGGCCCAGCGCTGAGTGTGGGCCTTTAAGTTCCTGCGTCGTGGTTAGGAGTCCACTGCATCGATAAATAGCACTTCTCAGAATAAGTACATCTTGGTTTGTAACCAGACTACCCTCACGGGTCATTTTGGGATTTATAATAGTTTTAAAAGACGTACTTGGTATTCATTGACTTATATGTAACACCTTTAATTAACAACAGTAAAAGCAGTTCTTATATACAAGTAAATAATTGTCATAAAGCTATTTTTGGCATGATGTTTGACCTCACTCGTTGGAATTATGTATTTGACAACGTTAGAGGCCAGAAACAATCGTATCTGGTAGATTATGACAGGACTCTCAATTATGTATTTGACAACGTTAGAGGCCAGAAACAATCGTATCTGGTAGATTATGACAGGACTCTCAATTATGTATTTGACAACGTTAGAGGCCAGAAACAATCGTATCTGGTAGATTATGACAGGACTTTCAATTATGTATTTGACAACGTTAGAGGCCAGAAACAATCGTATCTGGTAGATTATGACAGGACTCTCAATTATGTACTTGACAACGTTAGAGGCCAGAAACAATCGTATCTGGTAGATCATGACAGGACTCTCAATTATGTACTTGACAACGTTAGAGGCCAGAAACAATCGTATCTGGTAGATTATGACAGGACTCTCAATTATGTATTTGACAACGTTAGAGGCCAGAAACAATCGTATCTGGTAGATTATGACAGGACTCTCAATTATGTACTTGACAACGTTAGAGGCCAGAAACAATCGTATCTGGTAGATCATGACAGGACTCTCAATTATGTATTTGACAACGTTAGAGGCCAGAAACAATCGTATCTGGTAGATTATGACAGGACTCTCAATTATGTATTTGCCAACGTTAGAGGCCAGAAACAATCGTATCTGGTAGATTATGACAGGACTCTCAATTATGCAACAACTTTTAGAGTAAAGAGGAGCTTGCCACCATGTTTCTGACTGTCAAATTTACTCACTCTGAGATTCAGTGACACAATGTGAAATACCTATATCATTTGGCTGTCATAAATGTATTGACATGGAAAATACAAGTTAAATTATTAGTCAAAAACGCATCCCATTAGCCGACCCGCCCACTCTAAAAATAGAAAGAATATTCGAAGGAAATATTATCTTTTTACACTTACTTTACCTAAAAAATAGTATATTTCTTTACTTTACGATTTATATAAAAAATGCACTTCCGTTGCAGTGTTGAAAATAATATTTACAACATGACGGCGAAAAGTGTGATTCAGTTACAGTTGTGTATTCCGGAAATTGCCTATCCTGCATTACGAAGGCGCGATAGTACGATGTACACTAAACTTGGCGGAAACTATATATGAAGGCGGTTTTATTTTTACCATGAAAATAGTGTTATACTAAGAAACGATGATTTTTGAACCACCAATCCACTCATAGACATACGATATTAACCTACCCACTCACTCATGATCTACGATGGTGTTGACCCACGTACGTCTACACGTGTTGACCATGGTATAGACTTTACGTATTAGCGGACGTCATCAACACGCACACACCCACTAAATGCATGCATAAACTGTATTTTATAACTATAATATATTTTATACGATGCATATATTTTATACGATATTTTTTTAATATAACTTTTCTTTTCTACTAGTATTTTAAAATTAAAATGAAACTGAGAATCTAAAGCAAAGCTTATTTATAGTAAAGACAAAATAACTTCACATCTTTTTTCAGCATTGCTGAGTTTTAATTAGTCGTTTACTAATTATTATCGTTTTTTGACAAAGTTATTAATTCTAAAGCATTGAATGGATGATAAATATAACTTTATATGGAATCAATTTAACAATTTACACTTTAGAAGACCATGTGTGTTGGTTGGGATAGTTCAGTTATTTATTGTTTATTTACTTGTCCTCATGTGTTATTATTATTTAATATTTTATTGTTTTTTTTAACATATGTTTTAGTTAGTTTCCAACAACATATATTTTTGTTAGACAGTTTTTACTGTAACTGTTTTCATTTTCATTCTTTATTGATTAATGTTTTTATAGCCTGTTCATATTTATTATTACAAAATTATCATTCAATACTATTTTTTCATTGTTCCCAAACACATTCTTTATATACCGGGTGTTTATATAATTAAGGTACCGTATTCTTTTATATTTGAACACCTTCCTTCTCACCACACCAACACTTTATTTTACAAATTCTCAATCCCGATTTTATTCAACGTTATGATTATTTCCAAAATTTGCAAATAAGAATAAACATGTAAATAAACTCAATGGATCTGGAGTATCATATTATTGTACATCTGTATAAGTTTTATTTTAGTTTTTTAATTAGCATAATACCTACGTGTTGGTACATATACAGTAGCCTGTGAAGTTTTATTTTCAATCAAGCATTCTTTATATGGTTAATATAAGATTTGTAAATGTGTGCACTATCTAAAGAACTATTGGTAAAGAGGCCTCGTTGCACTAATACAGCAAAAATAATGTGCTATACAAAATTGGGTTTCTATTTAAATTTCCCTCTTAGTGTAGATATCAGCAGACGACGAACTGAGCTCGAGGGGAGAAAATGTGCAGAGTTCATTGTAAACTTTGGGAGTCCATCAAGGTTGACAATAACGATGGGGCTAACGACGCGGCAAACGATGCCAGCACCCCAACGAGGGGAGGGGAGGTATGGTCCAGCTAGAACCCCTCAATGAATACTGTACACGTGTCGTCAAGGACAGTGTCACCTGTAAACTGGACCAAGTAACTGACAAAGCGAGCCTGAGAACTGGACCAAGTAATTGACAAGGCTCATCTGTGAACTGGACCAAGTGACTGACAAGGCTCGCCTGTGAACTGGACCAAGTGATTGACAAGGCTCACCTGTGAACTGGACCAAGTGATTGACAAGGCTCATCTGTGAACTGGACCAAGTGACTGACAAGGCTCATCTGTGAACTGGACCAAGTGATTGACAAGGCTCACCTGTGAACTGTACCAAGTAATTGACAAGGCTCATCTGTAAACTGGACCAAGTGACTGACAAGGCTCGCCTGTGAACTGGACCAAGTGATTGACAAAACTCGCCTGTGAACTGGACCAAGTGACTGACAAGGCTCACCTGTGAACTGGACCAAGTGATTGACAAGGCTCATCTGTGAACTTGAGCAAGTGATTGACAAGGCTCATCTGTGAACTTGAGCAAGTGATTAAAAAGGCTCACCTGTGAACTGAACAAAGAGACTGAAAAGGCTCGCCTGTGAACTGGACCAAGTGATTGACAAAACTCGCCTGTAAACTAGACCAAGTGATTGACAAAACTCGCCTGTGAACTGGACCAAGTGATTGACGAAAAACGCCTGTGAACTGGACCAAGTGACTGACAAGGCTCACATGTGAACTGGACCAAGTGACTGACAAGGCTCGCCTGTGAACTGGACCAAGTGACTGACAAGGCTCGCCTGTGAACTGGACCAAGTGACTGACAATACTCATCTGGGCATATGCAGTAAGGGACGCTTCATATATGCAGTAAGGGAGAGTCATATCACCTTGTTTGAATATTTCCTATACTTGAATATTTCCTGAAGTAAAAAGTGGTTTATTGTCATTTCTGCAGTTATCTCCTCTAGTTTTGAAATACTTTCATAACTGTATAAATGTACCTAGAGCTAGGAGCCTTTACATGTTTCCTAAAAGAGGGAAGAGAGTATCATTTCGTCGGGAGTGTCTCGTTCTAATCTATTTGGCATGTTGCTAAAGTACTGATAGCTCGGAATACATGAGCGTTGATACAGTATAAGTGTGGTGTGGGGGGTGGAGGGGAAGTTCCCCGTTAAAGGTAAGTAGCTAAGTTTGTCGAGCCTGTTCATTATCTGCACCTAACTCTTATAATTGTAGCCCGCCAACTTTTAACTGCACCGTTACCTACTTTGACTTGCCCAACTTGCTTTCTATGAATTCATTAGCCCTCCCTGGACTCTTCTCATCTTCCAATACTTCAAACACTCCAGTTCGGAGTTTTAAGTATCTTTATTCTAAGAGCAGACAGTATTTAATGAACGTTTCTCCCTCTTGTGTTTAATCTTTTCTTCGATAAAACAGAAACTTTAGAAATATCTTGTGTTTTTTCGCTTTATATAATGTATTTATCAATTGTATTTATAGTTGACCACTATCACGTAAATGCTGTGATATTGTATATTTTAAGTTAAAATATCTGTTATTTAAACATACGAAAATGTAATTATTGTTTTCAGGATTATTTATGAGACAAGATTTGAAGACAGTATTTTAAATTGCGGTGTACAAACTACCCGTTCAAAATAAAATTTCAAAAAAAATGACAAAACTTTGACGTGCATGTTTATATGCGGCTGTCTTTATTTCTTCACGCGTCTTGTCTTATTTATTTATTAGCTTATTCACCAAAGTCAATAAAATCAGGATTCTTCACAGTTTGTAGATACCAATAATTTCTTAAGAAAAAGAAGTTATATAATTTTAAATAACAATAGTAAAAAAGTAATTTCATTTAAAGTCAATTGAAATTCATAAAATTTGCAAATGAACTTGTTTAATTGTGTACATCAAGTTATTGAGTTAATTACACTCAATCTTACTAATTCAGAATGAAATAGTTGTATTAATTAGTACTACTATGTATCTTAAATTAGTAATAAAATAAATTTTCTAGTCCTTTTAATTTTGAAGTTTACAGTGAAAAATAAGTCTTTTGTACATTTACTATATTTTGCTTTTATAGGTTTTCAAGAAGATAAAATGGAACCGAGATGTGTTTAGAAACGTTTCTTATTTCTTTTTTAGATGTTATAAATAGAGATATCATCTGATTGATCCGGTATAGCTTTAGTTACATTTGTACAGTTATGAAAGTATTTCAAAACTAGAGGAGATAACTGCAGGAAAGTCAAAAATCAGAATCTTGAAACTCAAAATAATCGTAGTAATAAGTATAGGCCCAAGTATCTTCTTCAGTATATTATCTGTATGTTTTTCAGTTTTCTTTCCTTAAAAAATAAATAAATTACTACCGTTGAAGTTTATTTTTTCTTCAACAGCTACGATTTGTCTTAATCGATCTGATTTCCATACTTAGGAACTTCCAGAATGTTTATCTATGGACGAAAACATTGTTTGTTATTCCACCAAGACTATTATTGCCATTGACTGCAGGGTTCTGACATTATCTCTAAATGACGGCATCAAGCAATATCGAGCGTGGCTGTTTCTTGGATGGGTGACCATTAACGAATCCCGTCCTTGCACTCAGCCCACCGGCCCGTTCACTGGTGGTGTTCCGGAAGTCCCCTTAAACCGTTGATGTTAAGGTTAAGTGTTAGCTTGGCTTTACTTTCACCTCGTAATATAAGACATCCTTTAACTTGAATACTTCTTACACTCATGGAACTTAGGCCAACTACCAATAAACCTTGTGTACTGGCAACAAGTCTTGTCTAAAGATAGTTCAGCTAGAATAACGTATGTTGTTTGTGTACGGAGCATATACCGACTACAAAAGGTCATGTGTTTGTAGTGGACTTAGGTGGATAACATATTTCGTTTGTGTAGGGAGTACAAACCAAAAGCAAATAGGATACACACATGGCTTGGTTATTCCTTTTGTCTTCCTGAATCCACAATTGTTGTCCTTTGTTTGCCCCGCTATGGCAATACTTTTTAAAGTAATAGTGCATTTTTATATGAATGTGTTATATCCATTATTGTGACACGAAGAAGGTTTAAAAAGCTTCAGTCATGCGAATTCCCGCAGAGTGTGGGATTAATCTTTAGGACCCAAAACATCGGATATTTCACAATAAGGCCAGACAGGATATTGCATTACATTGAAGTATGAACACTTCCACTAAATTTAATTGCCAGCTGTTCATACAATTCACTACAACATATCTAATTCATATTATAATTCTGTCAACTATTTTCTATCATAATAAACATACATAATTGGGCCGAATAGACAACGCCCTGCGTGTTATCTTTAGTGCATGTAGGGAGGGGAATCTTTCCACCGCTGAGCTGCCTTACTTCCTCGGGCGTAACTAACATCCGCCACCAAGTTTTCAACTTCCACAACAGTGTTTAGTTTGAAAAAAATAACTGTAACGAACTGTAAAAGATTGTTTTATTGCTATTTATTGTTTAAATTATTATTCATTGTGGTACAGTATTGCAATAATAAATTGTCTTTTGAATAATAAATAACGATTGAATTTAATCGTTCTAGACTTGGTTCGTTGGTGTCAATCAAACCAACCAATGGTTACTGCTGCTAATTATAGTGGACGGGGCTTCCTACCACACCATAAGCACGCGTCCTACCACTCTGGTTGCCATGACAACTTTTAAATGTAATTACACAGTGGGGGAAAAGTATATTTCTGTCTCACTTGCGCTACTATTTGCATCTCACTTACACAGTGCTTTGAAGAGGTCGTTTTTTAAGTGGGCTATGTATAGCTTTCAGTTAATAGAAGTGTCCATTTATTCGGATACCGGACACGAACACTTCGTTACATGCGGATGTTTCGTAACACTTGGGTTCCTGAGTTGAGTCTGACACTAACCCCACAACTATAATTTTGACTCCCATTACACTATCCAATCTTTAGCCCGGAAATATTACAGCTTTTTATCAAGGCCAATGACATTGTAACACTTAATAATAATAATAATAATCAAGTTAGCAAGCAATTTATTTATTTATTTTACAATCATTTTGGCATGTCAATTATTTTGCTATGAAATAAGCTTTGGCCAAACTGTCGTAATTTTTTTGATTCATTGTTTATGCATTTTGCTTAGGGGGAAATTCTATAATGCTAGTAACAAATGAAACTTTTAAATAAAACATTTTTACTAATTCCACAGTTTTTAATTTTTGATTAATGCATCTTCAGATCATAATAACCAAATTGTACAAAAATATAAAACATATGTTAAAAAATATATAATTTGTAAATAAAATAACATTGATGGATAAGTAGTTAAAATTTAAAAACAAGGCTTTGAATTATTTAAGTTGTTTTCTAGTTCATTTCTAATTACAGGTAAAAATATATTATTAAAATTAACAGATGGTTGAGAAATACAGTCATCTTTTTTAATGCCATGATTGCACTTTCAATTTTATTTCTCTTTTTCGAAGATTTTTCTTTATTTATAATAGACAATTCTTAAAATGTTATATTATGCTTTTTATCAATAGTATGTTCAACTAATTTTGATTGTTCAGTATTTTTAGTTTTAAAATTATATATATGTTCCTTTATTCTTGTTTTAACAGGTCTTGATGTTTGGCCGAAATATGTTTTATTGCATTCACAATTAATTTGGTATATAACATTTTTTGTTGATTGATTTTCAGTTTTGGTTTTAATTTAGATAATTTACTTCGTACTTAGAATTATTAAAAATGTTTCATTTAAATCCATCGAAATTCCACCAAGTACCAAATAAAGAAACAAATGTAACCACTACTTCAAAATTCACGTTGAACAATTCCAATCTAGAACAATTACTCGCATCGATCGAAGCATTGATTACAAGGTATATATTAGTTTCTTTAATCACACTCCCTAAAGGTGCAATATATCATTTAGCTACATTTAAATCATATAAAGTGACATCTTTATGCTCACTACAAAAATGTTTAAAAGTGTCGTATATTTAATGATCGTCAAACATGTATTCAAAATCAAACGACGTCTTTAAAATTTCTGACACGCCATAGGAAATATGCAGTTAAAAATTTTATTTCCACACTTTTTCATTTTGACTGAGTCTCACAGAATAGTTAACAACTTTATAACGCGTAGTCTCTTCTAATTCATACAATTTATAACGTTGATTTCGCTTTAAAACTATAAATAATTCACTACATTTTTATATTTTTGAATGTTTGTTGAGGAAAGTAACTGTATGGTTTTACATTGTTAACATATTTTGAAAGAGCCGATTTTTTTAAATGAAAAAGTTGAGGATTTCCAACAAGATATCACAAGAATACTTGCATTGGTGAAAACAACGTTAGAGTTAACTAAAACAGATTAGATTTAGTCACGACCGATCAACTTAATACAAAACACAGAGGGAATTGTTTTTAGGCCGGCGATAATGGAAGGATCAGGAGCACACTGTGTTCGGCAGGCGTAGTTAAAACTTAGCTAATGCGGCAATTAGAAGAGTTAGAAGTAGATAATGAACAAGAAGCTTGCAAACTCCCGCAGTTACACAGCCGGAACGTCCTCTTCATTCCACCTTCCGGAACAACTGATTTATGCCGTGTTTTTCACCTATGGCAACAATGGTTAGACAACTCACTGTCCAATTAATTGTTAGCAGTTTTGATTGTTTCAGCTTCTACTACGGTTACAGTGGTATTCGTTCCGACTGAAAATTAAATAACGACTGTTTTATTTAATGCAAAGTATTTGTTTTATTGTCTTTACAAATAATAGTTTTAACAAGTTTAACAATTGTTTGACAACTCATTTTTCAATTGTTAGCAATCTTTGATGTCTTCAAATTATACTCTAGTTGCAGTGATTTTTTTCCAAGCAAAAATAAAATAGATTGTTTAATTTAATGTAAAACACTGGTTTACCTGTCATTCGAAATACGAAAAGTTTTGAAAAATACTAAACAAAATAATTTTTTTTTTTTTTTTTTTTTTTTAATAGGGCGAGTTGATGATCCCTCCCAAAAACCAGTTAGACGTCAACTTTAGATATGTTTGACAGTCATGATAAGTTTTTAATTTTTTTACTATCATGTATTATTAACGGAAATGGATTATATTGAATTTAAATATTGAAAATAAATCTGTCATGTGATTGCGAAACTGAAACTCGAACTATGAAGTTAATTACTACTCATTGTATTCTTTTTAAGGGGGGGGGGGGGAGCAAGTCTTCATTGAATGGACGCGAACGTTGTACTGTATGATTTTTGTTATTAGTTATCTTAATACCGGTGGATCTTAATGCAGGCAAGGTGGCTCATTGAATAAGGCTTCGGATTGCGGAGGACAATGTTCAAGGTTCGAATCCCACTGAGCCAACGGTCCGTACTTCACTCGTTGAATAAGTTCACGAACAGGCTTGCAAGCCCGTGTGAATTGGCGAGCGAAGATAAAAAAAAATTAGATAATCTACTTAATATTTGTATATTTTTTTCCATATTTGTATATTTTTAAATTCCATTTTCTTTATAATTTGTGTTGGTAAATTTAACGTTTATTTACCGATTTATAAATATACCGTTTATTTCCTCAGCGGTATTACCTATACACGTCTTCGTAACAACTACTGTTAGAGATCGCTAATAAAAAGTTTTCCTATTCAGAGTGAGTTCAAAAACCACTTCAAAAATCACAATAAATACGGAAGTTTAAAACGAGCCGATTGCAGGGGCCATCAAAGTAAATCGATGAGCACTGAGGGGGCAAGTCAAACACTAACTGACCAAGAAGTGCATGCTCGGGGCAAATAAAACGTTATCAAATATACATCAAACTGTAGCGACTGCTTGGGGCTGCGAACACAATCAGACGGGCCTCTTCAAACTTTACTTCCGAAACTTGTTGGGTTTGTTTCGTCCAAGAGGCGTCTAGACTGTGAAGCATATCACGGTTGAATAGTCTTCTAAAAACAGTTTTGGTATCCAGATGTAAATTACATTAAGTAAATTGTTTTGTAAAACATGACAATAATAATTCTTTTAATGGTAAACAATGTTTAGTCAGTATTTATATAAATTCAAACAAAATATTTATAATCGTAAAACAAAATATTCTCAGCGTAAGTTATATCCCGTTAACCTACCACTGAAAACATTTTGCTAACAAAACACGAACGCGCGGATTACAAATGTTTATCAGGTACATGTTTAATTAGTTTTTTGTTCAGCTTCCCGCACATTACTGTTTCTGCATACGTTTGTCTATTTCAAAACAAGAATGTTTTTAATATCACAGGCGATTTTCTTAGTACTTGACATTTTATTTCATTCACATTTGTTATTTGGTGTTATTTACTCATTACTTTCTTTTTATGGTACTTAATTAATATTTATATATTCAAAGGGATGATTGTGTACTATTTATTTATATAGTGAATATTATTTTACAACATTTGTTTTGCAATATATATTATAGGATACTTGTAAAACATTTGGATTACAACTTTATTTGTATAGTTAATACATTCACATGGAAAACCGTCTCATTGATTGTTAGTCATTGTAATCCATTGAACTGTAGATAAAATGCTGTAAGAATGCACAGTTTTGTGTACATATACAATAATATAAAAATAACAACTTGAATGTTTATTTAGTAACAATGCATATTAATTAGATAGCTATAATCGTCCATAGTTAATTAATCCCATGAAGTGAAAATATTTCCAGACTTTTAACTTAATCCTTATTTCTCCCACTTTAGAGCAGCCGTAGCTAAGGGACTAAGACGTTAGCTTACCACGCATACGGTCCGGGTTTGATTCTCAATATAACCACTAACAGTTTTTGTCCTGCCGCTCTCTAGGTTCGGTAGTCACGTAAAGTCGTTGGTTCCCGTGTTAAGTGTTAGATAGGGCTTCTTAGCTCTACTTCGCCTGGTAAAATAAAACGAACTTTAACTTTCTTTAACTTATTTATTTCAATTTTCTCAACTAACAATTATAACAAAAATCCACATTACCTTCCTCTAATAAAAACAAATATAAGACAAACTTCTTTAATTTACAAATTAAAGTTCTTGTTAATTCAGTACCAATTAAAAGAATATACATTGAAAAGTAAAATAGTTGCTAACTTCTAAAACAAACTGTATCTCATATGTTTCCTGACTATAAATAAATACAAACATTTGTTGTATCTGAGCACAATTGGATTCGCCGTTCAATTTATTTACTTAAGCCCCCCGCAATACGATTGCAGAAGGGTAAAATCAACTATTTCAAATTGATTCGTGGATTGATTTCCATCCAAAACAAAAAATCTCATTTAATAATTGATGAATGATAAAATTTTGCGGTCCGTTTACGATAGTAAACTTTTAATTTTAGTTTTATGATAAATTTAAATTACGGTTAAAATTGATTATCAAAAAAATGTTACTATTTAAGCTTAATCAAAGAGCATATTCGTGATGAGGATAATGGTATTTTAAGGTGTACAGTTATTAGTTTTGAATTGTTAAGTGTAATTTTTTCTTTTTCTTACTTTATCAGTAATTTTAAAACACTTCTTCACTCATCACTCTGAAAAGAATTGATTTATATATTCCTCAACATTCAAAAAAAATTACTAGCAAATAAATATAACTTTAATGAATCACCTCATTGAATGAAACATCAATCAAATACACAGTCAAAAACAATCAAAGTGATCGGGTTGGATGATTAATAATGACAATATTTACCCTGCTAATGAACCATCACCAAACAAAATGTTCAGGATGCAGTTATTCAACTATAACCGATTTGTTTTTATTTTACGGCTAATTACAACCGCTAATCTATTCTCTGGCTATTTTAATATAATTAAAAGCGAATAAAACGTAATTACGGCGAAAGCATGTGGCATTCATTATTGTGACATTGTATTACTATCAACTTGACCGCGGTGCGTCAACTTCCATTAAGTACATTTCATTCATGAAATAAAAACTGCGCTTCTTTAAGTAATTCATTCTTTTTAGTTCACTATAACCTAACGTTGACTTGTTTTGACATTGTGAACATCTTCTATTGGACTATTCTTCTATTTGAAGATACCTAAATTGTTGGCGAACAATTAAAAATAAAAATTATGAGAAAAAAATTATTCCAAAGAATTGGCACAAACTTACCCCATATTAAACACTACAGAATAAAAACTTTGAAATTTTTTCCCAAACATGTATTTTGCTATAACTCGAAAACTAGTCAAATTAGAGACATGCGATTTTCACTAATATATTTTAAATTGTAATTCACATCTTTCCTGAAAAATTCATCAAAATCATTATAGCCGCTTCTGAAAAATTCCATTTTTATATGTTTTTTTGCCCATAAAAAACTAAAATTTCAAAAAAGTGAAAAGATTTTCTGGAGATATTGGCCAAATAAAGCTACATACCAAACTTCTTAAAAAATTTATCCATCCATTTGTTCTCCAGCAAAGTGCACACAGACAGACATGAAAAATGTGTTTCAAAAAACCACTCTTTGGGTTCAGGAGGCCCTAAAATGGATTTTTAGACCATCTTGTAAAAAAATGTTTTACAAACAAATTGTTTCTATATGCTAACGCAAATAGGAGAAAGTAAAAAAAAAAACAATGGATTATATTAATCCACTGTTTCGACAATAAGAAAACATATTACAACGTACTTTCCTTGCCCAAATTACATTTACCGAAACACAGAAATAATTAATCTGACACTTTTTAGCTGGTAGACTATTACAAAAAGTATCACCTCAGAAAACAACTTGTGGGGACATATTGGCTCAAAATACGGAAACAATAATATGTTAGCCTTGTTTAATAATAAATACAATGTTTAACCAGTTCTGTACAACGATTTTGCATAGTTTTAATGAAGTTTCCGTTTTTACTTCTTTATTGTAACCCAGACGACATTCTTAACGTGCAACCTCCACTAGTCAGCTCTTAGGATTCAACATATTATTTAATTACTGCAATTTGCGTGACATTGCTGTACTATATAAACTATCATAAAACTATAATAATTGTAACTTCACCTGCTTATTGGGGCAGATGTTACGAATTCTTCCTCTCCCCTCCAAAACTGGTCTCAATAAACACTAAATCACAGAAAGTTCCTAGGAGTAAATAAATAGTTTTACAGAATACATTAATGTCTCGTCCAAATAAATAGAAATCCATTTGGATTTTGTTTTAAGAGTACTCCTCCACCATTCGACTGATAATATACTCCATTTCCTGAGGTCAAAATATTTTATTGAATAAATGGCGGTGAGATTTTACAGGCGAAGCGGATCGCATACACCGTAATGTCTCTTTTATTCCTGGGTTCACCGTAGCAATAAAGCGCAGGATCGGATCCTGGCTGTAAGTATTTATCAGTAATGTTCAGTTTGTACTGTACTGGTTCACCCCCTTACTCTGGCGCTGCGCACATATCGATAGTCCATGGTGAATGGGCAGAATAAGGATAAGAGGACAGAAGCCTCTACTTAAAAAAAGAATTAAAATATATGTATTTGTTTTAAATGCAATTAAAATTAAATCTGGTAATTTATTTTACAAATGTAAGTATAAAACCGGTAAATTATATGTTTGTCCAATAAACGGATTCTGTGACTCTACAACACCTGTGGCACGATAATCCTTAACGTCTCACTAATTAATTGCTGTTTAAAGTTTACTGGAAAATCACGAATATATTGTATTACGTAATAAGGTCGATAAGGGTATCGTTGGGTGTAAAATATTTTCAAAATCCTCCTACACTCAATGGTAACCTGTAAATCGCGCCCTCTGTAAATCGCGCCCTGTGAAAATCGCGCCCCATGCGTCGTCACGTCAACCCTCGTCAACGTCAATTAGCACAATATTAACCCTTCGCACTTTATCCATTCATAGGTTAGGTTAGTTTAGGTTAAAAGACTAAAGAGAAAGCTACTAGGGATAAACCGGGAGGTGGGCTATTCCCGGTCATTCCCCTTATGAAACGGCTGTCAAGTGACGCTCGCGGCCCGTGACTCAGAGGTTCAGGTAGACAGGGCGCGATTTACCCAGATTTTTGATGGGGCGCGATTTATACAGGGCACGATTTTCATGCATTCCACTCAATACATAAAGGACGATCCCTTTCTCTTGGTGATGCTATTCAAACAATTTAGAGAATTTATCCCCAATTTTACACAGTTAGAGTAAAATATTAGCGTTTAATGTAAAGTACTACATTCCACCTCTACATATGACATGTCAACTAATTAATCTTTGGAAGTGGCGCAGGGGGGAGTCTGTAAAACTAAGGTAGAATGATGTACTTCACAAACCATATGCATTAGTGTAACAAAGTGGGTGTTTGACAATACCTCAAGACGTTCACGAACTCGGTGGTTCCTTAATTAACATTGTAATTAATAATCGTGGTCTAATTAGTTTTTTTTTTTTATTGTATCAAGACAGTTTTAGTATCAGATAGAATACATAATTTAAGTAAACAGAATACAAATGAACATTTCTCATATCCTACCATTGCCTGTACATCTAACAAAATATATAACAATAAATCTTCGAAAAAAGTGTTTAGTCCAGTCAATAAATGACCCAAAATGAGGTGTAGAGTGCGTGAGCAGGTAACTAAGCGATTCCTTCAGAAACTTGTTCAGGGGGCTTAGGTTGTTAACATACCAAAAGTCCTGACTCCTAGGTGATGAGCGGGGGGGAGGAGGGGGGGCTAAAGGTACGAATTTTGGGTTTTTCGCTTATATCTCGAGAACGGTGCATTGGAGAGAAATATTTTTACATAATAAAATGGAGTTCTTAAAATTATCTAAAACTTTTATATCATATGTTTTTTTCTAATTCCTAACCCTTTTCGAGCTATACCCTCGGAAAAAGTTGAAATTTACAAAAAAAATCAATTTACGTCAAAATATTTATAAACATTGCATCATATTGTCTAAACCTATTCATAAACGAAAAGTATGAATAGAAAAGAAGTTGTAGATTTTTAAATTCCCTTTTAGAATATATATACATATACATATGCTGATTAATGTCCAACCCGCCTAAAGTTACAGCTATTTTAAAACTTGTATAGCATTTTGCAATTTTCAGAAAATTAGTTTGTATATCATATTCTTAACCCACAACCTTTGTTCGTGTATTTTGTTTAAATTACAGATAACAATATCAGCAATTTGTTAGTCAATTAAATTTAATATTGTTAGTCAATTAATTAACTTGATGCTGTTCGAGTTGGTAAAAGGGCTATGAATTCAATAGTTGACTTGACATTTGCAAACGTAAAGTTATCGCGCAAGGATCGGGCATTGCCAATATCTTCTGTCAGCTCATTGATAAAAGTTCACGATGAAAAGGTAGTAGTTACCCAACATTGCTCTTTCAGCGGATATGTATAAGCAAACGATCAGATGAGGATTTGATGACATATTTTGAGTATGAGTTGGCCCCATTCCCTTAGCACTGTTCAACGAAAGTGGCATGAGAAAGACAAACAAATCAGTGCTGTACAACTTGTTTGAGCCAACCAAGAAAGATATTCTTCTGCCTCAAATGAACATTGTAGTCGATGGAGGATTTCTACTCCACAGTGTTATTTGGCCAAAAGATGCATTGGTTGTGACTATTTGTAATAGTTATATCACCTACGTCGACCACCATTATCCTGGGACTACTCGCACTGTGGTGTTTGATGGGTACGCAAACACAGCCAATAGCGATGATCACCTGTTCTGCAGTGTGCCTCCACTGTCAAGGGAAGTGCCTGAACAGTGTGCCTGTTGACGATGAGGACGATGAAGACGATGTAGAGCCCATTCAGCAAGAGCCACCCGCTACTGAGGAAGAAGATGCCATGGAAGAACAATCATTGCCTGGGCCCTCAAGTTCAAAGAGAATGAAAATTTGATTACTTTTAAAGTTGAGAGTAAAACATTAGGAATATATTGAGAACAATGGGGTTTACAATTATTATTGTATTGGTGTAACGAAACTATCTGTAGAATAAAGTGTGAAATTTGTCATCATCATTATTTTTTCTACTTTATTTAATAACTTGCTTATAAGTGGCCATATATGTTATTAGATGAACGAACAAAGGTTTTGGGTTAAGAATATGATATACAAACTAATTTTCTGAAAATTGCAAAATGCTATACAAGTTTTAAAATAGCTGTAACTTTAGGCGGGTTGGACATTAATCAGCATATGTATATGTATATATATTCTAAAAGGGAATTTAAAAATCTACAACTTCTTTCCTATTCATACTTTTCGTTTATGAATAGGTTTAGACAATATGATGCAATGTTTATGAATATTTTGACGTAAATTGATTTTTTTTTGTAAATTTCAACTTTTTCCGAGGGTATAGCTTGAAAAGGGTTAGGAATTAGAAAAAAACATATGATATAAAAGTTTTTGATAATTTTAAGAACTCCATTTTATTATTTAAAAATGTTTCTCTCCGATGCACCGTTTTCGAGATATAAGCGAAAAACCCAAAATTCGTACCTTTAGCCCCCCCTCCTCCCCCCCGCTCATCACCTAGGAGTCAGGACTTTTGGTATGTCAACAACCTAAGCACCCTAAACAAGTTTCTGAAGGAATCGTTTAGTTACCTGCACACCTCATTCCTTGACTGGACTAGTTATGGTAAGCCACATCTGAACTTTTTATTACTACTCATATCCAAACAATATTACTATTGTACGAACAGCATGAAAATGACATAAAGAGTTGGCAAAAAATCATGAGTTGTAGAATAATTTAGCAATCTACTTACAGTGATGTTAAGCAATTTTAACAAATACATGATAGTATATTTAAATTAATTTATATATTCTATAATTAGATCTATAGTCTATAATTATGCGGGGGTATAGATCAATAGTCTTTGGGGGATGGGTAGAGTAAGGTTAAAGAGGAGATTGGCCTTAAAAATCATATGTTTTATTACAATTATATTACTGACAATATTTCCTAGTTTTCATTTTTCTATTCATTAATTTCTTTTATTTTTTAAAGGATTATATACTAGATTCCACATGTGTGTTTTTATTTATTATATCATCAAAATTTTTCAACAAAAAGATAAAATATATAGTTTGGAACTTTAAAGCAGCACCTGAAAAATAATTGTGTCTATCATATTAAAAATATTAAAGCACTTGTTTCAAACCACTTAATCGATACGTTTAAGTGGCACATTACAATGCCGTAAGGAATGAAGCGGTCCGAGCCAAGAGCTCTACTAGAAGACATTGTTTAAAACGTAAAGCGCCAACTCGAGGCCAACAGGGACCCATTGCGGTGCAGTGGGTTTCAAAAGCGAACGGAATTCAATTGTTTCAGAGAATCGGGCACAAAGAGACGCCTTCTGGAGTGGTTTCAAACTCTGCAGAGAAATTAGCATTCTCAAAGCTCGCACAATTTCCTAACTTTTAAAGGAAAAACACTTTTGTTATTTATATCCTCAGAGAACAACATCGGCAGATCGATAAGGGGGTAATTTTCAGAGTGCGGGGGGGGGGGGGTTTAAAGGACGAACTCTCCTTCTGTTTGTAAACTTTAGCTCCACTTTGGAAAGAATTTTAAATAGTTTTTCTTAGACGCTTTTCTCAAACCTGGCGAAGACCTCTCAGTGCATTGAGTCTTTATCTAGACTCTTGAGAATAGGAAGTTGAACCGTTTTATTCAATAATTCCTTTAATGAATCGATTTACTGACATATTTGCAGTTTTTAAACATAAGTACTCGATGTTACATATTTTATCTCTGTTAGTCGAAACCTTTCACAACTATATATATAATAATATCACATTCTTGTATACACTTACATTACTACTAGCATGAATCGATAAAGTACTTATTTACATGTAGCATAAAGAAATTATTAAAACATCTACTAATAATATTAATATTTTATATTAGAAAGTACTTCACAATAGTTGATTTTCGTACGAAAACGAGTAAAAAGAAGACCCAATATGGATAAAATACGGTTAAAAAATGTACTTGTTCATAAACTTCTAGAATGTGGCGACTTATCTTCACACGAGTAATTATACATAAAGTATTTTTAACGTTTATTTATGTCTACATATTTAAAAATTGTTTCAAACAAAACTTGTAGGCCCAAAAATATTTCAGTTTAAACAATTACGTTCGTTACAAATTTATTTGATTTTACATTACCTTTAATATTTTAAGGTTGGTTGATGACAGACTTAAAGGCCGATTATGTTGTTGAATAAAATATATAGTTTAAGTGCCTCATGCAATAAAAGTTTTAACAACAAATCTTTAGATTTGTTATAAGAATGTTATATATATAGACTGCCAAAAGTAATTTATCTACTTGCCATTCATTATAAATATTGTAATCATTATTACTGTTTTCTTATCAATGTATTTAGGAAACACGTTAAGAAAACCTCTTTGAACAACAATCTAAACTTTTCTTAAGTCGGTTTGTTTTCCTTTCAAACGAGAAAGAGAGCCATTTAGATATTATTTTATTCGAAGACGGGGCAGCGTTCCTCCTGTCCCCAAAGACAAATTTGATCACCTGAAGCCAATAATGTGCCCTTTGAGGAGCGAATATCCCCCCTTTCAGGGCTCGCCCAACTCCTCTTTCACTTCCCTTACAAACGCCACCTCGCCTCCCCTAAATCATAGGTCAACCTTCCCTCAAATCTTTTTAGGGTAACGAAGTCGTGAGAGAACACTCTAACTTCGAATTTATAAGTGTTAAAAATTTTACTATCATTGGACACTACATCAAGAAAAGGAACGAAGTAAAGGGAGTAAGTGAAACTGATGTTTTTTTTCTTTTCAACAATCAAATATGAATAACTATGTTTAGATAAAACACAATCGTTTTAAAAGTGTTGATCGATTCCCTTCAAGTAAATTGGTTAGTTCACACACCATAGATTCATTTTATAAAAGAATGAACTAAAGGTCAAACAAAATTAACTAGGCAAATTGGCATTAAATTTACAAATATATTGACTTCTATGGGCTGGTAAATTACCAACTTCATTTAAAAGACAAAGTGACATGATAAGGGCAAAGAAAGTTAAGAGTACGTTTTATACTACCCTTAGGGTAAGAAAAAGAAGACATTTTTACTTGTTACATAGGTTCATAAGTAAGCCAAAACGTCCAAACGGATATTTTAAAATGATTTCTTACAGCAGCAAAAAACTGGTACTCTTAATGATATGAAAATACCAAAATATAATTAAGAGTATTTCTCGAGACAACTTTGTCACATCGTTTTATAGTTTTCTAGGTGGCATATATTTTGAAAGTCAATTTCTGTTTAAAGAAACATTATTGGTATTTTAGTTAAAATACAGAGGATAAAAAATCTAAGAGAATATAAACACAATGTAAATCATAGCCGGTACTTAAGTACAGGCGACATTGTGTTTTGTACGTCTCCTTCACTCCTACATCAACCACAGTCCTGCTGTTACTGTAACTGCAGGCATTGAAGTATTAACACACTGTAAACCACAGCCGGTACTTCAGTGCAGGCGACACTGTATTTTGTACGTCTCCTTCACTCCTACATCAACCACAGTCCTACTGTTACTGTAACTGCAGGCATTGAAGTATTAACACACTGTAAACCACAGTCGGTACTTAAGTACAGGCGACATTGTGTTTTTTACGTCTCCTTCCCTCCTATATCAACCACAGTCCTGCCGTTACTGTAACTGCAGGCATTGAAGTATTAACACACTGTAAAACACAGCCGGTACTTAAGTACAGGCGACATTGTGTTTTGTACGTCTCCTTCCTCCTACATCAACCACAGTCCTGCTGTTACTGTAACTGCATGCATTGAAGTATTAACACACTGTAAACCACAGTCGGTACGTAAGTACAGGCGACATTGTGTTTTGTACGTCTCCTTCACTCCTACATCAACCACAGTCCTGCCGTTACTGTAACTGCAGGCATTGAAGTATTTACACACTGTAAACCACAGCCGGTACCTAAGTGCAGGCGACTGTGTATTTTGTACGTCTCCTTCACTCCTACATCAACCACAGTCCTGCCGTTACTGTAACTGCAGGCATTGAAGTATTTACACACTGTAAACCACAGCCGGTACGTAAGTGCAGGCGACACTGTGTTTTGTACGTCTACTTCCCTCCTATATCAACCACAGTCCTGCCGTTACTGTAACTGCAGCCATTGAAGTGTTAACACACTGTAAACAACAGCCGGTACCTAAGTGCAGGCGACTGTGTATTTTGTACGTCTCCTTCCTCCTACATCAACCACAGTCCTGCCATTACTGTAACTGCAGGCATTGAAGTATTAACACACTGTAAACCACAGCCGGTACCTAAGTGCAGGCAACAGTGTATTTTGTACGTCTCCTTCCCTCCTATATCAACCACAGTCCTGCCGTTACTGTAACTGCAGGCATTGAAGTATTAACATACTGTAAACCACAGCCGGTACCTAAGTGCGGGCGACAGTGTATTTTGTACGTCTCCTTCCCTCCTATATCAACCACAGTCCTGCCGTTACTGTAACTGCATGCATTGAAGTATTAACACACTGTAAACCACAGTCGGTACGTAAGTACAGGCGACATTGTGTTTTGTACGTCTTCCTCCTCCCACATTAACTACACACATGATATCACTATAACTGCAGGCATTGAAGTATTAACACAATAGAAATCATAGTCGGTACTTAAATACAGGCAACGTTGTGTTTTGTACGTCTCCTTCATCCTACATCAACCACAGTCCTACTATCACTGCAACTGCAGGAAATGAAGTATTAACACAATGTAAATCACAGCCGGTATTTAAGTACAGGCGACATTGTGTTTCGTACGTCTCCTTCACTCCTACATCAACCACAGTCCTGCTGCCACTGTAACTGCAGGCACTGAAGTATTAACACAATGTAAATCGTAGCCGGTACTTAAGTACAGTCGACATTGTGTTTTGTACGTCTCCTTCGTCCTACATCAACCACAGTCCTACTAATCACTGTAACTGCAGGAATTGAAGTATTACCACAATGTAAATCACAGCCAGTACTTAAATACAGGCGCCATTATGTATTGTACGTCTCCTTCCCTCCTACATCAACGATAGTCCTGCCATTACTGTAACTGCAGGCATTGAAGTATTAACCAAAAGTAAATCACAGCCGGTACTTAAATACAGACGCCATTATGTATTGTACGTCTCCTTCCCTCCTACATCAACGACAGTCCTACTGCCACTGTAACTGCAGGCATTGAAGTATTAACACAATGTAAATCACAGTCAGTACTTAAGTACAGGCGACATTGTGTTTCGTACGTCTCCTTCACTCCTACATCAACCACAGTCCTGCTGTTACTGTAACTGCAGGCATTGAAGTATTAACACAATGTAAATCACAGTTAAGTACAGGCGACATTGTGTTTTGTACGCCTCCTTCACTCCTACATCAACCACAGACCTGCCGTTACTGTAACTGCAGGCATTGAATTATTAACACACTGTAAACCACAGTCGGTACTTAAGTACAGGCGACATTGTGTTTTTTACGTCTCCTTCCCTCCTATATCAACCACAGTCCTGCCGTTACTGTAACTGCAGGCATTGAAGTATTAACACAATGTAAATCACAGTCGGTACTTAAGTACAGGCGACATTGTGTTTTGTACGACTCCTTCATTCCTACATCAACCACAGTCCTGCTGCCACTGTAACTGCAGGCACTGAAGTATTAACACAATGTAAATCATAGCCGGTACTTAAGTACAGGCGACATTGTGTTTTGTACGTCTCCTTCCTCCTACATCAACCACAGTCCTACTGTCACTGTAACTGCAGGAATTGAAGTATTAACACAGTGTAAATCACAGCCGGTACTTAAGTATAGGCGACTTTGTGTTTCGTACGTCTCCTTCACTCCTACATCAACCACAGTCCTGCCGTTACTGTAACTGCAGGCATTGAAGTATTAACACAATGTAAATCACAGTCGGTACTTAAGTACAGGCGACATTGTGTTTCGTACGTCTCCTTCACTCCTACATCAACCACAGTCCTGCTGCCACTGTAACTGCAGGCACTGAAGTATTAACACAATGTAAATCATAGCCGGTACTTAAATACAGACGACATTGTGTTTTGTACGTCTCCTTCCCCCTACATCAACCACAGTCCTACTGTCACTGTAACTGCAGGAATTGAAGTATTAACACAATGTAAATCACAGCCGGTACTTAAGTACAGGCGACATTGTGTTTCGTACGTCTCCTTCACTCCTACATCAACCACAGTCTTGCTGTTACTGTAATTGCAGGCATTGAATTATTAACACAATGTAAACCACAGCCGGTACTTAAGTACAGGCGACATTGTGTTTCGTACGTCTCCTTCACTCCTACATCAACCACAGTCCTGCCGTTACTGTAACTGCAGGCATTGAAGTATTAACACACTGTAAACTACAGCCGGTACTTAAGTGCAGGAGACACTGTGTTTTGTACGTCTACTTCCTCCTACATCAACCACAGTCTTTCTGTTACTGTAACTGCAGGAATTGAAGTATTAACACAATGTAAACTACAGCCGGTACTTAAGTGCAGGCGACACTGTGTTTTGTACGCCTCCTTCACTCCTACATCAACCACAGTCCTGCTGTTACTGTAACTGCAGGCATTGAAGTATTAACACAATGTAAACCACAGCCGGTACTTAAGTACAGGCGACATTGTGTTTTGTACGTCTCCTTCACTCCTACATCAACCAAAGTCCTGCTGTTACTGTAACTGCAGGCATTGAAGTATTAACACACTGTAAACCACAGCCGGTACTTAAGTACAGGCGACACTGTGTTTTGTACGTCTCCTTCACTCCTACATCAACCACAGTCCTGCTGTTACTGTAACTGCAGGCATTGAAGTATTAACACAATGTAAACCACAGCCGGTACTTAAGTACAGGCGACATTGTGTTTTGTACGTCTCCTTCACTCCTACATCAACCACAGTCCTGCTGTTACTGTAACTGCAGGCATTGAAGTATTAACACACTGTAAACCACAGCCGGTACTTAAGTACAGGCGACATTGTGTTTTGTACGTCTCCTTCACTCCTACATCAACCACAGTCCTGCTGTTACTGTAACTGCAGGCATTGAAGTATTAACACAATGTAAACAACAGCCGGTACTTAAGTACAGGCGACATTGTGTTTTGTACGTCTCCTTCACTCCTACATCAACCACAGTCCTGCTGTTACTGTAACTGCAGGCATTGAAGTATTAACACAATGTAAACCACAGTCGGTACTTAAGTACAGGCGACATTGTGTTTTGTACGTCTCCTTCACTCCTACATCAACCACAGTCCAGCTGTCACTGTAACTGCAATCCTTGTCTAGATAACATGCTAGTTTATAGGTTCTTGAGTAAAATAACTACAAATCCCACGCACTCAACAAACCCAAAAAAGGAGAAGAAAAACGTTCACAAATTGTGAGCCAGTTTTATTTGTCTCATTTCCTTATTGTTTGGTTTCACCTGCATACTTTTTACCATAGTCTGTTTCTTTTTATTGTAAGTTATGTTTATACGGCGATGTTAATTATTTTGTCACTAAAGTTTAAAAGTAATATTTTAAAGTACGGTGATTGAAAATATTTGGAGCCAATTTTCTCAATATGTATAAATTTATTTAAAACTCTTGTTTGTTACTGAAGATATTGTCACGTCCATGATTCATATGAATTATTCATAAAGACATTTCACACTAAATAACGTTTAATTTATCTTTTGTGCATTTACTTGTTTCCTTAAAAAATTTAAAACTAAAAAATCCCAATAATTTTTTTTCAAAGACCACTTTTCATTTTAAACGTATTGATAACATGAACGTAATATAGTTGTTGTATCCATATATCGTGCAAAGTTAGAGGAACGAAATGAAGATCGACATTCGGAATTTTTTTAATTTTATTTTTAGTTCTTAAAATATACATTTTTGTAATAAGGGACTTAAGATAGCCCCCATTACTAATTATAATTAATCCCACTGAATTAAAACTGCACCCGGATCAATACTGATATGTCCCGAATATAACCGCACCATGTTGGTTTATTTAAGTATGGAACATTAAAATATGTAGCATTTCGAATGTTCGAATCCCTAACTTAGTCAGGTTAAGGTCAGTACTTAACTTGCCAAATAAAGTTCTTCACGGACAGGCCTGCAGGTTCGTGTGAGCTGTTAAGTTTTTTTCTTCTCTGGGCACCAATAATCAAGAGATGGGCGAATACGGCATTCGTATTAGTTTGATGAGTGTCGATAAGGAATGTAGTCATTTTTACAAAAAAAAAAAAAAAAAAAAAAAGGTAAAAAATACTAATGGGAGAGCGTAAGAAATGATTAACGTTTGGAAAAAGTCCATTACCAATATTACCACTATACGTGTATGGTTGGGCGGGTGGGACATTACCACTATACGTGTATGGTTGGGCGGGTGGGACATTAGATAAGGAGCGAGCGTAGATAAGGAGCTAAGGCGCTGGCTTGCCACGCTGCCGGTCCGGGTTCGATTCCCGATGTGACCACTAGTAGATTTTGCCCTGCCGCTACCGTGGTTCGGAAGTCACGTAAAGCCGTTGGTCCCCAGGTTAAGTATTAGAAGAGAGGGCTCCTTAGCCCTAACTTCGCCTGGTAAAATAAGACAATCTTTAACTTTAACATTAACACTATACGTGTATGGTTGGGCGGGTGGGACATTACCACTGTACGTGTACGGGTGGTTCATTACCACTATACGTGTATGGTTGGGCGGGTGAGACATTACCACTCTACGTGTATGGTTGGGCGGGTGAGACTTTACCACTGGACGTGTATGGTTGGGCGGGTGGGACATTACCACTCTACGTGTATGGGTGGGACATTACCACTATACGTGTATGGTTGGGCGGGTGGGACATTACCACTATAAGTGTATGGTTGGGCGGGTGGGACATTACCACTGTACGTGTATGGTTGGGCGGGTGGGACATCACCACTCTACGTGTACGGGTGGGACATTACCACTATACGTGTATGGTTGGGCGGGTGGGACATTACCACTATAAGTGTATGGTTGGGCGGGTGGGACATTACCACTGTACGTGTATGGTTGGGCGGGTGGGACATTACCACTGTACGTGTATGGTTGGGCGGGTGGGACATTACCACTATACGTGTATGGTTGGGCGGGTGGGTCAAAAACACTGTACTAGTTATATGTTATATATCAGTCCAAGCTTGTCAGCCAACAAAAGCTTGGACTGATTTATTGTGGTTCGAAGTCTACAATAGTAGGTCTCTTGGCTGTCACAGCCAATGGTGAACAGCCCCTACATAGAGATGAGTTGACCCCATAAGTAAACAACTACACTCCTCCATAACCTACATTTCTACGATGTTATTATTCATGAGGCGACCAAGCTCATGAATAATAGCAACTAGGTCCTCGAAAAGCAGATAAATAATAGTTGCCGACATAGTAGTCTTCAGAAGATAATTAAAAAGTTAAAACTTCAGTGGATATAATATATTGGGAATACTGTCAAATATACATGAAAGTATCGGTAAGAAATAAAGTAGAAACGTTTCTTACTTTCTTTGAACCACAAACAAGTATGTCTTCCATAGTCAATGGAAAACACTCCCTTTAAGTATGTGGAGGAACTGAAATTCAAAGGGAGTATCTGTACTCCAGTGAGAGCCTAATAATGTAAATGGAAACTGGAGCTGGAAGGGAATGAGTGTGTCCGGCCTTACAATACCAGACCATCTGCGTCTCCCCCTCCCTCGCCCGTTTACCAGCCAAGAACACATCAGAAATCGCTAGCACTCTCCATTGTCGAAATAACCGGCTACAAAACGATGCCTCCTCAACTCCCACCAATCTGCATATTAAAAGTTGTTATTTCCGGAAACTTAACTATTGTGGATTTAAAACGAAAGTTGTACTCCTTTAATAAAATTGCCTCACATTTCCGTTATCGTTTTTCATACTTGAACAGTTACTTTAAACGAAGGCGTTTTTCTATTAAATTGGCATAGTTTTTTCCAACTTTTGAATAAAGACTGTAATGTTTTCGATAAATATAAGCATTTATAATTATTTATTAAATTACTAGTTAGTTGGAACGTGCCCTCAGTCTCAGTCAGCAGCAGATATTAGTTACAAGATTGGAGGTTGGTAGTTTACAAAACATCCCTAAGTAACGACTCAATGACAAAATAAACAGCCCTTAGACATCTGACCCGCTTCAACTTAGATTGAGATTGAATAGGGAACCCCTTGGATATGAAACTAAGTTTACCTAACTAGCAGACTTAGTTAACCAACTAAGCTACCGACCAAAATAATTTATTTATGAACATCTGAACAATTGATATGTTTCTAATGCTTTCTTTACTAAAAGAATAACAAGTTAGGACTATTTTCAAGACTGCAATACATGAAAATTATAATTTAAATAATATCATATCTGTATTTATAGTTATTTCAATGTTTATACGCGCATTTCCTTAATTAAAAGAAAATGTTTAATGAACTTATGTTAAAACACGCGAATAAGGAAAATACTTCAAAACCACTTGTTTTAAAACGTTTAACGAAAATATTTTATGTGCATTTTACAGTGATTTTTCACTGATGCAATAAATCACAATGATTTGAACGCAATTAATTACGAAAAATCTTACATCAAATTGAAAATTGCATATCTTACAACCGTCCAACAACTAAAAAAAGAGGTTATAAAATAAATATGTCAATAAAAATCTCTTAATTACCACCACGTCGTCGGCACCACCTTAGAGTGGAGTACAAAGGCAGGGGTAGACGCTCCACGCCGTATAATCTAAGTATCACAAAAGGGAAAATAAGGCCGGCATCCGACCGTAATGAGAAACACGCGTACCACCTTCCATTCACAATCGGATTACGAACCCCGTGCCAAGGCGTACAAGATGACAAGATTACCGCTGTGTAAACATGATACAACTCAAAGATACGATTAAAACGTTTATTTTGGACAAGTGAATATTTGGGGACATAATTATAATTTGTAAAAGCTTTAAATTAAAAAATTCTTTTTAGTTAAATTTTGTAAAGTTCTCAATTTTTAGTAAGTGTAAGATTAATAACTCAAAAATACGTTAGTTAGTTGGAGACATTTTAGTTACGCCGTCATTCGCTAGGCTCATGAAACCTCACCCTTCGGCCTCGGTATGGACTTATAACGCCAAATATTAGTAGGTACTCTATGACTTTATCCCTATTTAGTTACGCCGTCATTCGCTAGGCTCATGAAACCTCACCCTTCGGCCTCGGTATGGACTTTTAACGCCAAATATTAGTAGGTAATCTATGACTTTATCCCTATTTAGTTACGCCGTCATTCGCTAGGCTCATGAAACCTCACCCTTCGGCCTCGGTATGGACTTTTAGCGCCAAATATTAGTAGGTACTCTATGACTTTATCCCTATTTAGTTACGCCGTCATTCGCTAGGCTCATGAAACCTCACCCTTCGGCCTCGGTATGGACTTTTAACGCCAAATATTAGTAGGTAATCTATGACTTTATCCCTATTTAGTTACGCCGTCATTCGCTAGGCTCATGAAACCTCACCCTTCGGCCTCGGTATGGACTTTTAACGCCAAATATTAGTAGGTAATCTATGACTTTATCCCTATTTAGTTACGCCGTCATTCGCTAGGCTCATGAAACCTCACCCTTCGGCCTCGGTATGGACTTTTAACGCCAAATATTAGTAGGTACTCTATGACTTTATCCCTATTTAGTTACGCCGTCATTCGCTAGGCTCATGAAACCTCACCCTTCGGCCTCGGTATGGACTTTTAACGCCAAATATTAGTAGGTAATCTATGACTTTATCCCTATTTAGTTACGCCGTCATTCGCTAGGCTCATGAAACCTCACCCTTCGGCCTCGGTATGGACTTTTAACGCCAAATATTAGTAGGTACTCTATGACTTTATCCCTATTTAGTTACGCCGTCATTCGCTAGGCTCATGAAACCTCACCCTTCGGCCTCGGTATGGACTTTTAACGCCAAATATTAGTAGGTACTCTAGGACTTTATCCCTATTTAGTTACGCCGTCATTCGCTAGGCTCATGAAACCTCACCCTTCGGCCTCGGTATGGACTTTTAACGCCAAATATTAGTAGGTACTCTATGACTTTATCCCTATTTAGTTACATGAGCTTTTTCACTGCACTTGCGTTACTACATAAATATTAATAACAACACTCAGTGCTATTACTTAGCCCATTTCAAAAGTTTAAAATTAATTTGTTTTTATTCATTTTGTGAAGATTACCTATATGAAATAACTCCTTTATATTACCGTTGAAACCTTAAAGGCCAGTGGGATTGAGCCTACAGTCTTCTCATGACTTTATCAACAAGTACCTGGATTACAGCACTGCGCCACTAGTACCCCGCAATTTAGTTTAAAGATATGTTTGTGTAAAACGCTTTCCTGCAGCATTTTTCTTATTTATTTTATGAGAATGGTTTATTATTAAAAGTAAATTTAAATTTAGCACATAATTGAATTTATGTAACATTATTTTACCTATATAATATTAATACAGTTTTTTCTTAAAAATTTAACCAAGTAATACAAGAAAACACATATACAAAATGAAACAAAAATTGCCAACAAGCCAGTTTAACTGTTTTATTTTCTGTGATCGTAAAAAACATCCTGTGTGTCTCAGGCCAATGAAGTGATCTGAAGGGGGACAGGTATACGGGAGAGTCAGCTGTAGCAAGGCGCGCTCCCTTGGGTCCATCCCCTGAATATCTCCACAGAAAATTTACCAACGCCACCAGCTGCTGTATTTGCTTTCATCTCTCTGTGTGGCTGCTCCTTACACGCTCGTGCTTTCACAACATCCATATGCTGTTATTATATGTAATATCCTAGCTTTCACAACATCCATAACCTGTTACTATACTTAATGTTCCTACTTTCACAAAATCCATGTTCTAATACGATCATTGATATCCCTGCTTTCAAACCATATATGCACTGTTACTACTTTTAATGTCTCTGCTTTCACAACATTTATGTTCTAATACTAACTTTAAAGTCACCATTTCACTTATCCATTATCTAATACTATCTTTAATGTCTCTGCTTTCACAACATTTATGTTCTAATACTAACTTTAAGGTCGCCATTTTACACAATCCATTCTCTAATAATATCTTTGATGTACCTGCTTTCACAACATGTATGTTCTAATACTAACTTCAAGGTCACCATTTCCCATAATCCATTTTCTAATACTATCGTTGATGTACCTGCTTTCACAACATTCGTGTTCTAATACTAACTTTAAGGTCACCATTTCCCATAATCCATTTTCTAATACTATCGTTGATGTACCTGCTTTCACAACATTCATGTTCTAATACTAACTTTAAGGTCACCATTTCACATAATCCATTTTCTAATACTATCTTTGATGTACCTGTTTTCACAACATTCATGTTCTAATACTATGTTTGATGTCCCTGCATTCAAAAGCTCTATGCTTTATTACTACTTTTAACTTACCAACTTTCACATATTCATATTCTAATACTATCTTTAATTTCCCATCTTTCACAACACTTATGAGGTCTGCTGAACGAGATTTTAGCATATCAAATAATATGTATATTTTTTAAACCAAATATTCATATTAAGTTCATAAAAAGTAAATTGAAAATTAATAAAAAAACCCAACTGTAACCATCGTAAGAAACTGAATTAATCCAATTGTAAAATATAATGTTATAATACGGAAGTTGAGCTTGGTCTAACAATACGGTTATTAAATGTCTCCGGAAGTAATAAGCAAGCTTTTCTTACAATCCTCTTCCTCTGTTAGTTTCATACGTTTTAACTAGATTTTTACAATGTGACGCCATAGTAAATACGTTTCACAAATTGTAAACCTTAAATAAGGCCAATTATTGTGTAAAGTAAATTACATTAATAAACTTGAAATGATCACTACTATGATTAATTTACGATTAATTAATAAATTTATGATAAGTAGATTCTAATTTATTTAATATTATGTTAACATTTCAACAGTAATTAAATTATTGACTATAAAACCCCTTGTCAACAATTTTAATTAAGTATAACAAACGTATATACAATTTTTATGTTGTTATTTTACTGAACTATATATTTATAACATAGGTAAATATAAAAAAATATTTAAAAAGTACTAAACAATTCTTTACAAAATTTAATTATATTTTATTACTTTGTAAATTAACCCAGCAGCAAGAACATTTCTAAATACGAAATACGGAAACTGAAGGCATACGAGAGCAGATAATATAGCCTTTTTAGTTTTTTAATGATAAGAAATTAATATACAAAACAACACATGTTAGTTAATTTTTCAGCTTTATTAAGAAAACAAATTAAAAAATATATTTTAATAGTGGAATTTATATAAATAAAAACGTAAACGTATCGAACAGTTTTATGTTTTATTATTTTAAGATTTATTAAAATATTATCAAACTAGAAGAAACACAGTTACTAGACACTTATCTACATATTCATAAAATCAAAACCTTTTCAGGAGTATTTCCTTACATTTAAAAAGACATAATTAATTTTGAAACACGTAAACAATATTATCTTTACAGTTTCTATTCTTGGTTAATCTTATAAAACGTACTTCGTTGTATATAGAATACCTATAATCAATGCTAATAGTATTAATGACGGCGAAACTGTGATTTAGGTACACTGGTGTACTGCGGGACATGTCTATAGGAACTGAAAACGGCGCCGTAGCGTTAATGTAAAGATCTTGGATGAAGATGGTACATTGCTTACTTTCTAGTAAGACAGTAAATTTGATCTTTTTTCCATTAAAAGCAATTTTAAAATAATTGTAATCTACTATCTATTCAGTTCTGACATATTCCTGTAGGAAAGTATTGTTGAGTCGCGACTTAATGAGTGAAAAAGCCTTCATTTTCTGGCGAAGTTAGGACTATACAGACCTCTCTCCTACGTGGACGATTCTACAGTGCATGGGGAGTTATATTTTTAAACTAAATAATTTTTTGTAATTTTGTATTTAAGTCGTGGAAGAATATTCAATTTTGAATGGACTATATAAGTAAACTTAGCGCTGATTAACTTTATACTAAAAACATTAAATGGAAAATTACTTCATACACGATTATGAAAATAGCTGAGAATCAAAACATTGCCAAAATGATAACACTTATTTTACAAATGAACAGTCTTAAAAAGATAGAACATATAAAGCTGAAGTAATGTTATAATACTCACTTGTTGCAAAATGTAATTGTTATTAGCATTGTTCAAAGGAATATTTAGTGCAAAACATTCAAAATGCCAATATTTGTTTCAAACATCACGAGCGACTTATTGTCATTTAGGGGGAGAGACTCAAGTGTCTCGGTTATAGCCGCTCAGACAAGTAGCTTTATTATACATTCTCTTTATGTGTCAACTCTGGCCTAAAAAAAATTACGTAAACTCTTTGGACAGTCATTTAAGAATTAACCAAAAACGTACATTATTTATCATTTCAACGTAACTTTGGTACCGACCAATTAGAAAATATATTGATGTATATACTACCTTTAAGATTTTTGAAATACTATATGTAAAAAGTCACACCAAATTAATTAATTTATAACACCCAGACTATATAAGGCATACTGTTAATTGCCAAATAGCCAGATCAACTAATGCACCTACAGCTTAACGTGGAATCCTAACCACGTAATATTGGTCTGATTTTCAGCTCACAGACAAGACGAGATGCAGGTATCCTAATAGATTCTGAAACCTAATATAGTAGAACAAAATAAGTCACTCACTGTCACAATATACAAGGTGTCCCGTACAATATACATGGTGTCCCGTACAATATACAAGGTGTCCCGCACAATATACAGGATGTTCCGTACAATATACAGGATGTCCCGCACAATATACAGGATGTCCCGCACAATATACAGGGTGTCCCGCACAATATACATGGTGTCCCGTACAATATACAGGGTGTCCCGTACAATATACAGGGTGCCCGTACAATATATAGAGTGTCCCGCAAAATACATAGTGTGTCCCACACAATACACCTGGGGTCCCGCACAATTTACAGGAAGTCCTGTGCAATATACAGGGTGTCCCGCTCAATATACAGGGTGTCCCGTACAATATACAGAGTGTCCCGCACAATACACATGGGGTTCCGCACAATGTACAGGAAGTCCTGTGCAATATATACAGGGTATCCCGCACAATATACAGGATGTCCCGCACAATATACAGGATGTCCCGCACAATATACAGGGTGTCCCGCACAATATACATGGTGTCCCGTACAATATACAGGGTGTCCCGTACAATATACAGGGTGCCCGTACAATATATAGAGTGTCCCGCAAAATACATAGTGTGTCCCACACAATACACCTGGGGTCCCGCACAATTTACAGGAAGTCCTGTGCAATATACAGGGTGTCCCGCTCAATATACAGGGTGTCCCGTACAATATACAGAGTGTCCCGCACAATACACATGGGGTTCCGCACAATGTACAGGAAGTCCTGTGCAATATATACAGGGTGTCCCGCACAATATACAGGGTGTCCCGTACAATATGCAGGGTGTCCCGTTCAATATACAGAGTGTCCCGCAAAATACATAGGGTGTCCCGCACAATACACATGGGGTCCCACACAATTTAAAGGAAGTCCTGTGCAATATACAGGGTGTCCCACACAATATACAGGGTGTCCCGCACAATATACAGGGTGTCCCGTACAATATACAGAGTGTCCCGCAAAATACATAGGGTGTCCCGCACAATACACATGGGGTCCCACACAATGTACAGGAAGTCCTGTGCAATATACAGGATGTCCCGTACAATATACAAGGTGTCCCGCACAATATACAGGGTGTCCCGCACAATATACATGGTGTCCCCTATAATATACATGGTATGCCGTACAATATATATGGTGTCCCGTACAATATACAGGGTGTCCCGCGCAATATACCGGTTTCCCGCACAATATACAGGGTGTCCCGTACAATATACATGGTGTCCCGTACAATATAGAGGATGTCCCGCACAATATACAGGGTGTCCCACACAATATACATGGTGTCCCGTACAATACAAATAGTGTCCCGTACAATATACATGGTGTCCCGTACAATATACAGGGTGTCTCGTACAATGTACATGGTGTCCCGTACAATATACATGGTGTCCCGTACAATATACAGGGTGTCCCGTACAATATACAGGGTATACCGCACAATATACATGGTGTCCCGTACAATATACAGGGTATCACGCACAGTAAACAGGGTGTCCCGTACAATGTACATGGTGTCCCGTACAATGTACATGGTGTCCCGTACAATATACAGGGTGTCCCGTACAATATAAAGGGTATCCCGCACAATATACATGGTGTCCCGTACAATATACAGGGTATCCCGCACAGTATACAGGGTGTCCCGTACAATGTACATGGTGTCCCGTACAATATACATGGTGTCCCGTACAATATACAGGGTGTCCCGCGCAATATACAGGGTATCCCGCACAATATACAGGGTGTCCCGTACAATGTGCATGGTGTCCCGTACAATATACATGGTGTCCCGTACAATATACAGGGTGTCCCGTACAATATACAGGGTGTCCCGCACAATATACATGGTGTCCCGCACTTTATACAGGGTGTCCCGTATAATATACATGGTGTCCCGTACAATATACAGGATGTCCCGTACAATATACAGGGTATCCCGCACAATATACAGGGTATCCCGTACAATATACAGGGTGTCCCGCACAATATACAGGATGTCCCGCACAATATACAGGGTGTCCTGCACAATATACATGGTGTCCCGTATAATATACATGGTATCTCGTACAATATATATGGTGTCCCGTACAATATACAGGGTGTCCCGCGCAATATACAGGGTATCCCGCACAATATACAGGGTGTCCCGTACAATGTGCATGGTGTACCGTACAATATACATGGTGTCCCGTACAATATACAGGGTGTCCCGTACAATATACAGGGTATCCCGCACAATATACATGGTGTCCCGCACAATATACAGGGTGTCCCGTATAATATACATGGTGTCCCGTACAATATACAGGATGTCCCGTACAATATACAGGGTATCCCGCACAATATACAGGGTGTCCCGTACAATATACAGGGTGTCCCGTACAATATACAGGGTATCCCGCACAATATACAGGGTGTCCCGTACAATATACAGGGTGTCCCGTAAGTATCCAGCCAAACTTCGAAGGTAATTCCTTCGAAGGGAAACAAACAAAAATATCTCATGTGTACAAATCATGTTTTACAAAAAGGTTAATATCTCTTAATTCATTTGCAATAAAAACATGAACATTGGTGTGGAATCTTTATAGTATTCATATACAATTTTAATTTCATTTTTGTACAATAATCCTTTCCAAATTGGTGGCTATTTAAAAATGTCTAAAGCTAAATATCTTAGTAACATTAAACATGATTAAAAACATGTAAGTTACAAAAAATTTGAAAAATCTATTTATAAAAATAATAGTATGATTTTTTAGGACTAATATTTTTTTATTATTATTGTTATTTTTGAGACTATTATTCATTTAAAAACTTACTAAGCAAATGAAATGTTTGTCTAATTCTTCAGACGGAATTCTTCAGCAAGGAAATCTTTTTTATTTAATAACATGTCAATGTCTCAGTCAATTGTTGTTTGATATTAAAACTGTCTAAATAATTTTTTTTAATAAAATCTACAACACTTTCTAACTTACAGGTTTTTAATAGCAATTCAGATTATTAAGATATTTAGTTTTAAATATTTTTAATATGGTCGTCAATTTGTAAAGGATTATTGTACAAGAATGAAATTTAAATGTTATATAAATACCAAAACGATAAAAATTAATTCCAACTTCCATGATTTTATTTCATATAAGATCAAAAATATTAACCTTTATGTAAAACTCACATTCAGACAGAAGAATAACGGATGACAATTTTTGTTTGTTGTAACCTTCGGGGGTCCTGTATAAAGCATGATGACGATTACACCCAATAATTCATATCATCAACTAAATAGAAGTAAAGTGACTCCCAAAGTTCTATAGAGTGGCGCGAGTTCACATTACCCTAAAATATGAGGAAGTGCCTCCAACAGGATTACCCGACGTAATGTGAAGCTTTCAACAGGCTTATCGTGAATCCGTAGTCTTGAAACAGTACTTAGCCCTCGGCCATTACGAAGGGAATAAAGACGACGCCATTTTTCATAATTTACTTAGTAGTAGGTGTTTGACTGCAACCTTTTTCCATTAACAGTATCAAAATAACTGTTTCCTGGGATTACGACATGGCGTGGTTTACTTAAATCATATTCAAGCATGCACGATATAATTAGCTTTATCTTAGAAACATAGTAAGCTAAAAATGTTTAAAAATAACTAATTCAGTTTATTACCAAAATGTAATTATTTACTTTAATTGTTTTCTCTTTTAGTTATATATGATTTTATATCAAAATATAATTTCAAAGGGATTTGATATAAAAGACAACCACCTACCACCCACCTATACAAACAGTGGTAATCCCCTACTCACCCATAAACTAACAGTGGTAATGACTATCCCACACATCCATAAACTAACAGTGGTAATGAGTACCCCATTCACCCATACACTAACAATGGTAATGATTATCCCACCCACCCATACACTAACAGTCGTAATGACTATTCCAGCCATACACTAACAGTGGAACTGACTATCCCTCTCACCCATAAACTAACCGTGGTAACTACTCTCACACTCACCCATACACTAACAGTGGTAATGATTATCCCTCTCACCCATACACTAACACTGATAATTAGTGGTAATGACTGCCGAACTCTCCCATAAACTAACATTGGTTATGATTATACCACCCACCCATACACTAACAGTGGTGATGATTATACCACCCACCCATAAACTAACAGTGGTAATGATTATCCCACCCACCCATACACTAACATTGGTAATGACTATTCCACCCATACACTAACAGTGGTAATGATTATCCCTCTCACCCATAAAATGACAGTGGTAATGATTATCCCACCCACCCATACACTATCAGTGGTAATGACTATTCCACTCATACACTAACAGTGGTAATGATTATCCCTCTCACCCATAAAATAACAGTGGTAATGATTATCCCACCCACCCATACACTAACAGTGGTAATGACTATTCCACCCATACACTAACAGTGGTAATGATTATCCCTCTCACCCATAAAATAAGAGTGGTAATGATTATCCCTCTAACCCATACACTAACAGTGGTAATGACTATTCCACCCATACACTAACAGTGGTAATGACTATTCCACCCATACACTAACAGTGGTAATGATTATCCCTCTCACCCATAAAATAACAGTGGTAATGATTATCCCACCCATCCATACACTAACAGTGGTAATGACTATTCCACCCATACATTAACAGTGGTAATGATTATCCATGTCACCCATAAAATAACAGTGGTAATGATTATCCCACCCACCCATACACTAACAGTGGTAATGACTATTCCACACATAAACTAACAGTGGTAATGATTATCCCACCCACCCATACACTAACAGTGGTAATGACTATTCCACACATAAAATAACAGTGGTAATGATTATCCCACCCATCCATACACTAACAGTGGTAATGACTATTCCACCCATACATTAACAGTGGTAATGATTATCCATCTCACCCATAAAATAACAGTGGTAATGATTATCCCACCCACCCATACACTAACAGTGGTAATGACTATTCCACACATAAACTAACAGTGGTAATGATTATCCCACCCACCCATACACTAACAGTGGTAATGATTATCCCTCTCACCCATAAAATAAGAGTGGTAATGATTATCCCTCTAACCCATACACTAACAGTGGTAATGACTATTCCACCCATACACTAACAGTGGTAATGACTATTCCACCCATACACTAACAGTGGTAATGATTATCCATCTCACCCATAAAATAACAGTGGTAATGATTATCCCACCCACCCATACACTAACAGTGGTAATAACTATTCCACACATAAACTAACAGTGGTAATGATTATCCCACCCACCCATACACTAACAGTGGTAATGACTATTCCTCACATAAACTAACAGTGGTAATGATTATCCCACCCACCCATACACTAACAGTGGTAATGATTATCCCACCCACCCATACACTAAAAGTGGTAATGATTATCCCACCCACCCATACACTAACAGTGGTAACGAATATTCCACCCACCCATACACTAACAGTGGTAATGATTATCCCACCCACCCATACACTAACAGTGGTAATGATTATCCCACCCACCCATACACTATAAGTGGTAATGATTATCCCACCCACCCATACACTAACAGTGGTAACGATTATTCCACCCACCCATACACTAACAGTGGTAACGATTATTCCACCCACCCATACACTAACAGTGGTAATGATTATCCCACCCACCCACACACTAACAGTGGTAATGACTTTTCCACCCATACACTAACAGTGGTAATGATTATCCCTCTCACCCATAAAATAACCGTGGTAATTACTCTCCCACTCACCCATACACTAACAGTGGTAATGATTATCCCACCCACCCATACACTAACAGTGGTAATGACTATTCCACCCATACAATAACAGTGGTAATGATTATCCCTCTCACCCATAAAATAACCGTGGTAATTACTCTCCCACTCACCCATACACTAACAGTGGTAATGATTATCCCACCCACCCATACACTAACAGTGGTAATGACTATTCCACCCATACACTAACAGTGGTAATGATTATCCCTCTCACCCATAAAATAACCGTGGTAATTACTCTCCCACTCACCCATACACTAACAGTGGTAATGATTATCCCACCCACCCATACACTAACAGTGGTAACGATTATTCCACCCACCCATACACTAACAGTGGTAATGACTATCCCACCCACCCATACACGAACAGTGGTAATGAATATTCCACCCATACACTAACAGTGGTGATGATTATTCCACCCACCCATACACTAACAGTGGTAATGATTATCCCACCCACCCATACACTAACAGTGGTAATGACTATTCCACCCATACACTAACAGTGGTAATGATTATCCCTCTCACAAATAAAATAACCGTGGTAATTACTCTCCCACTCACCCATACACTAACAGTGGTAATAATTATCCCACCCACCCATACACTAACAGTGGTAATGACTATTCCACCCATACACTAACAGTGGTAATGATTATCCCTCTCACCCATAAAATAACCGTGGTAATTACTCTCCCACTCACCCATACACTAACAGTGGTAATGATTATCCCACCCACCCATACACGAACAGTGGTAATGAATATTCCACCCATACACTAACAGTGGTAATGATTATTCCACCCACCCATACACTAACAGTGGTAATGATTATCCCACCTACCCATACACTAACAGTGGTAATGATTATCCCACCCACCCATACACTAACAGTGGTAATGACTATTCCACCCATACACTAACAGTGGTAATGATTATCCCTCTCACCCATAAAATAACCGTGGTAATTACTCTCCCACTCACCCATACACTAACAGTGGTAATAATTATCCCACCCACCCATACACTAACAGTGGTAATGATTATCCCTCTCACCCATAAAATAACCGTGGTAATTACTCTCCCACTCACCCATACACTAACAGTGGTAATGATTATCCCACCCACCCATACACTAACAGTGGTAATGACTATTCCACCCATACACTAACAGTGGTAATGATTATCCCTCTCACCCATAAAATAACCGTGGTAATTACTCTCCCACTCACCCATACACTAACAGTGGTAATAATTATCCCACCCACCCATACACTAACAGTGGTAATGATTATCCCTCTCACCCATAAAATAACTGTGGTAATTACTCTCCCACTCACCCATACCCCCTATACGTAGAGTGAATTGATCCACCCACCCACCCATACACGTACAGTGAGTTTGACCCACACGCCAACTTTTGCATGTACAATGGTATTGACCCACCCACCCACCCCTACACGTACATTGCTAGTGACCCGCCCCTACACCTACAGTGGATTGACCCACCCATCCGCCCCTACATGTAGAGTGGATTGATCCACCCACCCGCCCCTACACGTACAGTGGGTTTGACCCACACGCCAACTTTTGCATGTACAATGGTATTGACCCACCACCCACCCCTACACGTACATTGGTAGTGACCCACCCACCACCCCTACACGTACATTGGTAGTAACCCACCCATCCACCCCTACACGTACATTGGTAGTGACCCACCCACCCACCCCTACACGTACATTGGTATTGGTACATTGGTACAGTGGTAATGATTATCCCACCCACCCATACACGAACAGTGGTAATGAATATTCCACCCATACACTAACAGTGGTAATGATTATTCCACCCACCCATACACTAACAGTGGTAATGATTATCCCACCTACCCATACACTAACAGTGGTAATGATTATCCCTCTCACCCATAAAATAACCGTGGTAATTACTCTCCCACTCACCCATACACTAACTGTAGTAATGATTATCCCACCCACCCATACACTAAAAGTGGTAATGATTATCCCACCCACCCATACACTAAAAGTGGTAATGATTATCCCACCCACCCCATACACTAACAGTGGTAATGACTATCCCTCTCACCCATAAACTAACCGTGGTAATTACTCTCCCACTCACCCATACACTAACAGTGGTAATGATTATCCCACCCACCCATACACTAACAGTGGTAATGACTATCCCTCTCACCCATAAACTAACCGTGGTAATTACTCTCCCACTCACCTATACACTAAAAGTGGTAATGATTATCCCACTCACCCATACACTAAAAGTGGTAATGGTTATCCCACCAACCCATACACTAACGGTGGTATTGACTATCCCTCTCACCCATAAACTAACCGTGGTCATTACTCTCCCACTCACCCATACACTAACAGTGGTAATGCTTATCCCACCCACCCATACACTAACAGTGGTAATGATTATCCCACCCACCCATACACTAACAGTGGTAATGCTTATCCCACCCACCCATACACTAACAGTGGTAATGATTATCCCACCCACCCATACACTAACAGTGGTAATGACTATCCCTCTCACCCATAAACTAACTATGGTAATTACTCTCCCACTCACCCATACACTAACAGTGGTAATAATTATCCCACCAACCCATACACTAACAGTGGTATTGACTATCCCTCTCACCCATAAACTAACCGTGGTAATTACTCTCCCACTCACCCATACACTAACAGTGGTAATGATTATCCCACCCATACACTAACACTGGTAATTAGTGGTAATGACTGCCGCACTCACCCATAAACTAACAGTGGTAATGATTATACCACCCACCCATACACTAACAGCGGTGATGATTATCCCACCCACCCATACACTAACAGTGGTAATGCTTATCCCACCCACCCATACACTAACAGTGGTAATGATTATTCCACCCATACACTAACACTGGTAATTAGTGGTAATGACTGCCGCACTCACCCATAAACTAACAGTGGTAATGATTATACCACCCACCCATACACTAACAGCGGTGATGATTATCCCACCCACCCATACACTAACAGTGGTAATGATTATCCCACTCACCCGTACACTAACACTAGTAATGACTCTCCCAGCAACCCATACCATGAAAGTGGTGATGCCTCCCATACTATTACACCCATCATCCTACAGTGGTAATGCCCCGTCCACCCACCCATGCACGTACAGTGATTGAGGCTGATATAGTAGCTGTATCACATCTACTTACCATTCCTGGTTATAGTCTCAGTTTTCGTTACGTTTTATGTATGAGTTAAGTACGCACCTGAAACAAAAAAAAAAATAAATAAAATAAAATACCATTAAATCAATGCAAATTAATTAAAATCATTTTATCGAATAAAAGGTTAAACTAATTCCAACAAACCGAAATTGATTTCGTTTATTTATTCATTACTATTCATTATTCATCGCTAAGATTGCGATCGTAGAAATATGGACGAATATGAGGAGTGAATGAGTGTGATGAGTGCAGATGAACGAGTGTAGTCAGTGTTACTATCTGAGTTGGACTTAACTCAGAAAGGACTATTTATTAATAGCCCAATAGTCAGGGCAACTATGGGACCTACAGGTTTACGTGGAATCCGAACCACGTAGTGTTGGTCCGATTTCCAGCTAACTGACAAGTCTGACACTCAGTTCTCTCCCCGACACAAAATTTGATCTTGACTACCACCCAACATGGACACCCCAGACTTCTCTAGTAGTGTCCTCATTGATGGCAACCATTGAGCGGATGCCGTGTTAGTATTAAGAGGACTGAGCATGGAACCTATCGCCTTCAATCTTCCAAACACTTTGTCCCCAAGTAGCTGGGTTACAGCACTGCGCCACCAGTGCCAACAGTTGTTACGAAAACGTTGTAGATACTCGACGTTTCTAGCACTTAACAAAGCTCGTTCTCAAGTTGAAATGAATTACACTTCTACTTGTCGAAAAAATTCCTCGAAGTCTGCACAACACTCAACTTGTTGTAAAAGCGTTCGCTAAATGAACCAGATATTCTAAATTTGACACGTGTAGCGATACAGTACCATCCAAGTTGGCTGGAGAAAGTATGTAATTTTAGCGGTCAAAATAAATGTCTATGTTAGTACGTATGAAATCGGTTGGAAAGTATTGGCTGAAGAAAATTGATTTAAGGAGTTGGCTAGATGCAGTTGGTTGGAAGGAATTGTTTCCAGGGACCTGGCTGGAGGGAATTTGTTGGAATGAATTTGAGGGAATGCTGGAATTATTCCAGGGAGTTGTTTAAAGGTAATTAATTTAGACGAGTTATGTCGCGGGAAGGTCAGAGAGGGTTGTTTGGAGTGAGTTGGACGAGAGGAGTTGGTTGGATGAAGTTTGTTGGAGGGAGTTAGTTAAGAGGTTGTTTGAGGAGAACGGATCAAACATATCTGATCATTAGTAAAATCCCTACCACTAACATACTAGGGATAATCATTTATAATTAACATAAATTTAAACGTTATATTGTGGGTACATTTTAAAATTTAAGTTAGGTTGGACATTTTAGGTTTTTATAAAAAATTCAAAACCTATATTTAGAGTATTCTTTAATGTTTGATTTTACATCAAGTGATATGAAATCGAAGAATAAATATACAAATCTATTATTAAGTTGTAACTTTCAAAGTAAACCAAAAACGAGCAGCAAGTGAGTTTAAACTTAAGTGCACATTAAAATATAATGGTATTTAATTGTTCATGGAAACATTCGTTTAATGTAATATATCGGGTGACATTTAAATGCGAGATTACAGTGATTAATAATTGGCGATTTATTGTACTAATATACAAACAGTGTATTAAAATTTCTAAATAAATTTCAATTCCATAATTGAAACTAGAGTAATCACTGATTTACTGAACGTACCAGTGGAATATTAATCAAATGCTATATACAGATTGGTACCATTAAAAAGTACACATTGTTACATAAAATATCACTCGGTGGAAAGGATTATGCAGGTTTATGTATGTCTCAGGTTCCAATCTCGATTTATTACTGCTTAGGCAATTAGAGTGGCCGCAAGCCGAGATAACAGGCCTAAGCTGTTTACACAGACCCGGGTCAAAGCCTTTGGTATTACTGTTTTCTACCTTTCTCACCTGGTCAGAATTACCACTTCCTAGGCCTTCTCAATATCGTTCAAATAATTGATTTGAACATATTGGCATTCGTTTGTTTCTTATTATATTCTAGTTTTATTACATTAGATTGTAGATGGGTTTGGCGTTTTTAATTTATCTCGCAGTGTATTTGCTAATGCTACTGAATTTATTTGCCGAAATAAAATTGTGTAGCCAAGATGGATCAAACAACTTAATCTTTAGATATGTAATTGTTAATTTGACCTTAAACACGCGACAATATCTTCAATATGACCTTGATAATACGTATCACTTACTGTTTGCATTAAACAATGTTAGTTTTATTAATTTGCCATATTTATGTATTTAAATGTTGATAATCAATTCTCACATAAAGGGCATTGAGCCTTGTACCTACACTAAGAGATAAGATATGCGTCATGAATCAGCTTTTTAAAAAAATATTTTTATTAAGGAAGTCGTGCTCTAGAATAACGCTAACTTCAGTAATAGTTTCGTTTGTCGTTAAACAATAAGACAAATGTTTATAAGGACGTAACTTCATTTCCTAGTTAACTGTAGCTTACATACTAATTTTAACGAAATAAAATTTCAAAATATAGGACCAAAGTTTGATTTTAGTATTTTGCTACAACAGTCTTCGGCTCAGAGAGATTGAAAAATTGTAACTAAAAAAAATCAATACTAAGATCTTAATATTAGTTATTTATTTTATTTGTCGAGGTTGCATGGCTTTACCAAAATTTAAAATTACGTTTTTAAAATCTTTTTAAAAATTATTCTGATCATTCATAACATTTTCCTCGAGCATCAAAATGCATTTTTTATCACCGATTCAAGGGCAACTCAAAAATACAGAGACGAAATAATTCAAATTTTAACGCAGAAAAGATAAGAGTGAAAGCACAAACGCCTACGCAGCTCTAAACTGAAGCGAACGGCAAAGAGAAAGACAAATGATAGCTTGTCGCCTGTCGTTTGTAATTACCAAAAGCTTTGTCCCTACACGACATACCTCTGTTGCTTTGGCAGGCAAGAGTAAAATGAAAGATTTCCGGGGAAATTACGCTCAGCTAGAGTCGTTAAGAGTTGAAGAGTACTCCTTGGTCACCGAAAACTAAACGTTACGCTAAACTGAGTTTTCATATACTAAATTTGTATTCCGATTACCTCACGACTAACTTACAGATCAATCTTTTTTGTAACACTTGACTTCACATAGACGTACAGGTCTGTGCGAGTACTTTATTCAACAAGTGAAGTACAGACAGTTATCTCAGATGGGGATTGGAACCTTGGACGTTGCTCTTCGTAGTCCGAAGCTTTAGCCACTGAACCACCACGCTGGCAATTAAACTACACAGTTATATTAAGAGGTAAAATACATAAGTGTGTATTTACATGATATTTTATTTCATGTTATGGGAAGTACGAAAGTTTCTATTTTGTAGTAAAACATAACTGTCAAGAATTAAAAGTAAAATAACGGATATTTAGAACAGGTTATCAGTTTTCATGTACGGAGGCAATGCTAATCATAATGTTCACACGATTGTTGAAAGATTTTTAGTTATATTTAGCGGATAATGTATAATATTAGAGATTTATATCAATAGTTTATAAACATTAATGGGCCATGCTAACATTTTAATTTAGCCTACAAATGAATATATTAAAAGGCTAAATTGCATTGAATTTTCTTGCATAAAATATAGATAACTTTATCACGTACATAAAAAGTAAATGTACAAGAATCACAACTTTATAAAAAATAACTGGCTTTTTTACAAAAATCGACAAAGTATTCTTTCAATTTTAATTTCATATTTTTATATTAAAAACCAATTAAAGAGTACTACATAAGAAAGTCGCGAGAAGGTTTAAACAGAGTGAGCTTGAAATGGAAATACTGTGATCGGACCGAAAATGAGCTGGTCAGCAAATACCCTACCACGGCCGTCACAATGTTGTGATCGTCACAGTATCGCCTGAGGTTGACCGCGGGTTCGCAATGTGTGACTGACTGTGTGTGTACCCACATGGCTATAGCACAGTCACAATGTTGTGATCGTCACAGTATCGCCTGAGGTTGACCGCGGGTTCGCAATGTGTGACTGACTGTGTGTGTGTACCCACATGGCTGTAGCACAGTCACGATGTTGTGATCGTCACAGTATCGCCTGAGGTTGACCGCGGGTTCGCAATGTGTGACTGACTGTGTGTGTACCCACATGGCTGTAGCACAGTCACAATGTTGTGATCGTCACAGTATCGCCTGAGGTTGACCGCGGGTTCGCAATGTTTGACTGACTGTGTGTGTACCCACATGGCTATAGCACAGTCACGATGTTGTGATCGTCACAGTATCGCCTGAGGTTGACCGCGGGTTCGCAATGTGTGACTGACTGTGTGTGTACCCACATGGCTGTAGCACAGTCACGATGTTGTGATCGTCACAGTATCGCCTGAGGTTGACCGCGGGTTCGCAATGTGTGACTGACTGTGTGTGTAACCACATGGCTGTAGCACAGTCACAATGTTGTGATCGTCACAGTATCGCCTGAGGTTGACCGCGGGGTCGCAATGTGTGACTGACTGTGTGTGTACCCACATGGCTGTAGCACAGTCACAATGTTGTGATCGTCACAGTATCGCCTGAGGTTGACCGCGGGTTCGCAATGTGTGACTGACTGTGTGTGTACCCACATGGCTGTAGCACAGTCACGATGTTGAGATCGTCACAGTATCGCCTGAGGTTGACCGCGGGGTCGCAATGTGTGACTGACTGTGTGTGTACCCACATGGCTATAGCACAGTCACGATGTTGTGATCGTCACAGTATCGCCTGAGGTTGACCGCGGGGTTGCAATGTGTGACTGACTGTGTGTGTACCCACATGGCTGTAGCACAGTCACGATGTCGTGATCGTCACAGTATCGCCTGAGGTTGACCGCGGGGTCGCAATGTGTGACTGACTGTGTGTGTACCCACATGGCTGTAGCACAGTCACGATGTTGTGATCGTCACAGTATCGCCTGAGGTTGACCGCGGGGTCGCAATGTGTGACTGACTGAGTGTGTACCCACATGGCTATAGCACAGTCACGATGTTGTGATCGTCACAGTATCGCCTGAGGTTGACCGCGGGGTCGCAATGTGTGACTGACTGTGTGTGTACCCACATGGCTGTAGCACAGTCACAATGTTGTGATCGTCACAGTATCGCCTGAGGTTGACCGCGGGGTCGCAATGTGTGACTGACTGAGTGTGTACCCACATGGCTATAGCACAGTCACAATGTTGTGATCGTCACAGTATCGCCTGAGGTTGACCGCGGGTTCGCAATGTGTGACTGACTGAGTGTGTACCCACATGGCTATAGCACATTCACAATGTTGTGATCGTCACAGTATCGCCTGAGGTTGACCGCGGGGTCGCAATGTGTGACTGACTGTGTGTGTACCCACATGGCTGTAGCACAGTCACGATGTTGTGATCGTCACAGTATCGCCTGAGGTTGACCGCGATGTTGCAATGTGTGACTGACGGTGTGTGTACCCACATGGATATAGCACGCATCTGGCACAATCGTAGAATGAGAAAAAAAACACTAAATACGTACATTTTAAACAAACAACTATATCTATTTAAATTGCTTTTTAAATCCCTGAATTTACAAATCACGTTTGATCAAGCTTGTCATAAAAATATATGTTCCTCTACTTTTGTTTTCTTCCAGCCTTCCTATTATTTATTTGATTTACTTACGCTTTCATACATGTTACCTAAAATTCGACCAACTCCCTTTAGTTAACTTTAAATTAACCTAGTTAACTTTTTATGAAATAAAAAGGATCCTTTAATGTTGATGGGATTGACGATATATTTAATATTTCAAATGTATTCCCTGAATAAATACTATTTTGTTAGTATTGTTAATTGAGGGAAGCTGTGACGATCTGTTTATATAGATAGATATTTCTTACTGGAAAAAATTATTTAACACTTTAATGTACTGTATTTCATTTGCTATAATAACAATTCTAGCAACTGCAATATATAATTGTATTTAAATAAACTATACCAATTCGAAATAAAAACTGTAAAAATATGAGTCAGATATCATCAAAAATTGAACTCAACTAAATTGAACATCAATAACTTGAAATAAATTGAACATCATATAAATTGAAATGTCTACTACAACCATCACATTTAATATAATAAAATGGCCGCGTATGTCATACCAGCTGGTTTTACGGTACAACACAAGTTCAATCACGAATAATGAAGAATCCTCTTAAATACAAGCGTATTTGTGACGGTTCTTATTTTAAAATGTATTAAATCTCATTATAATTAAATTTTAAAGTGCATGGTCGCTCATTAAGTAGTCACTAGTCTTAAAAATGAAGAAATTTCAAGGTAAATGTAGTTTCAAATTACGTGTCCACAAAGGTTTCTCAGACAAGCAAATGAAATGCGCCAAGGACCAGCCAGGCGAAAATAACAACGCCACTTCCTTTAGCTAACAATGTAACCGTGGAAAAAACATCGCCCAACACGAAGGATGAGAATTCAGATTAACAATAAAAACTTTAGTAATTTTGTTTAATTTTACGTGTACTTTTAATTATTGTTTTATATACGTTTCTGTAGATACTTTTTCGTAATTTTGAATATTTCTCCAAAGAATAGCGCTGGTTAGTTTAATTATTTTATGGTACAAATAAAAAAAAAAAAACATACGAAACGTGATTTTATGTCCTATTTTTAAAACATAATAAAGAGGTAAGTATGCCATCAAATATAATTTGATATAATATACTCAATTTATAGTATTATAATTATAAACAACCAATTTTATTACTAAGCCTATTTCTAATACATATTTTCATTTTATTTAAGAGCTGATTATAACATATATACAGACAGACATGTATTCAATCTTTTATAATAAACTGGCCATTTAACATTTGTCTACGCAGCCAGCTGGTCAATTAAAATTAATCTTTATAAGAATAACATCACAACTTTGACACTGTGTAGGGCAAAAACCTATGGGAATGTTTCAAAAATTTGGCTCTATTACGACTTAGAAATCAAAATTAACTTTTGAATAAAAAAAGTCATCAAAATCTGTCAAGTAATAGTTCAGAAAGTGAGTAAACTAAATGACCCGATTGTTTTAATATATAGGATTACAAGTAAAATCGACGTTTCGAATAAAGTACTGTACTCACTTCAAGGTAACTCGTACTTTTAATGAATTAAGCCCCCCTGTAATTGTCTTAAAACAAAAATAGGGTACAGAATAACAAGGTACTTCACTTTGTCCAGTTCTTGAAAACTTACTAATGAATATTTAAATGTTTTGTTCAATTTTGGCTTTTAAGTTAAAAATATTAACATGTGTCCTATTACGTCACTGAACCTACAAAGAATGAAAGTAGTACGAACGGGGTTCGTGACTTAACCAGAAATATGAGAAAAGGTTGAAAAATTAAAAAATTTAAATCACACCACAAAAATAAAAACTAAAACGATCCGCACTTATTTTCAAAAACTTGAGAAAAGTCTGGAATATGAAGCTATATTGAACTAGAAAGGCAGCAATAACATTTCTCAGTTTGAAATGACGAGTTAGAGACAGTCCGGCAATTTGTTCTGCACCAGTGATCAACGCACGGCAGTATTACACTGATGTGCAAATGGAGGGGAGGGGGTCGTATCCCCAATACACACGATATCACTTGTTGCCGACTCAACCTAAGGGGCGTCACTGCCCTCACAATGTTTATTAACAGTATACAAATTTACTGTGATATTGTTATATTTTAAGAAAAATTCAAATATGATTTGAATTCATGTTAATTACTAATTAGTAAATCAGATTTTGTAAGGATGATATCAGAAAAAAATTACATTATAATACTGATAGCGTGCTAAATTAGATTTTGCGTGGAAAACGAACCACGTTTACGGTTTGTTTGTATTGATTTACCGTTCACATGATCACTGTTCATACTCTTGGTTTATGAAGTAATCACAGCTTATCCTGCAAGTCCAAGAGCACCACATAACCTTAATACCTGAGCTTTCCTTCTTTGGTCACTCGCCTGTTGTTAAAATCGGAGTGGAGATACTTTGTGGCAATTTAAGAATTGGAGGCAAAAAAATACTCCAATTAAGGTAAAATGAAACATTATTTAATTTATGTAATTATTAAAGTACAAACTGAAGTGTTTTTTCGACAGCAACAATTCCGCGCGTGAGCGACCGGAGAACAGTCATCGTTGACGGCTTCCACAAGACTGAACCACTTTTTACCCCCACTACTCAAACTTCTCCTTTGCCAGTGCGCATCGGCTACTGCTCATACTAACCCTGCCTACTTACACCCGGTTGCCATCCTTCTTGTAATAGGCTGCTACATTTTATTTGTTTACAAAGTTAAACTTCTTACTAAATCGAAATTTTAATCACAGAATTTGTAATAATAAATCATTTTAAATCTATAATTATCCAGACACCTTCTTGAACTTTCGATTATTTTAATGTAAAATTGTACACATTGGTAATTATAAAAATAATAAGTTCAACATTTTCTCCAGCAGGATTTATTAAAAGCTTTTAAGTTATTTGGGTGCTTAATAAATGGTACTTTAAATTGAGGTATTAGTTAATAGGTATTATATAATGTTATTTATATAGTTATTTAGATGCATGATAAATGGTACTTTAAATTTGAATATTGGTAAATAATTACGGCATTATGTAATAATATTTTCAATATTGCTTTTATGGGCACAATCCAAGTTGGTCAACTGGTACAACAGAGCCTTAAAGCCTCCATAATTTATTCACCTCTAGAAAAAGTTTTATAAAAACAAATCCCCCATTTTACTGTTCAATTATTTTAACTATTTAAGCTTCCGTAATTAAAACTATACTCATTTTCTTAGGCTTAAATTTAGTTACTTAATAAATGTTCACGTATAGTTTAAATAGATTCACAGGCAAAGTTTGACAAATTTAAGTTAGTGTAAATACATTTATAAATATTGAGAATAAGTTTGTCCATTTTCGACTGTTGTTAAATTGTAAAAAAAGTAATTTAAGCCTTGGGGTGTTCGATCTTGTGTCAACATCCCCAGTAAATGTAGTATCTATTATAGTGATGGATATTAAAACATGTGTAAAGGTAGTCTTTCATAGTAAACCGTGTGTGGAGGGTGGTATGTCGGAAACTGCGGGTTCAGGTGTACACGTAAGATACCAGCTGTACACACTTTACACGTTAGGAAGAGTGGATTTACACAGTGAGCCTGCGGCTTCCTCCCGCAATGTGTGTAGCCTTTCAGCTAATACCACATACATTTTGTAATTAAAGTTAACTGAAATATTGCACCACACCCTGAATAAAGTTGGGAAAGTATATTTGTTTTTTTATCATTTATAACTTGTATGAATACTACTAAAACTTAAACTCTAAAATATAATTTTTAAAATGTTTGCTTGGAAAGGTAACCGGAGGAAGGAAGAAAAAACTGGAACAGCCTAGTATCGTAAAACAAGAGAGCTCATTTAAAAAATGTAACAAGTTTGTACATTAATAGTGTAGCCTTAATTAAGCTACTATTTATTTTTGATATGTTGAACAACTTAAATGAGAGATTTGAATAAAAATTCTTCAATGATAAAAAGTTTCTTTATTTTTTTTTTTAATTATCTTCCACAAAATAAAATTGGATTTCTTATCTAAATAATAATAAAAACGAAAATAAAAGATCCTTCTTTATTTAAAATCAAAACAAATCAAATATCTTCAGACCAGAACCTTTTATTAGGCCAACTGTATCAATAAATCTCTTTAAATTCTCAATTTTAAAAAAATTTACTTAAATGGAAGATTTTCCTTAAATTGATAAATATTGCAAAATTGCCTCAAAATTCTTAATTTGAAAAATTGAAATTTGAAAACTGAAAATTGAAAAACTGAAATTGAAAAACTGAAAAGTTGAAATTCTGAAATTGAAATTCTTAAAGTTGAAATTTGAAATTGAAATTGAAAAGTTGAAATAGAAATTGAAATTGAAAAGTTGAAATTTAAATTCTTAAAGTTGAAATTGAATTGTTGAATTTGAAATTGCCTCCGGGAGATGTAGCTGTCCTGGAGGTTTTAACCCACAACGTGACCACAAACAAAGCGCGACATACGCACACACACTCACTAGCGACAAGGAAAATTGCCGATCCGGAAAACAAGACTCCGAACGGTTAAAATCGCCGTGAAGAACAAACGTGGTCACTCGCCAAAAGATTACTTAAAACTGATCGAAAGCCCGCAAACCTTCCACCAACGGACTTACCCCCTCCTTACTCTAGAAGCTAAATCAACCAATAAGAACCCTCTAAACCAGGACAACCGAACAGGTAAGACTCACCAAACATGTAGACTTCAGAAAACATGTCGCATGAAATTGACAGGAAATTAACAACGTGAATATACTGGTTATTTAGCTAATTTAAATGGGAAAAAACTACTTTTTTATTTGAAAGGGGAAGATTCTGAATTTTTCTCAAAACTTGGAGAATTTATATTGAAAACTTTTGGTAAAAGAACCAAACACCTAAATCTCTCAGTTCTTACAATATTTAACATTTTCTAGACACAATTCTCTAAAATCATTATAATGAGACAATTAACAATTGTTACAATAGTGCCAGCGTAGTGTCTGAGTGGCTAAGGGCTACGAAGTACAAATCCAAAGTTCAAATCCCAAACTGAGCTAACAGTCAACACTTCATTCGTTAGTACAGTTCACGCACTGGTTAGCAAGGCCTATGTGAAATGTCAAGTAAAGATGTTAGAAAATCCAACTTATAAAAATTGATTTATTTTACGTAGTTCGAAAAAGGCCATGTCTGAATAGTAATTAAAAAGTATACAAAAATGGTCAACATAAATATCAATTGCCAATTGTTATGAATGTTATGAATAAGTCGGCACTGGTGGCGCAGTGCTGTAACCCAGCTACATGGGGACAAAGTGTTTGGGAGATTGTAGGCGATAGGTTGTATGATCGGTCCTCTTAATACCGACATGACGTCCGCTTGGTGGTTGCCATCGGCGTGGACACTACTAGAGAAGTCTGGGGTGTCCATGTTGGATGGTAATCATTGTGCGGATGTTGTGTGGGGGAGATAACTGAGTATCAGGCTTGTCAATTAGCTGAAAATCAGACCAGCACTACGTGGTTCGGATTCCACGTAAAGCTGTAGGTCCCTCAGTTGCCCTGGCTGTTGGGCTATTAATAAATTGCCCTTTCTGAGGAACAGTTGAACTCAGTTAGTAACCAGACTACACTCATCCACACTCATCCTACACTCATAAAACCATTCATATTCGCCTTAAAATACGCACAACGTTGTGTCGGCGTCTCATATGTAAGAATGTAAGAATGGGACACAAGTTTATGTTTTTGTTATAGGAGGCCTACACAGTAGCCTAAGTAGTTTACTTTTTTAATATGTTTAATTCAGATTAAAAACAGCTGTTTTTTTTAGAATAAGAAGGAATATTATATCCAACTAGCCGAGAGCCCTGGCTTCGCTACGGGGTAATTCTCTCCGCTTCCTTATCCTTTCCCCAAACCAAAACATTAATATAAAAGCTCAACCTGCTGCCATTCTTCCAAACAACAAAATGGGCCGGTCTAGAAAACCCTTGGACTAGAAAACCCTTTAAGTCTTTAGGGGGAATTTAAACACGGTTATCTCAATATCGTAAATGTCCCAAATAGATTTTACATGTTATTGTACAAAGTATAAGTGTAGTTGATTGTTAACACTTAATGCACCAATAGGATAAAAAAAATTCAAACATAAAAAATAAACAGTTTAATTATTTACAAAACAGCTGTTATTAATTTACTAAAATGTTATCCTTATGGTACAATCTTTTAGGTGTGGTTTCTACACTCGAGGAGAATTTTATCAAGATGAAAATACTTTAGTTGTCCTATTTAGCCCACATCAAACATTTGTACCAAATTTCAGCTCTGTAAGATTACGGGAAATGGGACAATTAGTGATGAGTGAGTGAGGGCTTTATCTTTTATACATAGATATTATAGTTTTGCTGTAATATGGAGTATCATAAAGAGTTAAATATCGTTTTGGTGTTAGTTTTTAAAGTTATTTGTTAGTAAATATTAAAAATATAGTAATTAAAGTAAGGTTTTGTTAAAATATATTGGACTCTTAATACTCCAGTTTATAACACCGATAGTAAGGATCACCTAACTAGTAGTAAAAGTGCATACTTTCTAGGTGACCACTAGCTATAATATTTAAAATTAAAAAATTGTCCTCTCTTAACCCATTTATAAATATATTACTAACACAAAAACGTTATATTTTATAATTTAAAATGCATTTAAGGTTTTTCAAAAGTAACAAATATACATAAAACTCAAAAGAGCTAATGTCATGCATTTTCTACTTACATTACTAGAATATACATTAAACTAACAAAAATGTGCAGTTTGTTATTCCAAACTTACGTTGAATTGCTGTATTTTATTTTCATCTTAATCAGTCTAATATATGTCTCAAAATATAAGTGTCATTGTACAATTTGTAGTTTATATTTATATCAGCTTATATCATGATTTATTATTATCTTGACCTTAAATTAAGCAAAATTGAAATTCAATTTAGCATTACAAGTATAATTACCTAAAAATATGCAATTTAAATTCCAGGTGACAATGTTGTGTAAATTTTATAAAGAAATTCCTATTACCTTTAATTATATTGGTTGAAATCAAACTTAAACACGTAAATTTTACATAATTCCTTATTGTATTATGGACATGTTGAAGTATATATTAAAAACCGAACTGAATTATTTGTTTGCAACATATTTAATGACTTACCACTTTCGTAATAAAAAATAATTTCACGATGTTATGATGAACACTTCAAAACGGTTAAAAATAGTTAGTTACTATATTTTTTTAACTAACGATAAACAAATACTCTAGAGCGAGTGGAGCGAACTACAAGCAAGTTCACACCACGCGATCACCACAAATTATGCCCAAACAACCACCAGATTGTGTTCTTTTCTCCTCAATGTTTAATTAAAATATCGCCCGATCTTGTTGTAAGTCTCGCCATTTTCACTTTAACCACATAACAATTACAACTTAGTATTTGTTGTAATCTTGATTTATTTATTATGTTAATATGTTTATTAACATTTTATATGATTGTATAAATCTTGATTTTCCATTATAAATGCATATTTTGTAAAAACATGCTAGGCTTGTATCGCAGATAGCTTAGGTACGATATACCTGTAGGCTAAACGTTAAAATTTATTATTGTTGAGAAAATTCTATCAAAAATTAAGAAGTGCTTCAAAAACACAACGCATGTATCAACATCACATCAATGGATTTTATTATTTAATATAACGAACTTAATTCCAAAACTGCTAAAAAATTTTTGTTCTAGATATAAGTACAATTTAAAATATTCTAAATTAGTAGAACAGCAAGTAAGTCATTGATATTATACAAAAAATGTATATTGGCGTAAATACTTGTTGTCTTTACATTTTTAATTAAATTTCTTAACTAATGTTATGTTGTAAGCATAACAAAGTATATATTCAGCTATATTTTATACGACTAAAAATATAATTTTTATTAAAAACAAAACCATTAATTTTAAAATCACAATATTTTCCTACACAAGAATAATTTTAATATATTTTTAAATAATATTTTTTGTTTAGATTATAAAATAAATTATTTTTTAACCGAAAATAGTAAAATTTCAACCTTTATTGGTTTTACTACAACTATCTTATCCATATAACAAAATTAACAGAGTAAGATCTGAAAATATTAATATACTTAAAACCTAAAATTATTTGTACACGGAGTTTTGTAGTGTTTAGTTTTTAGTACTTTTTTTAACGTAAATAAGACACAACAATACGTAAAAATGATTTACTTGATGTCTTACTTGAATTTACGTATAAGTACGTGTTAGATTATTTCTTAGACCTCATTACAAAGTAGCATTAAAATTAATTAAATATGATATTTTTTAGTAACATAGGTTGGTATAAGTTAGTTTATATTACTCCATTATTAACATATCCGGTAGAATTATGCTATCTAATTTTGTATCTAATTACATAAAAGTTCAGAGTAGAACTTTGGCATGACTTCAATAAACACTACAAACCTCAAAATGTAAAACAATAGAACATAACAATTGGCATGAATTATTTCAACAGCTGCGATTAGCCTGCAACGCACACACATTTCGCACACTTAATGAACCAGTAAACAATCAACACATTGCTGGTATTGATAGGTGGTGAGGTAATTGTCCCAACCTGTTAAAAAGGAGGTTGAATGTGTGGTTAAGGGGGGAGAAGGGGGTAAGGTGACCAAGTTTTAATTGAATTTCAACCCAATGGTCACGCTCTTCCCCATCCTAAAACTTTAAACTCTACTAGATTTCAGCTCAGGAAACCACTAATCCTCAATTTCAACTTGAATATACTTCAAGCACAGTCTTCGATCAACTACGGTTTTGACATGTTTACATTGGTCGATTACAAATCAATTTTGTAATTTCAACTTTGACGAACAATCTCCCCATTTCGATTGAGTAATATGGCGATCTTAACTTTGTCGTTATGTTGAGGGAGGGGGAAAGCTAATCACAGCTAATCACACGTTTTACAAGTTGTGTTATTATTAGAAATAAGGGTTAAACAGAATATGACTATATTACATAGATAATTATTCATAAATAGTATATTTTATATATATATATATATATATATATATATATATATATATATATATATATATATATATATATACAGGATGGAAAAAAATATAGAAATGCTTTCATAACAACATTATTTTTTTCCGCAGATAATTTGATAATTTAATTTTTTTAATAATTGTGTTCAATAAAATATAATTTTTGGTCAGAATAACTAACGTAAAACCGCTAAATAGCGGAGAAATAATATTGTTCAAATTAGTTACTTTGAAATTCAAATGACCGCTACTCTGCAAAGGATAAACTTTTCGAAGTCCGGTTTGCGGCAATTAATTTCTACTGAATAGACCTTTCATTTGATATCAAACTCGGGCTAGGCTTACGTTGAAGATTTTCGTTCAATTCCTCGTGGCCGTCCCCTTAAAAAGATGAAATGTGGCTAATGGCCGTGTAAAGGTATGTTCTTTGTAACCATGACCATGTACAAGATTTAACTTTTACAAGTGAAGTCATACAAAAAAAGCGTTTTCATATTTTTGTCCACTCTGTATATAGTAGTAATATGTACAAAATAATCAATAACACATTTTAATTATTATTATTAATATTACGTTGGGTGACCAATATAGGCAGTTAAGAGTTATTTGTATTGGGTGGGTAGGAGGGCCAGACTTTATACTTGGATGGGCAATAGTATTTGTTATGAGTTACTATACGTTGAGCTTATAGGAGGGTCGGCGAAGTCTGTTGGATGTTTGATCGAGTCAGTTGGAAGAACGATTCACTACGAACCACTATGCTCTATACAAACTAACAGGTATATAAACTAAACAATATTGTTTGTCATTTGGCACTTTTATGATTAATAAGTCTAAAGAATATCTTAGTTAGTTAAAATTAAATAACATAAATGTTTAATTAAAATTATTTTATTGTTATAAAATAAACAACCAATCAAATAAAAGATATTAACGTATTCCAATTACAGTTTATAACTATGTTTTCATATTCAAAAGCGAATATGAACTAAATAATCCAAATATAAAATATTTCTAAATTCAAGTTGTTCTTGTTGCTTTTGAAGATGGAAACGTAGTTTTATAAAGGACTCGTAAACATGTTATAAACTTTTATTGGAATATTGAACATCTTTCTACTATTATATATAAATAATCCAATAAGTGAGTTCTATTCAATATGAAACCAATAAAATATAAACTAAGATTTGTTTTTATATAGTGAGAACTATAAATTTCATTGCTGATGAATATCCTACTCCATATAATTAATAATTAGAGGGAAATGACTGTATATTCGCAAATACTATCAAACAGTTGAGTTAACAATTGACAAAATGAATTATCTACACAAAATATTACAAAAAGTCAACAACGGAAAACAGTTTTTCCGGCTTTAAGCTTCATCCACTTAACTATAACAGGATATTGAAATTGTCGAAATCTCCTTTCACGAGACGTCAAACTGAATGGAGCAAGTCGTTTGGATCCACGGTTTATCCACGTCTATTGTCAATATCTAAATAAAATAAATAAATATAGCATTGTTAACAACATTTATTTAAATCTTAATTCGTATGATACAGTTTATTAATAAGTTGTTTACTATTTATTTAGTAATAACAAAACATTAGGCAATTAAATTAAAGTAAAATAAACAAATACTTTAACAGGTAACTTAAAAATACCCGTTAAAGTTACCTATGTTTCCGACGTAGTGGCTAGTGATACGGACTGCGGAAGACACATTCCTAGGTTCAAATTGCGAACTGAGCTAACGGTCAGTACTTCACTCGATGAATAAAGTTCACGCACAGGCCTGCAGGCTAATTGTGATCTTACGAGTGATGGTTTAAAAATACGTACTAAAAATTAGATTCATTATAAAATGCATACAAAAACATACTTTTAATTTGTAAATTTTTAATTGTAAAAAAAAATAATTGTTTCAACAAAAGAAAACATACGGCGAAAAATATTGTAAACTACTAAATCATACTTATTTGTAACATTTACGTGGTTTGTTTGGAAATTTCTATAGATTCTCTGTTATTTATATTCGTGAGTATTTAGTCTCTCTGCCGTAATTCTCATCTTCGGACTAGACAAATTTGTAAGTGATTTATTTCAGAGTCGATAAATATATTGACGCCACTGCAGGTGGACTACGGTGTTCAGGGGTTTATCAACTCAAAACAAAATTAACTCCCTCCACCCCCAAGCATCACTTACAGTCGAGATAAAACCCTTGACAAACTGGGCCTTAAACCCTTCAAGAAGCCATAACTCAAATTATGTACCTCGACGCAGTAAACAGCCTAAGGCTTACGGCTCCTCTCCCTCTCCCCCCGCCCTCCATGTTACACAAAGCGTCTGGTCTGGATGAAAGGTACTTTGATCATTAAAAGGAGCAGCTGTCTTCTGGACGAGGCTGACCTCATATTTAATGGCTTGTTTCATATGTGTCCTGCAACATTCGAACGGGATTTTCTGAAAAATTGTTATTGGTCGTCGGAATTTAACAGTAACAACAAGATATTAATGTAACCTAAAACGACTTCATTAATACATATGTTTATGAACATATTCAAAGAGAAAAAAATAACAAAAATAAAACATAGATATTACTATCATTTTTTCCCGGTAATGTGTAAGGAATTATGTTATTTATTTTATAGAAACTATATACAATTTTTAAATTAAGTATAATTCTACAATAGTGAAAAACCTAACTTAAACCCTATCTACGTTTTGTTAACACAACAGAAAAGTTCTTATATTTTTAACGCTACTTTGTAAATGAAGTCTTCTAAAAACTTCTGAATTCAGAAATATTTTATAATTAGATAATGAACGTTTACCACTAAATTCAATAATCTTGTTTAAAAAAGTGCAAATATTGGCTCGGTTAGTTTAAACCACAGAAAAGAAAGAAACGGAGGTTGCATCCAATAGTGTGCTGAATGTGTTTCTCCAGTTTGTTATGCAATACAAAACCAACATCTAGTCAGCCCCTTCCTTATTTCCCATGATTCTAAAGGATAAATGTAGTAAATATTATTATTAATGTATAAAGATGTACATTAGTTGTAATTTATATAAAACCACCTCGGAGAGGTTCGCTGCGGCAATAAGAAAGCGACCTCTTCTTTTTTTTCTCTGTATTGAAATGCGTTTTCATAGAAATAAATGTTTACAAGAACATCGTCGTCTGTTCAACAACCAATCTCTCACCGTACTCTTCACAACTGTTACTTTACAAGATACCATAGACCACTCACTCACTCCACATGTATTTTAGTATGTTTGGTTGGTCGGTAGCGTAGTTGGTTCAATTCCAGCTTTATGTGCTAAAGGTTGTCAGTTCGATCCCAATCAGAGTCAATACATTTTGAGAAGGATCAGCTGATAATCACCGGCTGTTCATTTGTCATTGGGCTATTAATTAATGACCCTTTCTAAGGAATAGTCGGCCTTAGTTTGTAACAATGACTACATTCGCTCATCTACACTCATTCGAAATCCATATTCGCCCATATCTTGACGATCGGCGTCTTATGAATAAATAAAAATAAAAATAATAAATGTAACCACTTGATGCAATTATAATAAAATACAATTTTTTTATATTTAAGATAGTTAATGCTGTCAATCTAATTAGGTTGCTTTCCTTAATATTGTTAATCATCAACAAATTCTTTAAAAAATCATAAATAAATAAATAAATTAAAAACCGAAATGTTGTATCTGCAACGAAATTCCATACACTCGTCAACCTGATAACATACACTTCATTTCACACAACAAATAAACGTAATTTATTAAAATTATTATTATACGACGTATGCTTCCCTTATTTATAACCTTGCTTTCTATAGCAGTAAGAATATTCTATGAATATTCTTTATGTATTACGTGAGCGTTATTAGTCTAAATATATCCGAGAAGATACACACAACAATACAGGATGTAGCAGCGTCTTATTGGCCTCTCAGACGGAACATGTGTGGCTATAATAAGGCGAAGATTCAGCGGAAAAGGGTTTGGAATATGAACACGGACTGAATGTAAATTCATATCCGGGCCGAGAGTGTTCCACCGTCTGCCGTATTCCAATGCACCGCTGTATATGTAGAGAGCTCGCCGACACAGATAGCAAAGCGCACCCTTGATGTATACATTATACAATACGCGACTTCAATAGTAATGATAAAACAACATTAAACGTGTTTGTAGTTAAAGACCTTATACTAAGTAAAATTGATTTAAAACCATTCGTCGGTTTCGCTGAACAGTTTAAACATCACACTGAATAATGTATTAGCTAGAAAGTTGTTTCTAGACATTATTTGAACACTTTAATGTACATTATCAGTAATTCCATTTTTTAATACGTATTTTTTAGTAACTTTATTGGAAGGAACGATTTTAAATTTACAGGATACATAATTGTGTTTTATTTGTTCCATTATATAAATACATTTTAAAGTCGGCACTGGTTGCGCAATGCTGTAACCCAGCTACTTGGGGAGAAAGTGTTGAGAATATTTTAGGCGATAGGTTCTATACTCGGTCCTCTAAATACCGACACGGCGTCCGCTAAATGGTTGCCATCGACGTGGATACTACTCGAGAAGTCTGGGGTGTCCATGTTGGTTGGTAATCAAGGTTCAGATGTTATGTTGTGAAGACAACTGAGTGTTAGACTTGTCAGTTTGTTGAAAATCAGACCAACACTACGTGGTTCGAACTCCACGTAAAGCTGTAGGTCCCATAGTTGCCCTGGCTATTGAGCTATTAATAAATAGTCCTTTCTGAGCTAAGTAGAACTCAGAGAGTAACAATGACTACACTCGTTCATCTACACTCATCACACTCATTTACCCCTAATAATCCCCTATATCTCTACGATCGGCATCTTAGAAATTAAAAATTAAAAAAATTAAAAACTCGATAAAAGTACAATTATTTATAGAATGATTCTTTCCGAAATAACTAAGAATATTTTGATATACTTTATTACATAAATTGTATGGTATCTATCATGTTTACATTTGATCGATCGGAGAATTTGATTGCATTGTCCAGAACAGCTTCGAACCCATTTATCTAAAATAATAATGCGCAATAACACACGAATCCTTCTTTACACTCTTTTGCCTGTGTATTTGAAGAGACATTTTACTAAATATAGAACGCTTTAATCAGTAATAGCTTTATAAACTAACCCTAAAAAAGCCATTTAAATGAAGGGTTTAAAATATATACTCATTTCATAATATAACATACAAATGCACAACCAATCCTATGTAGCCCAGTATTATTAAAAATATTAAAATAAATACAACTAAAATATGAAACTGTTTATTGCATATTTTGTGGAAATGATTCCCAGTTCATTTCTTATCCTAATTTTCTTACGTCAATAACTACTTAAATTCCAAACATACATTTTTAGTTCTATTTAATTTAATAGTACACAAAAAAATAAGTTTTAATTCGGTATCTTGATGTTTCTCAAGAAAATCAATAAGCAATTTTCAAATTACAAATTATTCATTGAAAATATGTGTCATCTCATCCTAGCGATCAATTTTATAGCATCTTCTGATTTTCTTATTATTACATGAGTGTACAGTATTATAAATGCTTAAGTAACCACCTTTAAATAGTTAAACTTTTTTTCCATTTACTTACTCTATTTAACTTTACCGACCCCTGAACACGACAGTCACGTGGCTGCACCCCCCCCCCATTTACACATCCCTTAGTGGTCTATAATGTACCGTACACAATAGCTATCTCAATTGTCTTGGTGACCCAGTCAATAAAACATCTTGGAAATATATGTGGACCTCATGACGACTGTTCCCTTCCCTCCCCCCGCCAATTCATGGCTCACTAATTTACAAAGCAATGAGCCATGTAACGTTCCTGTAAGCTAAACACCTATCTGTAAAATAATTCCAGAACGAAAGAGATTCGGACATTACTGTCCCACCACAGGCATCTCTCTGTACGTCAGCTTTAGCAAATGCTACCCCTTGGGGCGCCCCAGACTATCTGCACAGAAAATTACCTGTAACACTATCTTCTTTCGCTCTTATTTCTTCATTCTTTATGCCATTAAGTTAGATTTTCTACTCATTATGCTGGAAAATTATAGGACAGGTACTTTGTGCCATTCTAGGAATAACATGAAGCCAATCTTAACTTTATAACTCAAAAAATTACTATGGTTAATTTGACTAAATCAGTTCTGACGGTTGATTGTAACAACTCTATTGTTGATAAACAATCAACATTTTACGTAACCAACTAATTTAAGATTTTATATAGAACTTAAATTTACCTAAAAATAACCACAGAACTAGAGCGAGTTAATTTTCGGTATGTATTGTTGAAATACATAAATGTACAAAACTAAAATTGAAAAAGATTTTTAACAATGGTGTTAAATTCCTAACAAAAACATATACAAAATAATTGTTAATAGTTTGTTTAACAATCTTAAATTGCCTCGATGGAAATTCCATGCTTTATATTTAATTTAATTCATTATCTATTTCACATTCAACATTTAAAAAAAATATGTGTTCAAAGCAATCATATTTAAAACTAGTCCTTCCATTAAAATTTAGTCTCGGTCAAATGATGAGTCCTTCTATAATGAAAGACGTGATGATTTAACCCTCTCTGTACAATAATTATGATGAATTTAATTCAGCTATAAAGGGTTTACCCACCCAGTCTACAGGTTCTACTCAAGGACCTAATCATTCGATTTTCACAGTCCCTCCTAACGACTCTATACATGACATAGAAGACGAAAATACATTTTTTTTAAATAGTTTTCTAGTTCTTAAAAGTAACCGAAAAAATGTTATAACTGTTCTAATTACAATTGTACTATACTTTACCATTTTTGTAAAAATTATTCTCCATACCTGAAACAAAAGAAGGTTTTTAGAATATAATAAAAGGTAAGCTTTTCAAGTTTTAAAAATTAAAATAAAGTTCAATAGTATTTTTTAACAATTTATAAATAATACAATAAAATATAATAAATATAAGTGTTAGAGTGATTGAGGAAAATTATAATAGTGTTAAATAACGGGATAAATTAAGTAATAATAATAAGTCTCTATTATTGACACAGTATATGATAATATACATGACTGTACTTTTAATGTAAACTTCCAAATTTCATTATTTATTTTTGACGATCACAATTAATTAAATGCCATTGTTTTTAGAATGCATCTAATTTCACCTCCACGCACAAACTTAGTATCACATTTTCTACTAAGTTAAAGCTAGGTTTTTTTATATTGTAAATTGCATTTTTACTCATTGTTTCCGAAACATACTACTCAATTAAAAAATTATAAAACAATTATTAGAAAACTAGATATGAGTACTTAAAATCACACTGGGAAACATACGCTGGAAACCCGCCTCGGTGGAAAGGATTATGCAGGTTTATGTATGTCTAAGGTTCCAATCTCGATTTATTACTGCTTAGGCAATTAGAGTGGCCGCAAACCCAGATAACAGGCCTAAGCTGTTTACACAGACCCGGGTCAAAGCCTTTGGTATTACTGTTTTCTACCTTTCTCACCTGGTCAGAATTACCACTTCCAAGGCCTTCTCAATATCGTTCAATTAATTCCACTAGTTAACCATTCAAAATATAATATTACAAAATATAACACTTGTATTCCAGATTACAGATTAAGTAAAACAATTTGTTTATAAAAAGGCCATTAAGAATTCAGAAATGTAAAATGGAAAAATATGTGAAACATTAACTGAGCTAGTTCTTTTTAATGTTAATTAAAATCTTTTTTATTATTATTAATCGACAGACAACGTGAGGTAGGCTGTCTTAGAGTACCTATATTTTCTATCATTCAATGTAAATTATTGTATTATAATTTAATTATTAATATTTTCAATACAAAACCTCATGAAATTCATAAATAAAAGAATTGTACTAAAATAATATTATTAAACGTTAATAATACGGCGAATAAGATTTTAACACTTTCCTGATAGTAAATCTATAATTTATTGTTAATCACCTATGGAATTGAAAATATGTAAATAATAATGTAAAAATGTTGCTCTGAAACCTGCATGTATAACTGCGTGGTGGTTCCGTAGCTAAGTCTACGGACTGCGGAGGGCAAAGTCCAAGGTTCCAACCCCCACTGAGCCAACGGTCAGTACTTGCCCATTTGAACTAGTGAGTGAAGTTTTAAATACATAAAAAATATAAAATAAAAATGAACTACTCATTTTGTCACAACCATATCATGGACGTTAAATTTTTTAAATATTTTAATATATTTAAATATATATTTGGAAACAAGAACCCTACAGGACAAACATAACAATCAACATACAACACTATAATATATCGACAAGTAATAAGTTTTAGATCAAAAACAAGAAAGGATAGTTCCAAAAGGATGAAGGAATATCGGTGAAAGTAAAAGTAGAAAAAGATCAACCCTCGAAGAATAACGTACTTCAACGGTGACTTTAAAATTAAAAAAGAAAAATAAATAAATATTCAACTTTAGAGTGGTTTCACAACCAGATTTGTTCCTGACACTACGTTAAGTTCCAACAGAAGTGTTTTAAGTTCAAGTACGATTTTATTCTTTGTTTTCTTCTTTTGTATTATATTTTACTTTAACGAGCCCGACAATGAATAATATTGTAAATTCGCCTTATTATCGTGTGTATTTAAATCATTCGAATTTATTTAGTGGTTTATATTTCTACTTTTCTACAATTTTGGCTTTTTATGTGTCATTTATGAAATAATTCCTCAGGGCGTAATCGTCTGCGCCTAGCATGCCATCTTTGCCAATCTTTGCCATTGGTATCTTTGCCAAGTTTCACTTTAGATTCCACCCAAGAGATGGAATCAGATACTAGAGTCTAAAAAAATCGATATCGACGATCTTATACATACTAATGTTTTCGTAATGTATTCATAAGTAATCTATATTACCAATACTTTTACAAAACTTTTGACGGAAAGAAAATTTGTTTCAACATTAGTATAAAAAGTAAAACATCTACAAAGTGGAAAGAATCTAATGTATATTTATTTTAATACTGGACAGGTAATATGAAAAGATTAACAATTGTAGCCTTAATCCAAATTTGTCGAACATATCCTACGAGGCTTCTATTAAAATATAATTGTATTAAGAGAAATTCTGGAATAATTGTTTAATACATTTTTTATTGTATTATGATCTGAACGCTTGAATGCAATTGTATAAAACTTAAAATTGTGATTTTACATAAAAATCCATTACGTTGTTTAAGAACTGGTCAACTTTTTGTTGTTAAAAAACCGTCATAAGATTAGTTTGGTTTAAAAGTGAGATATTCTAAAACATTAAATTATTTTATCAGTGGATGGTAACGTCAATTTAAAATACCAATATTAATAAATTTACCACAAAAGATAATATTTCAGAGGATTTGACGAAAACAAAACGTCATGGTCGACAAATGATGAGGGTAACAATATTGTATCGTCAGTGGTTGACCGCGGGACACAGTGTGACGATGGTGCCGTCATCGTATACGGCCACACAGCTGTATCACACAGCTGGCGCTCCAACTGTTATGTACAATGATTTCGTTAAAATAAAATGTTTCAAAATATCTTTTTTCTCTAGAAATAACAGAATGTGGTTTAAAATGATAGTAAAATCATTATTATTATCTAATTTTATTAATAACGATCCAAATAATTACTCTAACCGTAAATATAAAACTGAAAATAAAATCGCTGACGAGACATTCAATTTATTTTTCAACATTTTCAAAGCGAAATTTTAAAATTATTATTTATTTTAAAAATATTGTAACAATAATTTCCATTGTACAAATAACAGAAATAAAACGTTTTAAAAGACCTACTTGCCCCAACGACTACTCACTGACATTCCAATTTTAAATTCTGTAACATACGTGAAGAAACTTACGATATTCTGAATCCAAGCGTTTCCACAAAACATGCCTCAGATGTCACAAGGTATGCATTTAAATTTAGTACAAGCAGTGGCGAAGGTCATTCTCGTTTCTATGTTACTTCTGACCTAACAATGCTACCCTAAAGCATGATTACACTGCTTTAAATATCAACTAAGTATACAGGGTGGACAGAACATGGATACGTTTTTACAGCTTTTGTATGTCTTCACTTGTAAAAGTGATACTTGTACATAATCATGGTTACAAAGAACATACTTTTTGACGCCATTAGCGATATTTCATCTTTTCAGGGGGACGGCCTACGAGGAGTTGAACGAAAATCTTCAACGTAAGCCTAGGTCGAGTTGGTATCAAATGAAAGGTCTATTGAAGAGAAATTAATTTCTGTAAACAGGAATTCGACAGGTTTATATTTCCAGATTAGCAGTCATTTTAATTTCAACGTAACTAATTTGAACATTATTTATCCGCTACTTAACGGTTTTAAGCAAATTATTCTGATCAAAAATTTTACTTTATGGAACACAATTATTTAAACTATCAAATTATCTATGGAAAAAAATAGTGATTTTGTGAAAGAGTTTCCATATTTTTTCCACGCTGTATATTTACACACAGGAATACATAGAAAGACATAAGAATTACACGAATGTTCAGTGCCTCTGCACTTTCTGTAAGTAAGAAGAGAGGCACAGACCCAAAATAAATTTTGGATTAATTTCCACGATAATTTCTTAAACTATGTATTTGTTACCATTCTTTAAAGAAGAACTGGAAAGAAAATAAATAATTTTAAACTTTTAAAAAAAGTTTGTTTATACTTTTCTTATATCTTAATATTTAAAAATTATATTTCTTACTAACGTACATTTTATATTTTTGTAAAAATTTCAATTTGAAAAATTGATCTTCGTAAAAAAGCTACACGGTTTACTTTTTAAGCTAGCAAAAACTGCTTTATATAGATTAACATAGTCGATTTATTTCTAAAGTTGACTGAACTAAGTCTTAAAGCTAATAAAGGGAATATCTGGTTGATCTGAAATGCGACGAGAATAGACCACAAATTCCGGTGAAATTATAGGCCACAAGAGACGCGAGTCTTCGGTGAGAGTTGTCGTATTGGTTAATTTGGGTTTGTACGAACGCTATTTCAAACTAGCCTTCATAAAAAACAGATTTAAATGACATTTAATCGTAAAATGTTGTTTTGATCAAGATTTATCTTTGAATTTATAGCAGTTTTACATAGCATCTAGTGTAATAGTACTCGTATATTATGTATAACAGTGACTGTTAAAATAACGTGTACAGCCATGCTGTTGAATTAACAACTGTTCAATGGAACTATTATAATATTAGATTATATACAAGAGTAGCAGTTATATTATATTTCCCACCATGTTCTCTAAGTAACGATTGTATATAGTATCTAATGTAATACCTAGTATATTAGTACAAAATGTTATGTAACTTTGTTTTACCAACTATTAAATTCTATGATAAATTATTGGCTAATATAGTCATGAATTAGACGTATATGTTTTATTAGATCCACTATTAATACATATATTTTTAATAAACATAATATTTACATTTGATGTTAGATCAAGAGAAAAAAAATTTCATTTTTCATAAAAACTGAGTCGTGGTGGCTCAGGTGCTAAAGCTTCGTACTTAAGAGGGCAAGTTACAAGATTCGAATCCCCAACTGAGCAGACGGTTGGTACTTCACTCGTTGAATAACGTTCACGCACAGGCCTGCAGGCCCATGTTAACTAGCCAGTTCAGTTTTTTTTTTTTTTTTTTAAGTATTTCTCCTGACTACAGAAGTTAAAGTTATAATTTATCATATTTTTAAATCATTAAATTAAATACTAAGCAATTTTAATAATACTACAAACATAAGCTATAGTTCAAAAAGGCAAACAACCTTCAATAATTAACTATGCATTCCACAAAATGCAGATAAGGAATAATTTACAGTGAACCGGAAGACGGACAAGTACACACCTCTTACTCACCGCAAATTGCCCCAAACAGCTCCAGAAATCACCGAGGAACCCCCTCCCCCAAACTTTAATTAGTAGTTTGTCCCACTCGGTGTGCGCATCTCTTAGAGAGCGCATCTAGTCTTCTCTTACGTCATGGCAGGTAGCGAACAAATTGTTCTCCCTTTTTCCGAACGCCGCATTTCTCCTATTAACTAATAATGAAATTTGCTTGAACCATAAATCCAATACCGTTAATTGCACTCTTAATTACATCGCCCTGCTGTAATTGTAATTGTTTATGTTGAACAATTACGGCGGTGTTTACATTCCAGTAATGAGTTCTGATAGAGTATCTAGCTCCGGTTAGTTTGGAATATAAACCAATTGCGTTAAAATATTAAACACCAATAAATAGTTAACGTGGAACGTGTACGGAAAGTTTCATGTTAAAAACGTAAATGAAATAAAATGCACTTTATTCAATCGATTAAACAATATATTTTCAAAATGATTCGAGTAGTGTACACGGCAACAGATAACACTAAATAGTCAGCCTCTATATTAGTTAATATAAGCAAAAAAATATCAATATAAAAATAATAAAAAAGTTGTTGGCATTTAAATAGTTAACTATTATTTTTCAGGGACAATTTAATTATTCGATACACATATAATTAAAGGCTGAATAAATAACGGAAAATACAATACAAAGAAAAACTTTAACCAATTATAAATAAATAAAATTATACCATCACGATAACAAAACTATGTAAACAAACCCAGATGAAATTTTAATGTGAAAAATGTCATCATATTTAAATAACATGAGAGCACTTATAACTATGATATAATATGACGTTCGTTTCGCGTGAACAATTTCAACAATTAGCGAGTAACTTTATCAACATGGTCATTACACATGCCAAAACACACATGCAATCTGATTACGGCGTTAGGTGCACTCTGTGATCGTCGATGTTTTGGAATCGTTTGTGTCTAATCATTCGGATTAAATCACTATTATTAGCTATTCGATATAAATACGATTTAATTATCGCATGAAGTACTATAATTACAACATTCGAATGTTAATGCTTATTTTAAATACAAACTAATAGACTAACATTTAAAAGTAAAATAAATTATTTGAACTGTTGGAATTATTATTACCGTACGAAATGTAATTATTTTATATCGTTTTACGCATGGATAAATTAGTAAAACATAAATTAAAAAATGCTGACTTTTTTTAATTCAGAACGCCAAAGAAAACGTGCTAAATTATTGTATACTACTTCTTACTGCGATGGAACATACAAAGAAATTCGATGAAACAGTTTTTACTACAAAAATCTAACGTTATCTTAATTTTTCATTGATAATATTTCTCAATATTTCAACTCATTGCTGCGTAGTGCTGTAACCCAGCTACTTAGGGTTAAATGTTGGGGATAGTGTAAACGATAGGTTATACTCTTTCTATGATTTATATTGGCGCAACACTACTGTGGAAATGCAGGGTGTGCGTGTTAGAGGTGTCATTAAAAAATTGCGAACTAATCACAATAATTATGCATTTTTTCTCAATATGATTAATTACTTTAAGCGTTTCAAAACTTGTGTATTTTAAGTACATGTTATAGCTATCTGAATTTAACTCAGTATACAATAGTAAATAAATGTTGCTCACTGCCGGCACAGAAATTACTGAATTACAGAGTGTGAAGGATGTTTTCTAAGAAACTACTTTTAGGTCTCTACCAACGAAAAATCTAATCACGCGAATGTTTTACACGTTTAGTTGTAAGTTATTACATTTGCCTTTTAAAATTTCATTACTAGTTTTAATAATTGTATACTAGTCGAACAAAAAAAGTAGTGTACTAGTTCAACTAGTTTTGGCTGTACGTCAAATTTACACTGTTATTACTCCAAAGCCCGTTAATGTATAGCATTTATATTTTAATACCTGGTTAAGTTTTAGAAATTTTATAATTTTAATTTTTCGAGAAAAAAGTTTCTGTCAGTTCCCTGAAACATTGTTTTCTTGGTATATAGAAGTTGTAAAAATAATTACTTTAAAATCAATTTAAAATCCTTAGAATACAACGGCGACAATGAGCCCTTTGACAACGCCTGAAAAATACTAATCCCGCACTACCGTTGTGTACCTCGATTGCATGCACAGCGCCGTTGTATTACATATTTTAAAATAATAAAACAAATCTGTAGACTATAGTTGCTTACTAAATATTTTCTGTACTGGTTCAAATAACCCTTTACTGAATCACATGTTCTTTAGAACTTTTATAGAATAAATAGACATCACCAATAAAAAAGAAAGAAAAATGAATAGCAGATTTTATTTCTTTCCACTAATTATGTTTACTTGCTGTTTGTTGATTTATTTATTTATTTTTTGTTTTGTTTATAGTAGTAATTCTAAAATATATTAAACCTGTTTTACTATAGTACAATTAGTTTATCTCTCAAATTTGCCAGAGAGATTCCTAAAAACTGCATTGTACTCTCGATTTAATAAATATAAATTATTTTGAAAAAGAATTCATTACTACAGTTTAAAGTTGTCTACAACTTGAATAGTAACGAAAATAGAAATATACTAGCTGAACCCAGCCACTCGTTCCTGTGGCTTACTATTGACAGCTGTTTCCATAAATAAACAATCATCTGATCACTGTAATAAACTTACAGGACATATAATATGCACATAACTCAGCTGGTCATCATAGGGTACTATTTCATCACTGACACGTATTGTCATTTGTGAATTTTAAGAAGGTCCGGAAATGCTCGAAATGCCCAGTTCCCGTTAACAATTTTAGGAACTAAATATATAAAAACACTCTTGTAATGAAAGCAATAATGTGTAAAAATGTAAAGTGAATGTAATCAATTCTTATCTGGTACACAAACGTACAGAAGTTTTATTCATACATATTGAAAGCAAGTTTCTTACGGTAAATATTTTATTCTAAATGGATACAAATAGTTAAATTGGATAAAACTAATCCGCTTAGCTATAAAAGGGCGCTGAAGACAACAAACTCGCTCAAACACCGAGGTAGTCGGATTATGTAAAGCACAACCATCAGTGGACTAAATATGTGTTTATTGTTGTTTTCCTCAACCACAACGGTTAGGCAAATGTAGACATTTTCATTATCACTTGACAAATATTACCAGTTTAAAATATTATACATAAAACGATTATAACATTTTATTGTTCATTAAAACAGGCAGAATCAAACTTCGAGTGGAATGAGCCGGTTCATTATTATCACCGTGATATTGATTCAAGTTCGTAAAGAAAATTTAGAACTAATAAGTTAATCAGTTTTTTAGTTTCAATCGTATACTATATTTACTCGTAATTTACCTAAAAACAAGGGTCTTTTTTAGAAGAGGATCCCCCCACTCTTGAACCTTTTTCTACGGGAATAGCCTCACGAATGGGATTAAAACAATCTCAACTGTAATTAGTAAGATTGTAAATTGAGTAAATGTTATAATGAAGAAAGAGACACATTATGTAAACCTGGCTGCTAGAACAAGTTTATATCGTGCCAGATTTGATTGCGTCGACCAAATCTGCGTCTTTATTCCTGCGACGCCAAATGAACTCACACAGATATGAGTCTAGCACCTAACCTAACCTAACCCAACCTAAATAACCTAACCCAACCCTAACCAGCCTAACCTATCCCAACCTAACCTAACTCAACCCAACCCAACCTAGCCTAACCTAACCCTAACCACCCTAACCCTACCTAACCTAACCTAACCTAACCCTAACCACCCTAACCCTACCTAACCCTACCTAACCCTACCTAACCTAACCTAACCTAACCTAACCCTAACCACCCTAACCCTACCTAACCTAACCAAACCAAACCTAACCTAACCTAACCAAACCAAACCTAACCTAACCTAACCCTAACCAACCTAATCTCTTCTAAACAAAGAGTTGGTGGTCCTCTTTTAAAAAGACCCAAAACAAACATATTGAAAAAATTTAAAATTAAAAGATTGATAATACGTTGTATGAATGTACGAGTGAAATTATTCTACCATAGACCATAAGGTTTGCGATTGCCCAATTTGATTAAAGGGTGTACAAAAACTGTAGCGGAAGGGATGTTTAGTACTAAGGGTTCCGTCGTAAAGTCTCGTCTTGTACGGGGAAACTTTGAGTTGCCTCTCATGCCGGTAAAGAACTTTCCGTTGTTACAACCGGACTACGTACTCCGCCTCCCTGTACATACTTACTTTGGCTTGGCAAAGGGTAATAAAGCCCCTTCAAGAAGCCATAACTCAAATGATGAGCCCGGTCCAAGTAAACAGCCCAAAGCTATGACTTCCCCTCCCTGTGCCACAGGCGACACGGCAGGTAGTACGTTTAGATAAGGTGTGCTTTGATCGTTAGAGGGGAGGCTGAACAAGCTGACCTCAGACCGCTCTAGTGGACACTTCGACAAACTAATGAAAACGTTAAAGCTGCATGTTTACTTCCGCAACATTACTGTTTGAGTATTTTTAGTAATAGATTTAGATTATTTTAGTGATAACTAATTAAGAAATTAATAATCAATTGAGAATGCTTTCAAAATTGCTTTCGTGATTTATATTTCTTTCATGATATTAATTGTTCAGATATTTAATTCATAAAAAACTCATAAAATAATAAATTTATTTACAAAAAAATTTAAAAAAAGGTTGTTTAATTATACTTATGTATTCGGTTTAAAAATAAAGTGCCACATAGATCTTAAGTGCCACATAGATCTTAAGTGCCACATAGATCTTAAGTGAATCATACAGAATAAAGTATAAACACACAAATCATGGAAATCTTCAATAAAATTCAAACTTAGATGACGAACACTACATTTACCGTGATAGTTTGGTTATTTAAAAAATTTGAACAATATTACTTTATTTTTATGTTATTTATTATATATTAACATAAATATATTCTAGTAGCAAAATCTGATCTTACATATCATTTGAATTTATATATATATATATATATATATACTATACTATACTATACTATATTTTGTTGTACACAAATAATTACCTACACAAACTAGGCGAGTATATGATGTGACCTAAACTCGCGATATTTCACGGAGGAAACATCTTATTGCCTCTATCAGACGAAACACATGTAGCCGTAAGTAGCAGTGGAACCACCGGAAAGGAGAGAGAGAGAAAGTGAACAGGGTTTAGAATATGAAAAAGGGCAGAATATAAATTCGTATCCGGCCCAACCGTGCCCCACCGTCTGCCGTATTCCATCGCACTTTTGTATAAAATGTATGGGAGAAACCAACCTTATAGATATGTCAGTTTTTATTGTATATATTATCTAGCTCTCCAAAACTATACTTGAGCATCATTGAATATGATGGATTATGAACATTTAAGAAGAACCCCCCCCCCCCCATCTCTAGAATACACTCCTCCCCCACTTATGTGTAGAGGCAACACACCTGATATACTCCCAACCATTACTGGATAAACCTTTATTTATGCTGTAATTGATTTCAAACGTTTAAGCATGATCCAAGTTTTGCTTGATATTACAAATTTAGGAACAATTTCCAAATCCATTTTAGAGCCTACAAGACTCGAAGAGTTGCTACCTTGAAAGGTACTTACTCTAAACGAAAACTATTATTCATAAACCAACCTATTACGTTCCCTTATATAATACTGCCTAAAATTGATGACAATATTATTCATTAATTAATTAAGTGTGACCATAATTAATAGGAGTGGGAATGTAAAAAGCTCATAAAATTAACATGTGATGATTTAATAATGAATATTTTTACACACACATAGTGTCCCACCCTCCCACCTATTCACGTAGAGTGGTAACGGGCCTTCCTCCCACCCTTACACTTACAATGAAAAAGGCCCTCCCACCCACCCTTACACTTACAATGGAAAAGGCCCTCCCACTCAACCTTACACTTACAATGGAAAAGGCCCTCCCTCCTACCCTTACACTTACAATGGAAAATGCCCTCCCGCCCACCCTTACACTTACAATGGTAAAGGCCCTCCCACCCACCTTTACACTTACAATGGTAAAGGCCCTCCCGCCCACCCTTACACTTACAATGGTAAAGGTAATACAATAATTATAATTATAAACAAGTAATACAACAATTATAATTTTGTTGAACCCTTAAATTATTCCTTACTAGCAGGAACGTAAAATTGCAAATTGTAATATTAGGCATTTGTATTACGATACACCATTTTATAATACATAATACTAATTTTACACGAAAAACATTTATAAGCAATTAAATTCGTCACTTCGAATATTTGAAAATCGTGAAGTAAGATGGCTGAAAAATATCTGGGCCACAAAGATCTCGACTTTATCAAGAGAAAAGGAGAAGTAAAGGCATAATCGATGGTCGTGCGTCTCGGTTATTGGTGAGATAATGGAGGCAGGGAACTCGCCGCGGGGCTTCCCCACGCCGAAATATAGATTGGACAATTCCGCAGAAATGTGCTCACTTAGTTGAAGCGATTCCTTAAGTGCTAAATGAGCATCGGTCAATTCCGCCTCTATATTGGTCCTTTATTTTACCCCAACCCCCGTTATGGCTGTGGACCAGGTTATATAATGTACCTAGTGGCTGTCACATTAAACGTTGCATTGTTACAGTAATATTTACGGATAAATAACTCAATCATAAATAAAAACTAATTTAGTTTGTACTTAAAATGCTCTTGTGAACTAATGTGACAATGAAACACGGTTTCTCGGTTGAGCCACGTTATGAACATGTCTCCTTTGTTTCAAGCCGTGAATACGTGTTCTCATTAAAACAACAAAAGCATCAGTTTCTCATTTTGTAGCTGTGCTTCAAAAATATAAGCACCATGTGCAAAACTAACCTCACATAAAAAGTCTAAAATGTATATTAAAAGGTTTCTTTTTAATGTTGATGTGTACAATCAAAAAAATAGAATTACTATATAGTTGCAAGACATTATCTAAAGATTATTAAAAAACAGTTGATTATGTAATAATCATAGTATTTCTTAAACAGAAATCAACTGGAAAAATGTTTACGATAATTTATGAGCCATTAAACAAGGACTACAAGAGGCGAGTGAAAAAATCGAAGGAATAAAATGGGAGGAATACCAGGAAAAACAATAGATATTGTTTAATTCAATCGACTACACTACTTTCAAACACTCCCAATAGTATAGAACCAATTCAATCTAATTACCAAAATGAAACTACCCTGCAACGGACAGGGTGTTACTATAAATGCAAACAAAACTGTTTAGTATGAACTAAACATTTTCAGTTATAGTCAGCGCATTGTTACTTTTCAGAGAACAGCCTAGAGTCTGCAAATAAAAATGTTTGTTTCTAAAGGACCAAGTGGACCTTATAGCCTTACAAAACAATACGTACCTCACCGGAAGTAAAAACATCGTAGTCCTGAATTTAAGTCCTGTTAATAAAATAAAAACATGCAGCAACATTGTACACTGTCGTGCAATAAACACGACCATCAACACAGTAAGAGCTTTTATTGCTCATAACGAACTAGGTGTCTATAAATGTTGGTGAAATGTAGGTCAACTCCATGGTTGTGTGCATTTGGGCCATAACATAGTACTTTTATAACAATGTCAAAATATGCTCAACATTTTAAAATGTGTTTTCTCCATAGAAGAATAATGATCACATGAGCATTCACATGAACATCTAAAATTAACACAATTATAACAATACGGTATGCGTGTTAAATGGTTAAATCAAAAGCAGTTTGTTAACATACAAGAATATATTTTCACTATCAGACATATAAACATTAAAATCTCACAGTAAGTATATTTCAAAAATGTTATTTATGACAATTGACATCATCCACATATTATAGCTAGAAATTTGTAGGCAGACATTATGTTTGCAAATTTTTATTTATAATTCACTGTTGGCGAGGAATAAATCACGTGACTGATAAACGGTCTACACTTCATACACTTCCGGTTGTAGGCATAGTGTCAGCACACATTAACTAGCCACATGGTTTGTTCACAGTTTAGTGCTGGACGGGAATCAATCACATAACTGTCATCAGATGGTAGACATTTCAAACAAGCCGATTGTTGGAAAAGTGTCAGCACACATTAACTAGCCACATGGTTTGTTCACAGTTTAGTGCTGGACGGGAATAAATCACATAACTGTCAGATGGTAGACATTTCAAACAAGCCGGTGGTTGGAAAAGTGTCAGCACACATTAACTAGCCACACGGTTTGTTCACAGTTTAGTGCTGGACGGGAATCAATCACATAACTGTCAGATGGTAGACATTTCAAACAAGCCGGTGGTTGGAAAAGTGTCAGCACACATTAACTAGCCACATGGTTTGTTCACAGTTTAGTGCTGGACGGGAATCAATCACATAACTGTCAGATGGTAGACATTTCAAACAAGCCGGTGGTTGGAAAAGTGTCAACACACATTAACTATCCACAAGGTTTGTTTACAGTTTACTGCTGGACGGGAATAAATCACATAACTGTCAGACGGTAGACATTTTATACACTTCCGGTGGTTTGAAAAGTGTCAACACACATTAACTATCCACAAGGTTTGTTTACAGTTTACTGCTGGACGGGAATAAATCACATAACTGTCAGACGGTAGACATTTCATACACTTCCGGTGGTTTGAAAAGTGTCAACACACATTAACTATCCACAAGGTCTGTTTACAGTTTACTGCTGGACGGGAATAAATCACATAACTGTCAGATGGTAGACATTTCAAACAAGCCGGTGGTTTGAAAAGTGTCAACACACATTAACTATCCACAAGTTAATGTGTGTTGACACAAGTTAATTTGTGTTCAACTACTGTAAACTCAGCGGAGTTTCGCCCCTCGGACTACGTCATGTACTACCCTAACCACCCACACAGTTCTTGTTGTAACTGTCGTTTGTGTTCTACCACTGTAAACTCAGTGGAGTTTCGCCCCTCGGACTACGTCATGTACTACCCTAACCACCCACACAGTTCTTGTTGTAACTGTCGTTTGTGTTCTACCACTGTAAACTCAGTGGAGTTTCGCCCCTCGGACTACGTCATGTACTACCCTAACCACCCACACAGTTCTTGTTGTAACTGTCGTTTGTGTTCCACCACTGTAAACTCAGTGGAGTTTCGCCCCTCGGACTACGTCATGTACTACCCTAACCACCCACACAGTTCTTGATGTAACTGTCGTTTGTGTTCTACCACTGTAAACTCAGTGGAGTTTCACCCCTCGGACTACGTCATGTACTACCCTAACCACCCACACAGTTCTTGTTGTAACTGTCGTTTGTGTTCCACCACTGTAAACTCAGTGGAGTTTCGCCCCTCGGACTACGTCATGTACTACCCTAACCACCCACACAGTTCTTGTTGTAACTGTCGTTTGTGTTCCACCACTGTAAACTCAGTGGAGTTTCGCCCCTCGGACTACGTCATGTACTGCCCTAACCACCCACACAGTTCTTGTTGTAACTGTCGTTTGTGTTCCACCACTGTAAACTCAGTGGAGTATCGCCCCTCGGACTACGTCATGTACTGCCCTAACCACCCACACAGTTCTTGTTGTAACTGTCGTTTGAGTTCCGCCACTGTAAACTCAGCGGAGTTTCAAGCCTCGGACTACATCATGTACTCCGAGCCTGTTAGTTCTGTTACGGCAACCACCCACACAGTGCTTGTTGTAACTGTCGTTTGTGTTCAACTACTGTAAACTCAGCGGAGTTTCGCCCCTCGGACTACGTCATGTACTGCCCTAACCACCCACACAGTTCTTGTTGTAACTGTCGTTTGTGTTCCACCACTGTAAACTCAGTGGAGTTTCGCCCCTCGGACTACGTCATGTACTACCCTAACCACCCACACAGTTCTTGTTGTAACTGTCGTTTGTGTTCCACCACTGTAAACTCAGTGGAGTTTCGCCCCTCGGACTACGTCATGTACTACCCTAACCACCCACACAGTTCTTGATGTAACTGTCGTTTGTGTTCTACCACTGTAAACTCAGTGGAGTTTCACCCCTCGGACTACGTCATGTACTACCCTAACCACCCACACAGTTCTTGTTGTAACTGTCGTTTGTGTTCCACCACTGTAAACTCAGTGGAGTTTCGCCCCTCGGACTACGTCATGTACTACCCTAACCACCCACACAGTTCTTGTTGTAACTGTCGTTTGTGTTCCACCACTGTAAACTCAGTGGAGTTTCGCCCCTCGGACTACGTCATGTACTGCCCTAACCACCCACACAGTTCTTGTTGTAACTGTCGTTTGTGTTCCACCACTGTAAACTCAGTGGAGTATCGCCCCTCGGACTACGTCATGTACTGCCCTAACCACCCACACAGTTCTTGTTGTAACTGTCGTTTGAGTTCCGCCACTGTAAACTCAGCGGAGTTTCAAGCCTCGGACTACATCATGTACTCCGAGCCTGTTAGTTCTGTTACGGCAACCACCCACACAGTGCTTGTTGTAACTGTCGTTTGTGTTCAACTACTGTAAACTCAGCGGAGTTTCGCCCCTCGGACTACGTCATGTACTGCCCTAACCACCCACACAGTTCTTGTTGTAACTGTCGTTTGTGTTCCACCACTGTAAACTCAGTGGAGTTTCGCCCCTCGGACTACGTCATGTACTGCCCTAACCACCCACACAGTTCTTGTTGTAACTGTCGTTTGTGTTCCACCACTGTAAACTCAGTGGAGTATCGCCCCTCGGACTACGTCATGTACTGCCCTAACCACCCACACAGTTCTTGTTGTAACTGTCGTTTGAGTTCCGCCACTGTAAACTCAGCGGAGTTTCAAGCCTCGGACTACATCATGTACTCCGAGCCTGTTAGTTCTGTTACGGCAACCACCCACACAGTGCTTGTTGTAACTGTCGTTTGTGTTCAACTACTGTAAACTCAGCGGAGTTTCGCCCCTCGGACTACGTCATGTACTGCCCTAACCACCCACACAGTTCTTGTTGTAACTGTCGTTTGTGTTCCACCACTGTAAACTCAGTGGAGTTTCGCCCCTCGGACTACGTCATGTACTGCCCTAACCACCCACACAGTTCTTGTTGTAACTGTCGTTTGTGTTCTACCACTGTAAACTCAGTGGAGTTTCGCCCCTCGGACTACGTCATGTACTACCCTAACCACCCACACAGTTCTTGTTGTAACCGTCGTTTGTGTTCCACCACTGTAAACTCAGCGGAGTTTAACCCTTGGAATTACGTCATGTACTGCCCTAACCACCCACACAGTGCTTGTTGTAACTGTCGTTTGTGTTCTACCACTGTAAACTCAGCAGAGTTTCGCCCCTCGGACTACGTCATGTACTGCCCTAACCACCCACACAGTTCTTGTTGTAACTGTCGTTTGTGTTCTACCACTGTAAACTCAGTGGAGTTTCGCCCCTCGGACTACGTCATGTACTACCCTAACCACCCACACAGTTCTTGTTGTAACCGTCGTTTGTGTTCCACCACTGTAAACTCAGCGGAGTTTAACCCTTGGAATTACGTCATGTACTGCCCTAACCACCCACACAGTGCTTGTTGTAACTGTCGTTTGTGTTCTACCACTGTAAACTCAGCAGAGTTTCGCCCCTCGGACTACGTCATGTACTGCCCTAACCACCCACACAGTTCTTGTTGTAACTGTCGTTTGTGTTCTACCACTGTAAACTCAGCAGAGTTTCGCCCCTCGGACTACGTCATGTACTGCCCTAACCACCCACACAGTTCTTGTTGTAACTGTCGTTTGTGTTCTACCACTGTAAACTCAGTGGAGTTTCGCCCCTCGGACTACGTCATGTACTGCCCTAACCACCCACACAGTTCTTGTTGTAACTGTCGTTTGAGTTCCGCCACTGTAAACTCAGCGGAGTTTCAAGCCTCGGACTACGTCATGTACTACCCTAACCACCCACACAGTTCTTGTTGTAACTGTCGTTTGTGTTCCACCACTGTAAACTCAGTGGAGTTTCGCCCCTCGGACTACGTCATGTACTACCCTAACCACCCACACAGTTCTTGTTGTAACTGTCGTTTGTGTTCCACCACTGTAAACTCAGTGGAGTTTCGCCCCTCGGACTACGTCATGTACTGCCCTAACCACCCACACAGTTCTTGTTGTAACTGTCGTTTGTGTTCCACCACTGTAAACTCAGTGGAGTATCGCCCCTCGGACTACGTCATGTACTGCCCTAACCACCCACACAGTTCTTGTTGTAACTGTCGTTTGAGTTCCGCCACTGTAAACTCAGCGGAGTTTCAAGCCTCGGACTACATCATGTACTCCGAGCCTGTTAGTTCTGTTACGGCAACCACCCACACAGTGCTTGTTGTAACTGTCGTTTGTGTTCAACTACTGTAAACTCAGCGGAGTTTCGCCCCTCGGACTACGTCATGTACTGCCCTAACCACCCACACAGTTCTTGTTGTAACTGTCGTTTGTGTTCCACCACTGTAAACTCAGTGGAGTTTCGCCCCTCGGACTACGTCATGTACTACCCTAACCACCCACACAGTTCTTGTTGTAACTGTCGTTTGTGTTCCACCACTGTAAACTCAGTGGAGTTTCGCCCCTCGGACTACGTCATGTACTACCCTAACCACCCACACAGTTCTTGATGTAACTGTCGTTTGTGTTCTACCACTGTAAACTCAGTGGAGTTTCACCCCTCGGACTACGTCATGTACTACCCTAACCACCCACACAGTTCTTGTTGTAACTGTCGTTTGTGTTCCACCACTGTAAACTCAGTGGAGTTTCGCCCCTCGGACTACGTCATGTACTACCCTAACCACCCACACAGTTCTTGTTGTAACTGTCGTTTGTGTTCCACCACTGTAAACTCAGTGGAGTTTCGCCCCTCGGACTACGTCATGTACTGCCCTAACCACCCACACAGTTCTTGTTGTAACTGTCGTTTGTGTTCCACCACTGTAAACTCAGTGGAGTATCGCCCCTCGGACTACGTCATGTACTGCCCTAACCACCCACACAGTTCTTGTTGTAACTGTCGTTTGAGTTCCGCCACTGTAAACTCAGCGGAGTTTCAAGCCTCGGACTACATCATGTACTCCGAGCCTGTTAGTTCTGTTACGGCAACCACCCACACAGTGCTTGTTGTAACTGTCGTTTGTGTTCAACTACTGTAAACTCAGCGGAGTTTCGCCCCTCGGACTACGTCATGTACTGCCCTAACCACCCACACAGTTCTTGTTGTAACTGTCGTTTGTGTTCCACCACTGTAAACTCAGTGGAGTTTCGCCCCTCGGACTACGTCATGTACTGCCCTAACCACCCACACAGTTCTTGTTGTAACTGTCGTTTGTGTTCCACCACTGTAAACTCAGTGGAGTATCGCCCCTCGGACTACGTCATGTACTGCCCTAACCACCCACACAGTTCTTGTTGTAACTGTCGTTTGAGTTCCGCCACTGTAAACTCAGCGGAGTTTCAAGCCTCGGACTACATCATGTACTCCGAGCCTGTTAGTTCTGTTACGGCAACCACCCACACAGTGCTTGTTGTAACTGTCGTTTGTGTTCAACTACTGTAAACTCAGCGGAGTTTCGCCCCTCGGACTACGTCATGTACTGCCCTAACCACCCACACAGTTCTTGTTGTAACTGTCGTTTGTGTTCCACCACTGTAAACTCAGTGGAGTTTCGCCCCTCGGACTACGTCATGTACTGCCCTAACCACCCACACAGTTCTTGTTGTAACTGTCGTTTGTGTTCTACCACTGTAAACTCAGTGGAGTTTCGCCCCTCGGACTACGTCATGTACTACCCTAACCACCCACACAGTTCTTGTTGTAACCGTCGTTTGTGTTCCACCACTGTAAACTCAGCGGAGTTTAACCCTTGGAATTACGTCATGTACTGCCCTAACCACCCACACAGTGCTTGTTGTAACTGTCGTTTGTGTTCTACCACTGTAAACTCAGCAGAGTTTCGCCCCTCGGACTACGTCATGTACTGCCCTAACCACCCACACAGTTCTTGTTGTAACTGTCGTTTGTGTTCTACCACTGTAAACTCAGTGGAGTTTCGCCCCTCGGACTACGTCATGTACTACCCTAACCACCCACACAGTTCTTGTTGTAACCGTCGTTTGTGTTCCACCACTGTAAACTCAGCGGAGTTTAACCCTTGGAATTACGTCATGTACTACCCTAACCACCCACACAGTGCTTGTTGTAACTGTCGTTTGTGTTCCGCCACTGTAAACTCAGCAGAGTTTCGCCCCTCAGACTACGTCATGTACTGCCCTAACCACCCACACAGTTCTTGTTGTAACCGTCGTTTGTGTTCCACCACTGTAAACTCAGCGTAGTTTCACCCCTCGGACTACGTCATGTACTGCCCTAACCACCCACACAGTTCTTGTTGTAACTGTCGTTTGTGTTCCACCACTGTAAACTCAGCGGAGTTTCGCCCCTCGGACTACGTCATGTACTACCCTAACCACCCACACAGTTCTTGTTGTAACCGTCGTTTGTGTTCCACCACTGTAAACTCAGCGGAGTTTAACCCTTGGAATTACGTCATGTACTGCCCTAACCACCCACACAGTGCTTGTTGTAACTGTCGTTTGTGTTCTACCACTGTAAACTCAGCAGAGTTTCGCCCCTCGGACTACGTCATGTACTGCCCTAACCACCCACACAGTTCTTGTTGTAACTGTCGTTTGTGTTCAACTACTGTAAACTCAGCGGAGTTTCGCCCCTCGGACTACGTCATGTACTACCCTAACCACCCACACAGTTCTTGTTGTAACTGTCGTTTGTGTTCTACCACTGTAAACTCAGTGGAGTTTCGCCCCTCGGACTACGTCATGTACTACCCTAACCACCCACACAGTTCTTGTTGTAACCGTCGTTTGTGTTCCACCACTGTAAACTCAGCGGAGTTTAACCCTTGGAATTACGTCATGTACTGCCCTAACCACCCACACAGTTCTTGTTGTAACTGTCGTGTGTGTTCCGCCACTGTAAACTCAGCGGAGTTTAACCCTTGGAATTACATCATGTACTGCCCTAACCACCCACACAGTTCTTGTTGTAACCGTCGTTTGTGTTCCGCCACTGTAAACTCAGCGGAGTTTAACCCTTGGAATTACGTCATGTAGTGCCCTAACCACCCACACAGTTCTTGTTGTAACTGTCGTGTGTGTTCCGCCACTGTAAACTCAGCAGAGTTTCGCCCCTCGGACTACGTCATGTACTGCCCTAACTACCCACACAGTGCTTGTTGTAACTGTCGTTTGTGTTCCGCCACTGTAAACTCAGCAGAGTTTCGCCCCTCAGACTACGTCATGTACTGCCCTAATCACCCACACAGTGCTTGTTGTAACCGTCGTTTATGTGGCCCGTACAGATTGCGTGCAGTTGTTCCTCTAGGTGGGGTCTGTTACAATAAAAACATCTACGTATGTACGAACCACATGTGACACGAACGTGTTTTTCATCAAATAGTATTTTTCATTGCACATATTTTGCTATTTATTATATTTGCTTTGATCGTTGTATTTTTAGCACTGTATCAAAAGACATTTCACATATATTTGTAGTTCATTTTCTATTGCAAAAAAAGTAGAGGTTTATTTGGCATTGTAAAAATATACTAGAAAAGTAAAGATGATCAAGTAAGGAGAGGCGATCTCGTTTTTAATTTTGCTCAACTCACTCTCCTCATCTACGGGGGAAACTTAAAACAGAGTAAGGGGAAGAACCAGTATAAGGTGAATATTACTAATAAAAAGTAACAGTCAATGCCAAGATTCGAACCTGCGAGATAGTCTAAACTCAGGTACAGAATTATGACGCCTTAGACCTCTTCGCCACTGGCTTTCCCGAATCAACTAAACTGGGCCTACTTTTTAAAACCACAAAATCGTTAATTTCACTATTATAACCACTAAATGTCAATCTTTTTTAAGAAAATATTTTTTAAGAAAATAATTAACATTTTTAACGATTTTGTCTGGAGAATAAAATTATACCACACGTTACTATTGTATGGTGTAGGCTATATTATGGCTTTCTAAAGTCGTTTACGTAAGTTAGGTGCAACATAATTGTCTTTGTATTTATGATTATTTTCAGTTTTTAATTTTGTTTCCTTATCGTAATCATCTAAACCATTTTATTTGAATTTATTGAATGGAAAAACGTATATCAGCTAAATTAAAGATTGTATAGTCTAGAAAAAATACAACCAGCTTTCGAGTTTAGAATATAGTAAAAATATGTTTACTAGAATAAATCAAGAAATTAAACTGTACAATTGTTATTTCATAGATACAATTTTTTAGTAAATATTTGTATAATTTTTGAATGGGTGGAGTGAAAAGTACAGGTTTCAACCAAAATTCCAACAACAGTAAGTAATATTTGCATTGGTATCGATGCAATATTTTTTATTAATTTTCCGTTTTCATCAAACAATATTTTTCATAACACATATTTTGCTATTGATTTTATTTCCTTTGATGATTGTGCTTTGTAGCACTATATCAAAGACATGTTCACATATACAAACACACCAGTTTCAAATGTTGATAAAAGCGTAGGTTCATTTAGGATTGTAAAAAGTTCACAAGTTGTTCCAATAACGTTATTAGAAAGATCTTTCCACTATCCTTTACGTTTTGTGATAGCCAATAATTGGGAAAGAGAAAAGTGGATGTCGCACGATCAAGGAGGTTGTAACGTTAGAGTGTTTCAATGTTGAAAGTAGTTTGAGAATTCGGAGGAGTTATATCTCATGTCTTATATAATTTATCTACATGAGATTTACCATTGAAATTAATATGGAGGAAGGAGTAATATTTTGCCTAATATTGAAGATAGTATTCAGTAGCATCGTTACTGTCTTATTGTTTTAAGAAAACAAGGAAGGGGCTTTATTGGAGGAGGGTTCACCACAGAAAACCACAATAGGAAATCTGAGCGCCAACAACTTAACGTGGTCGTTTTACAAACCACCAAGTCACCGCTGGAAAGTCGACAACCCCAGACTGCCCTTTAGTACCAATGCAATTTGACCGTCAGAAGGCCAGAACAAGTTTTTCTCTTCTAACTGTACGGTTCGTGTTTATAACTATAATGAGTTATAGTGAACGTTGTATGATTATTAAAGATCCATTCGAGTGAAACTTATAATTTGATATTTTGAGTTTTTTGTGTAAAATTGTCAAGAAAGACTTTTAAAAATTCTGAAAAAAGTATAAATATACTAAGTTTTTAACAAAATCAACGTTTATATACCCTAGACGTTTTTCCCCACATCAAATGACATTTCAGGTGATACGATACGCTCGGTATTACGGAGCGTATCGTTGAAATAGAAACCCGTTTTTGGCCTTTCTCGTGGAGGGAGACGGTCCCCTTGATACACTGATCCTAGGCTTAACTGAATAAAATGAAAGGGCGATTTAAAATAGTTGAGAGGGCACGGATTTTATTTTATTTTCCAACTAATTTATTCAAAGGGAGACACAGAGAAGGACGTAGTTACTATAGCAGATAACATAGGCTACAGTTGAAATTCAAGACTAATCTAAAAAATATTGTGTGTTTATACAAAATAAAACTATAAATAAAAATCTCATAAAATCGTAGTGTAGAATTACTCTGGTATTTCTCATGCGCAAGAAGCGTGCGTCCATCGATCAAGTGAGTGGCGCAGGGAAAACACAAAGGGCTCAATTATGAAAAGGATTTTGTAGTAAAGAATACAAAGAGGACGTCAGCCACTTAGGACGCAGGCCAAGATAAGCAGACAGTCGGAATTGGAGAGAATGTTCCTCATTGCATTAAATAAATACTTAGCTGGCATCTTCTGTTATTTTTCAACCCTTTCAATTTTAAACTGCATCGAGTGACCAGTTTTACGCGTTGTTTTCTATACAAACCTATTGAATATGTATCAACGACAAATATATTTTTGTATTACCAGTTAATACAAACAAGAATAACCTTTTGTTACATATGTACAGCGGTGCATTGGAATACGGCAGACGGTGGAACACTCTCGGCCCGGATACGAATTTACATTCAGTCCGTGTTCATATTCCAAACCCTTTTCCGCTGAATCTTCGCTTCCTTACAGATACATGTGTTCCGTTTGAAGCGGATAATAAGACGCTTTCTTTACTATACACTCTGAATTTTAAAAGTGTAATAATGATAATAATAATAAATCCTTCTGATTTAAAAAACATTACAATCATAGTAATTGTTGTAATAGAGGTCTTTGTAGTTAAATCCCAATCAATTTTCATATTTTTCTGTATCAATAAAGACAAGTATCAATTAATTTCAAATAATTAACTACTTTCCTATCCTCCAAAAAATACGATTGGTTAGGGGATTATAATAAACAAAATATAATGGAAAATAATAAACAAAAATATTTTAAATGAAATAAAAATATTTAATACATTTTGGTACTGATTTGTTGTATCGTTCTTCATATTGCATATTCTTACGTTCAAATTCTCTTTAGGATTGTATTCCCTTAAATTTTGGAATAAAGTTCACGCATAAGCATGAAGGAAACTACTTTGTAATGTGGAATATAATAATACAAAGTAGTATTCTTATATTTTACATCAATTTTATTAAAAAGAAAAATTCGTTACTTGTTTAACTTTAATTGAATACTTTGATTGTTGAATATTATGTATTTATTACGCATCGAATGAGTTCTTAAAAGCACAGATATAATTCTGCACTAATCTCAGGTTTGTGGAAGTATATTCCTCTCTCTTTAGAGAAGGTAACATTGAAGAGATCTGAGTCAGAGCTGTCCAGGAAGTCTGGCCATCTAGTACTCCCTGCGGCTTCCACCCTCAATGATCAAAGCAACCCTTATCAAAACGTACCAGATGTTTTGTGTTGCCAGTAGTGGGAGGGGGGGGTCGTAAGCTTTAGGCTGTTTACTTGAACAAGGTACATAATTTGAGTGATGGCTTCTTGAAGTGGATTTAGAGCGCAGTTCGTCAGGGGTTATCTCGATTATGAGTGAAGCGGAAAGGGGGAGGGGTGTTGTCCGTCTTTGACAAATTTCTAAATACCATAGTCTACAGCAACATAAACTTAGTTATTGGCCAAAACATGGTAAGTTACTCAAAGTTTTTCCTGCCTCAAGACGTGCCTTTACGACTGAAACCTTATCAAACATGTCTTCTTACTCACCCTGGACTTTACAACACCTTCCGCTTATTTAAGCGTGTTTAAAGATTAAGACACGAACTTTTAGATAAATTAAATATAAAATAAAACTAGTTAATTAAAATAATAAGTTTAACTCTATTATGTCTACACATAATATACATTTGGCAATATCGTTTCTAATAAATTATTTCAACTTTATTTCACTATCTTTTTATAATCCAGTGGATTTCTTAATAAGTCTATAAAAACCAGAATTATTCCATATTTTCTTTCTTTATTGAGAGTGTTAACAATTTATTTACTTATCTTGGTTTTACATTCGTACAGACAAAATATTAATCTCTATCAGTACGTCACTAAATAAATAAGAACGTCAAACAGATTAAGAAAACGACGCACAAAACGCTAAAACAAATTTGTATGGGGCTTAAAACATGTGTAAACCTTATAGATACGAAAAAGGGAAAATAGCCTCGTCTGCATCTTTCGATTACGTCTTTTTAATACTGAAGATTTAAAATTTATGGTCGCCCACCCATCCAACAACATACAAATATACTAATGAAGTTTTCAATTGTTATTGAAAGGTATACAAACATGTCATATTTTACAAATTTAAAGTTTAAAAAGCCCTTTAAGATTAGAAAATTTAAACGTCAAAAATTAGACTTCTGACATTATCAATGTGCTTAATTATAAACCTGCGGGAAATGCACATATAAAGTAAGTTAGAACATGAATGAACTGCATGTTCTGTTGTCTCAGATCTAGGACTAAGGCAGCATTACATAACACTCGTATTATTATTGTCTTTGGGTAATTACGTAATTCTGAAAACTGGAGCCATTTAATGCAACTTCATATTCGCTTGGTTCCTTAAATGAATTACGAACACCCCCCCTCCTTATATTGCATGTCTTTCTTACGAAAATAAGTTTCCGAGGCCGATAAGTAACCAAGAGTTGTATACGATAACAACAATGAGGATCAATTTGTTAATAAATACATAATTATTTTGTGTTTGTAAAATCCAGAATAACAACCAACATGTATCCATCACCATTTAAAATCTTCAGATGCGGAAGGCATGTTGTATATAAAAATGAACATCAGTGTCAATCTTGACATAAGTGTATTTTAATTTCCAGATGTACAACATAGAGATTTTAGAACACAGTTTTTGGATGAGTTACTTAAGAAAAACATACGAAATAAACATTGTTTATTTTATTAACATACGATTGCATTAATTAAAATTATTTCACAATAACTAATTTGTCACAAAATTATTCTTCAAATAGTAACGATAGTTTGTAATATTCCTTGTAAATATTTATAAGATGTTCTTTTTTTCAAATAACAACGCCGATATCTAGCAAATGGCAAGTTTGCAAGTAATATAAGTACTTTAAATTACTGTTTAAATGAGAAATTCAAAATTATTTTTAAAATATGCTTTCTATTTTTCTTGCAAATAATTTACGATATACTGATTCAGATCCCAAAGTTCATCTAGCTGCAAGAACTGTACGTAACAGACGTTTGACGGACCGAGAAGGTTGGCAGCCCTGGTCCATTAATCGACAACTAACCCAGCGTTAATCCATCTATTACACCGTTATTTGCCCAATTGGCTGTAGTAATACGCTTAGACGGTTTACATTTTCCTTCCAAGAAGTTCATAAAAACGAGGTCTGGAGCCAGCCAACAGACCAAAAACACACGGCAACATTTCCCTCCATTCGACTTTCACACCAATAACATTCTTGTATACTTGCATTTTTCTCACATAGGTTGGTAGTCCTGCTTCTATATCTCACAGTTAGCACGTTACCTCCACTAATGACGCACTCCAGAAACTGCAACACAGACACTTCATCCTGGTAAACTCAAGTTCCATAAACGATGTAATAGACCAGCGGCTGGCAGGCCTGGGCAATAATGGATCCTATCGTCAACACTAAACCATTCTCTTCGTCAGCTCAATCTTACGTAACAATACACAGTATAAATTTTCCAAAAGCTTTGTTTCAAAATCAGATGAGATTTTTGTTTGTTTATTGCAGGTAGGATGGTTTTAAAGTAAAATCTTGTTCTATCAGCTGCTCAGCTGATCGCAATAAAGCGTATGGACTGAATAGATCTTACCCAGGTGTACAAGTTCTACAAACAGTCTGATATACCGGTAATTTTGGCTGCACTGATCCATCAATCGCCTCCCAACCACATTCACACAAACATAGAGATGGAGTTCCCCACTAGTCATTAAACACACGGCTCTGGCCTAATCGAAATACACCACAGCCCAATTGATCCGAATACACCCGAATTGGTCCTCAGAAAGTATGCTTTCCCCATATTATCTCACAGACAGATAAGGCTTTTGTCTACAAACCGACAACGACCAAAACGTCAATTCAACTCCTTCACTATTGTGTGCACAACTGACCTCCGAATATGTTTAGCACCTAGAATATATTTCGCCTAAAGCACAGTAGTAAGTTTCTCAAACAGTCTGATAGCCTGAGAACGTTGGCAGTCCTGATCCACTAATCGACACCCACCTCGGCACTAATTCACCTTCCTGATAGCCTGAGAACGTTGGCAGTCCTGATCCACTAATCGACACCCACCTCGGCACTAATTCACCTTCCTGATAGCCTGAGAACGTTGGCAGTCCTGATCCACTAATCGACACCCACCTCGGCACTAATTCACCTTCCCTCACTATTTGATAGCCTGAGAACGTTGGCAGTCCTGATCCACTAATCGACACCCACCTCGGCACTAATTCACCTTCCCTCACTATTTGATAGCCTGAGAACGTTGGCAGTCCTGATCCACTAATCGACACCCACCTCGGCACTAATTCACCTTTCCTCCCTATTTGATAGCCTGAGAACGTTGGCAGTCCTGATCCACTAATCGACACCCACCTCGGCACTAATTCACCTTCCCTCCCTATTTGCTCAATTGGCCGCAATAATACGCACAATCGTTTTACGTTTAATGACGCCATTTCGCTGGAGATTGCCTTCGCAACTCTTGTTAAGAATATTTACAGGAGTGATCAAATGATAAAATTCTCTAGGTGTCAGCGTATTTCTAATAATGATTCAGTTTGCGTGAAGAGATGAAGATAATTCTATGATCTTTAACAATAAAATTAAAATAATTTTAAGAAAAGTGATTATTCAAACTCTCATGTTTGTAATATTAATAACATCTGAAATATTTTCTGGACAGTGTAAACAAGATTATTACTAAATAATACATGATTGAAAATGCCATGTTAAATTTCGGGCCTTCATTATGGATTTAATTTTACATGAGTATTTCATGTTTCCTCCTGACGTCAGTACAATCACATAACACAAAGGCCACTTGACCCTTGACCTTATAGATCATAATAACATCATCGCCGACACATTAACACCCCATGACACCTGTACGATCAGCTCAAACAAGAGTCACGTGACACTTATCGTTCATTATGACACCATCGCCGAAATGCCAACAACCGTGACGTCTGTACGATCAGCTCAAACAAGAGTCACGTGACACTTATCGTTCATTATGACACCATTGCCGAAATGCCAACAACCGTGACGTCTGTAAGATCAGCTCAAACAAGAGTCACGTGACACTTATCGTTCATAATGACACCATCGCCGAAATGCCAACAACCGTGACGTCTGTACGATCAGCTCAAACAAGAGTCACGTGACACTTATCGTTCATAATGACACCATCGCCGAAATGCCAACAACCGTGACGTCTGTACGATCAGCTGACACAAGGTTCACGTGACCCTTTTGTCGTCCATAATGACACCATCGCCGACATACCAACAACCCGTGACGTGTGTACGATCAGCTGACACAAGGTTGACGTGAATATTTTGTAGTTCATAATGACACCATCGCCGACATACCAACAACCCGTGACGTGTGTACGATCAGCTGACACCAGGTTTACGTGAACCTTTCGTCGTTCATAATGACACCATCACCGACATACCAACAACCCGTGACGTGTGTACGATCAGCGGACACAAGGTTTACGTGAACCTTTTGTCGTTCATAATGATTCTGTCGCCGACAAACCAACACCCTATGACGCCTGTACGATCAGCTAACACAAGGTTTACGTGAACCTTTTGTCGTTCATAATGACACCATCACCGACATACCTTCAACCCGTGACGTGTGTACGATCAGCTGACACAAGGTTTACGTGAACCTTTTGTCGTTCATAATGACACCATCACCGACATACCAACAAACCGTGACGTGTGTACGATCAGCGGACACAAGGTTGACGTGAACCTTTTGTCGTTCATAATGACACCATCACCGACATGCCAACACCCCGTGACGTGTTTTGTTCTCCCATTACTTGTAATCTACGAGAGTTTAAAGTTGGGGATGGGAAGCAGCATGACCACCAAGCAGAAATCCAATTAAAACTTGGTCACCTTAACCCCCTCAGCCCCTTGCACCACCAAACCACACATCCAACCCCCTTTAATCGAGCCGAGTAGATTGCATTAACATTTCTTCCATTTCGGGCACACTAGAATTTCCACGCCTGGTGTTTACAGAACTAAGTTAGCAAACGTTCCAATTTAATTCAATATCCTAAATACAACACTTTTTAGCAAGTCCAAATATGAATTATGTTAACTTAAATTTAATTTATTGGATGAGTTTATTTGTTTCGTTTTTAAAAGTGTTACTGATAATGTGTTTGATGACGTGGAAAACAGTATTCGGTCATTTTTCATAATTTGATATATAAAACACAAAACTCTAATTCATTATAAGCATAACTGGTACTATGACTCTAGCAAATAAAATAAAAATAATAATAAAAAAAATAAAATGGAACAACGAACCTCCTTTGAACACAGGAGAAATGACACCAGCATATGGACATTTTAGGTCACAAAGTACAAAAGTCACATATTCACTTGGTCAGAAACTTTTATTCTACAGTGCCCAATATCAAAAGGGAGAGAAAACGTTTAAGTATTAGAAAAACGATCTGTATTGATTTTAGTTTTAATAATATGCAATTGTTTAATTCAGACATTTTTTTTTCTTCCCGTAAAACAAATTAATATTTTTCATAGTTAAAATATATAAATTTAATGTTTTATACATAATAGTAGTCACTATTGATATTTTATGATAATTCAATTAAATTAGAATAAATCCGCTTCCAAATGATCTTCAAAGGCACTACAAGTATAACAAGTTTAAATGTGTAAGATTTTAAATCGTGCATAATTCGTTTTAATTTCAGGAAGATGTCATCGATGGTCAAAGGATGTAAATTATTATCAGTTGAAAACCTTTAACCGCTTTTTTCTCCACCAGCCGCATTTTTTACTTAGTCTACAAAAGTTGCTAAGGAACAACGGTCCAAAAACCCCTTAAACAAATGCTAAGCGGACCTCCAGGGATTTGAACCTGTGACACTCCGCATATGAAGCAGAAGTGCTAACCATTAGGCTAGGAAGAATCCTGGAATTTTTTATAATTTTGCTCCCAAAAGACTCAACTGTTCCCTGACGGCGAACCACACACCCTACATTAAGGGGGTCTGTTCGTTTCTCGAAAACCATCAAAAACGTGGGTTTTCACTTCAATGATTCAAACAAGCGTAGCGTAACACTTGAAGTGTTATACGTTAGGTAAAGAGCTATCTGCTATTTGAATGTACTGTACAGATTTTTATAAAATATGAATTATTTTTTTAAGTTTTTAACAGTAAAATATATGAAACTTTTTTGCAACGATTTTAAATTTGAAAATACCCATGTCAAGTTATGCTCCACCTTTATTATTTCATTAATTCATTTATAAGTATAAACACAAATCTTACGCTAGTAACGAAAAGTAGAATAGATCTACGGAAAGACTATCTATCTATCTATCTACTGTTGGTTACCACTTCCCAGCGGTGGGTTGGCCGTTTGGGAAACGACCACCTTAACAAGCTTTCCCACTTAACGAAAAGTAGAATAGATCTACGGAAAGACTATCTATCAATCTACTGTTGATTACCACTTCCCAGCGGTGGGTTGGCAGTTTGGGAATCGGCCACCTTAACAAGCTTTCCCACTTAACGAAAAGTAGAATAGATCTACGGTAAGACTATCTATCTATCTACTGTTGGTTACCACTTCCCAGCGGTGGGTTGGCAGTTTGGGAAACGACCACCTTAACAAGCTTTCCCACTTAACGAAAAGTAGAATATATCTACGGTAAGACTATCTATCTATCTACTGTTGGTTACCACTTCCCAGCGGTGGGTTGGCAGTTTGGGAATCGACCACCTTAACAAGCTTTCCCACTTAACGAAAAGTAGAATAGATCTACGGTAAGACTATCTATCTATCTACTGTTGGTTACCACTTCCCAGCGGTGGGTTGGCAGTTTGGGAATCGGCCACCTTAACAAGCTTTCCCACTTAACTAAAAGTAGAATAGATCTACGGTAGGACTATCTATCTATCTACTGTTGGTTACCACTTCCCAGCGGTGGGTTGGCAGTTTGGGAATCGGCCACCTTAACAAGCTTTCCCACTTAACGAAAAGTAGAATAGATCTACGGTAAGACTATCTATCTATCTACTGTTGGTTACTACTTCCCAGCGGTGGGTTGGCAGTTTGGGAATCGGCCACCTTAACAAGCATTCCCAATTAACGAAAAGTAGAATAGATCTACGGTAAGACTATCTATCTATCTACTGTTGGTTACCACTTCCCAGCGGTGGGTTGGCAGTTTGGGAATCGGCCACCTTAACAAGCTTTCCCACTTAACTAAAAGTAGAATAGATCTACGGTAGGACTATCTATCTATCTACTGTTGGTTACCACTTCCCAGCGGTGGGTTGGCAGTTTGGGAAATGACCACCTTAACAAGCTCTCCCACTTAACCTACTCTTGGCGGTTCATTCACACTTCCTTTTCATTCAAATTTAGACGGTAATAAAGACAGCTGTAATGCTTGCCAGCTATGTGGACAATATATATAAAAATATATTTAATATCCGATCTTATAACCACTTTTATTCTAACTTGAACAAATATACCAGTAGTACTTTTATTTATAAAAACGTTTAATGTATTGTAAAACAAGCTGTTTCATATTTTTAAAGCTAAATATGACAATTCACCTCATCCTGTTTGCTCATTCTACTAACTGTGTAATCCTTATTTATGTTTCGCTATACTGTGTACAACACAATGAAGAATAAACAGGTCATTTTACTATTGCAGATCAATGAAGCAAACAACCATTTAACAGTATTTCAAACAGTTTAGACATGTTCCATACAGTAAGAAAAACCATAGCAACAACTTAGTTCCTTCTTTTTCAATTGCAATATTCCGACTCATTACAAATATATAGTTCTTTAACACATACTTATGTGCATGTACAAGTACAAACATACGAACAGTATACGTACAAATGTATATTATACATGTTTGTACCTTTGTATTTATTTTGTATGTATATTGCATATTTATTCTATTTGTACATTTACATTCCAAGTGGCTTAGACAGGATGGAAAAAATATGGAAACGCTTTGCAACTTTTATTTGAATTCACTCGTAAAAGTGAAATCTTGTACATGATCATGGTTACAAAGAACTATTTGACGCCTTTAGCGATATTTCATCTTTTCAGGGGGACGGCCCAAGAGGAGTTGAACGAAAATCTTCATTGTAAGCCTTGGTCGAGTTTGGTATCAAATCAAAGGTCTACTGAAGAGAAAACAATTGCCGCATACTGGACTTCGAAGGGTTTATTCTTTCCAGAGTAGCGGTCATTTTAATTTCAAAGTAACTAATTTGAACATTATTTCTTCGCTATTTAACGGTTTTAAGTAAGTTATTCTGATCAAAAGTTATACTTTATGGAACACAATTAATTATTAAATAAAATTAAATTATCAAATTATATATGGACAAAAATATTGTTACTGTGTAAGCGTTTCCATATTTTTTCCCCATGACATGACAGTAATTTTTACTGCTCTTTTTTATATACTTTCTTTTTCTTAAGGAAATCATAAGATTCCCGAGTCCTAGAACTGTACAAACTTTTTATTTTTATTTATTTATTTATTTATTTTTTTTTTTTTTTTGTATGAAAAGAAAACAAAATATTTTGTGGGGTCAAGTGGAAGAGAACTTTATAGTCCTAACTTCACTCCTAATAAAGACGATTTTCATTTAATTTTACATCACCCATAATAGTTCCTTATACACCCTCTCATCCTACTTCGCCTGCACTAAATTCTAACAAACAGAATACATAAATCAGCTATAGTGAAAATCAAAAACACGTTTTTATTCATTATAAAGACGTTATTTCAATGCTGGGAGAAATTGGGTTCTCAGAGTTATGACTGAGAGATGATCATGAATTAAAGACTATGGCACGGAATAAAACCGACAGTTCTTAGAAAATATCATTAATATCTAAACCAATGACAACGAAAAACATGTTTCTGTAAAATGCGTGTAACTAAGTCTCGGATTGGGCCAACAATGTGAGGTTGGCTTTAACCAACTGTTTACGACTCAACTGTTTAGACACCGAAGGAGGGATGGACCCCAGTCAGTCGAGTAGGTCAAACCACTAATTAACCTTAGACGTGTGCATCTGTAAGGCATTATTTGTTATTGCGAGGCGTGTATTCGATTCCCTCCGATCTTTGCAGAACGCGGATTAGTATACCGGAAAGAGGAAATATTTTCCTTCCCGCTATAAACACAAAGCGCATTTTTTCTACAATACACATATACCATAGACTCTGTTCGATAGATAATTATTGTATATACACATAGATTACACACAAGATTATTATATTATTTGCTATCGACAAATAATATCCATACACATAGCTAATAATGTTCCATGAGATCATGAGCTGATCCCATTAAAATGTTATGTTTTACTCACAATTATGATTCATACATCTTTATCACACGAATTGGTGTTAATCACTTACGGAGGAAGCCAAAACCAAATTAGGCGAGACGATTTGACTGCTTTTCAAAGCTTGTTCTATCTGTCATTTCAATAGACTCAACTTAATTCACCGACTTTCCAACTCTCAGCTAGTACACCAAGTAGCTTACGTACTTATTCTGATTCCAGCTGAAGCCAATTTCTTTCACAGGTAAGTAAACGTACCAAATATTTTTTGTGGTAGGTATTCCAAAAATATAAGCGAATTAAACCCTCGATGGAAGATTTAATACACTTACTAGAGTCTAAAAACTGAATTGTTTGTGAAACACCCTAGTCTCAGAATCCTTAGTGAAACCCTCTAGTCTGAGAATCCTTTGTGAATCCCACTAGTTAGAGAATCCTTCATGAACCCCTCTACTGTGATAATCCTTGATAATCCTTTATGAAACCGTCTAGTCTGATATCCTTTGTGAAACACTCTAGTCTGATAATCCTTTGTGAACACCTTTAGTCTGAGAATCCTTTGTGAACTCCTCTAGTCTAAGAATCACTTGTGAACCCCTCTAGTCTGAGAATCTTTAATGAACCCCTTTAGTCTAAGACTCCTTTGTGGACCCATATAATCTGAGAATCCTTTGTGAACCCCTCTAGTCTGAGAAGCCTTCATAAAACAACTCTAGTCTGAGAATCCTTTGTGAAACCCTCTAGTATGACAATTCTTCATGAAACAACTCTAGTCTGAGAATACTTTGTGAACCCCTCTAGTCTGAGAATCACTTGTGAACCCCTCTAGTCTGAGAATCTTTAATGAACCCCTTTAGTCTAAGAATCCTTTGTGGACTTATATAGTCTGTGAATGTGAACCCCTCTAGTCTGAGAATCCTTCATAAAACAACTGTGGTCTGTAAATCCTTTGTGAAACCCTCCAGTCTGAGAATCCTTTGTAAACCCCTCTATCTGAGGATCCTTTGTGAAACCCTGTAGTCGGATAGTCCTTTGTTAAACCCTCTAGTCTGAGAATCCTTTGTGAACTCCTCTTTTCTGGCAACCCTTTGTGAAACTTTCTAAACTAAGAATAATAAACGTGGCTAACAATTGTGCACAAAAATATTGTTTACCCTTATAAAATTTACTATATTAAGTGTCTATTGTGTAATGTTCTTTTAATTTGTCTAATAACTGAGCCAATTAAACCAATTAATGTAAGCTTTACACGTTGTGCCCAATTTAATGGATAACGCGCTTATTTTTAATGTGCCGTTTCTTTTTTAATACAAGCGTTACAAGTTAAATAAAACAATCGTAACAACACTTTCAACAAGAACAATAGTTTACATTTAACAGCCTAGCCTACACAACACTGTAAATCACATAGTTACTTAGAATCTGTAGAAGAAACCTTCCGCCACGCGCAACACAAACTCCGCGTTACGACCGAGTTGCTTTATTGCTGTCGGTTTAATACTAGAAACCGCTGTTTAGGTAGCAACCTTACTTTAAGTGGCAGTAAATAACTCCAGACAAACACAGTTCAAGTTTGTATTTTATCAGATATATCCGACAGTCGTTATTTATGACGTTGAAACGCAATTAGAAATGTTGGAAACCCGTATCCCGTGATACGGCAGAAGGAAAACACACTTCATTTATTGGCTGTAAAAATCCCGTTTACAATGCTCATACATAAACGGGCGACAATAGATTTACGTTATACATTTCAAATTCAAATCTGTGTAAAGCGGTAATTCCTTGTACATTAAAGCGGTAGTTCCTTGTACATTAAAGCGGATCCCTTATACGTAAAACGAAAGCCATTAAATGCTTTGGAAAGTAAATTCAGTGGAGAGTACACAAGATAAATCTTTAAAACTGATTCAAAAATGGCATTTTTAATGGATACACAAATACACAAAGAGTTAGTTGGAAATATACTGCGTGAAGTGGAATCGACCGGAATAAAAGGTTCTAAGATTAAGGGATAGCCAGTAGTTTGGAACACTGTAAGGTTCTAAGAAGAGAACTAAAGAGAATATAGAACACAATGCTGTTTAGGTAAAGACGATGCGCAAAAGCAATTACATTTTATAATGGCATCCTATCAACGATTACACTTAGTAATTAGTATACATTTCTTCACTTGAAAATGTCTTCATTTTATTTAGTTTATATATTTACTTTTTATTCGAAATGTTGATCATTATGTTTATCGATTATTGTTATCCTTATATCGACTAAACATTGCAGTATTACAGATGATATTATACGTTAAGAATATGAATAATGACACAGCTCCATTGAGTATTTTGTGAAAAACTAGCAATGCACGTTGCACTCTGAAAAATTAATGGGGAAAGGAATTGTTTAACACGCAGCTGACGCCAAGCTCGTTTTCCCTTGGTAACCAGTAACTAGACTAGCCCAATAGTACTACAAATAACACGTACACGAGTACACGAAGTACTACAAAGTACACGAGTAACGACTTAAAGCATTACTACTTGTTAAACGTAATCTCCCCGTATTTTGTTCTAATAGGATTCACCAATTTATGTTACACAAAAGTCTGAATATAAATATTCCATCATACTCCACTTCATTTGTCGACTGCCACTTTTTCAAATGGAACTATAATGGAATTCACATAGGTTCAAAACAGTTACAGGATACTCTTGCTAGCGAGTTCTCTGACTCCTCGCTCACCCGGTGATACAAAACAGAATGAACACATATATACATGTTATTGGCGTAACCAATACAACAACGTTTGTTAAATTAAGGTCCGATAAAAGTCTACAATCGTGAGTTACTCAGTAGTAACATTTGCTAATCTACTTCCAGCACCAGGGTACGAATCCTGGCACGGATTTTACCAGCGTTACAAACTCACTCGATTCCTCTCGAACCAATAGTCGAACGATGACGATGGGAAATACATTACCCACTCGACTGCAGTCAAGTCTGCATTGTACAGCTCATAAAAGAACAAAATATAAACAGCTGGTTATCACAGCGGGCCCCAGCAACACATTATGTTCGCCTGCATTGTCGGCCAGAGTGGTCTGCCAGCTATCTGCATACAGCATACTCCCACCCCACCCTCTAACGGCTTATGCACATTATGCAATGCACACTGTTGGAATAAATTCAACAGTAGAGACGACTGTTGACAGAGGGCATACAGAAACTGATATAACTGCAACTGGTCATATAGTTTGTTAGTTTACAATTTCATAGTATTTTCGTGTGAGGAAAGTCTGGCTGTTGTGTTTTAATTAACTATTGCAAATCAACGGAACAACTTAATGGGATTACTTATAATGGATGCTTATGCATCGTCACATCACTGGTACAATCCCAGTGTTGTTCCGTGATATACATTTCTTTTTAAATTTTTAAGCATCTCAAAACATGGTTTTATATTAAATACAACTGAAAAAATATATACAAAGAGTATTTAGAATTTTTATTATCACTCTCCATAATCCGACATTTTTACTTATGCGACGTCATCTCACCCCTTTAAGTCGTACAGTGAAGTTATCCAGACTATTGTTAGTGGCAGATGCCAGTTTGTATTGTTTTACTGGATCATCCAAAATGGCTTCAGGAACGGGTTGCAGGTTGTACGTCGTACATCACGTGATCCTATGATGGCCTGCACTTGTCACTGGGGGGAGCGGGGATCACAAAGGTGTCGGAATCAATCGTCCAGACAATGGGACCAGGTATGGCCAACAATTACCGCCCTATGGCCAGTCTACGTCGGAACACCTATAATAATAATAATAATAACGATAAATATTCCCCGGTCCAAATCCACCCTCTCTGGCCACTATTGTTTGCCAGTCTTGTGGGAGATGAAACGGTTCAATACTGATTTAAAAAATTATTTATTGCTACTTAGCTGGAATTTAACATTATGTTAGTTTACAAACTTGTCTTTCCATTGTAAATTAGTTCCATGATATTAATCGCAGAAAGTTAAGGCTACTTTAATATATAATATAAGACGGATAAATTAGTGTAGGGAATGTGTAAAATTGCAGTTCGGTCTGTAATTCAAATCTAGCGACCTCATTCCACTAGTTTTCTTTCCATCGTCATTGCTATAAGAAATTATTGACCTGCTAAAGAAACTTCTTGAAGTATGAATTATTTTATTACTACAAAAGCAATAAAAAATGGTAGATTTATATATTTTTGGGTTGCTTTGTTTTATATGAATTAATTTTAGACGTTTTCATCTGCGGGTTTTATCGCTGAAGCGTTTTTGTAAAACTTGTTAACTGCTACTTTTTGGAATGTCCAAAAGAATGCTGTGAGAGTATTTTTACAATCTTTCATACTTAATACATTTCATCATATAAACTTAAATTGTTGTGTATAATATGCAAGTTGAACACTAAATCACCCATCTCCTCAAACCACAACAGAAAATTAAAACACAAGAAGGACTAAGTTTACTAAACCAGGATCAAGTTGCACTTGGCAACTTGCAAGATAAAACAATTATAAATTAACTTCAACCAACACCACTAAAGTGTGCGGATATGTAAGTTCCCCCCTCCCCTTTCCCCAAGTTACTTTGTTACGTAATATTTCAGTTTACAAGATTGCTTGTATAATCTAGTCTACCGATATACGTGGGTTGGTAACGTACAGCGGTTTATGTGCTACTCAAGGATTGTGTACAACTTAAGGAAAACAATTACTGATACAATCATTAATACGACAAACACGTAAGTAACAGTTCCTTGAAGTTACCGAACTATTACTGATATAATTATAAACTAAGATAGTTAAAACCTTGCTAAAAATTTAATTTGATTGGTGACCGATAGATGACTCAGCTGAAGTGCGTCTCTACTGAATGTATATAAGGTCTTGAGGTAGTAAAGACCTATTCCTCTCTATTTGTTTTCTTGCACGACCAGCTTTAGAACACCCATACATTAAAGTGTTCTATTATTTAACGATAAAAACGCACCGAATGAGTCAGATTCAGTTGTTTCCTAAACAAAAATAGCATTTTTTACTTTATGTCAATTTATTAGTTTTTAATAGCAGGAAAAAGCTATGACAAATAAGTAACATTTACCTCAACATTTAAATGTTTCCTTTCAGAATGTCTCTGGTCTGAGGATGGTAAATGTGGTTTACAAGTCATGGTCAACAACCATTATATTTGTACACGTTGTACTTATATTGTAATTTATTTATGTGTATTGACAGACGTATGGAATTTATTTATGTGTATTGACAGACGTATGTAATTTATTTATGTGTATTTACAGACGTATGGCATTTATTTATGTGTATTGACAGATGTATGAAATTTATTAATGTGTATTGACAGACGTATGAAATTTATTAATGTGTATTGACAGACGTATGTAATTTATTTATGTGTATTGACAGACTTATGTAAGTTACGAGTATTTATGTGTATTGACAGACGTATGTAAGTTATTTATGTGTATTGACAGACGTATGTAGATTATTTATGTGTATTGACAGACGTATGTAAGTTATTTATGTGTATTTACAGACGTATGTAAGTTATTTATGTGTATTGATAGACGTATGTAAGTTATTTATGTGTATTGACAGACGTAAGTAATTTATTTATGTGTATTGACAGACGTATGCAAGTTATTTATGTGTATTGACAAACGAATGTAAGTTATTTATGTGTATTGATAGACCTATGTAATTTATTTATGTGTATTGACAGACGTATGTAAGTTATTTATGTGTATTGATAGACGTATGTAAGTTATTTATGTGTATTGACAGACGTATGTAAGTTATTTATGTGTATTGATAGACGTATGTAAGTTATTTATGTGTATTGACAGACGTATGTAAGTTATTTATGTGTATTGACAGACGTATGTAAGTTATTTATGTGTATTGATAGACGTTTGTAAGTTATGTATGTGTATTTACAGACGTATGTAAGTTATTTATGTGTATTGACAGACGTATGTAAGTTATTTATGTGTATTGACAGACGTATGTAAGTTATTTATGTGTATTGACAGACGTATGTAAGTTATTTATGTGTATTGATAGACGTTTGTAAGTTATTTATGTGTATTGACAGACGTATGTAAGTTATTTATGTGTATTGACAGACGTTTGTAAGTTATTTATGTGTATTGACAGACGTATGTAAGTTATTTATGTGTATTGACAGACGTATGTAAGTTATTTATGTGTATTGACAGACGTATGTAAGTTATTTATGTGTATTGATAGACACATGTAAGTTATTTATGTGTATTGACAGACTATGTAAGTTATTTATGTGTATTGACAGACTATGTAAGTTATTTATGTGTATTGACAGACGTATGTAAGTTATTTATGTGTATTGACAGACGTATGTAAGTTATTTATGTGTATTGACAGACGTATGTAAGTTATTTATGTGTATTGATAGACACATGTAAGTTATTTATGTGTATTGACAGACTATGTAAGTTATTTATGTGTATTGATAGACGTATGTAATTTACTTACGTGTATTGACAGACGTATGGAATTTATTTATGTGTATTGACAAACGTATGTAATTTACTTTAGAAAGTTTGGTCGCCTTTTTAAAAAACGTAATACATTTTAAAAACCTTTCAAGCAGTATTTTATTTCAACCCATGTAAAGGGAGAACGTATGTCATACTTCTTTACATTTCTTTATATATTTGATATAAAATAAATTGATTTATTATGTAAATAAGGAATATACTTTTATCTCAAAAGTTAGATCCCGTTTTACCAACTTATGTCTAATGTAACAAACAAAAACATTATTCAGGATTTATATTTTGAGTGATTATTGTCAAATGTAAAACTGAAGCCATTCTTTTTGTTCCGGCACTATTTTATTGTTTTGTAAAGAAGTTAGAATATTGAACACTGACAGATAATTAACTAACTTAGTTAAGTTTCAGTTAGCAACAGATGGATATAGTTTGACAGTTACATTTTTATTGCAAACAAATAATTTCATAACAACTAATTGCCACGCGCAAGACAAACTCTCAGTTACGGCCGAATTAATTTATTGCTGTAGGTTTGATACATGAAACCTTTGTTAGGTAGCAACCGTACTTTAAGTGGCAGTAAATAACTCCGGACAAATACAATTCAAGTTTGTCTTTAACAACTACCCCTCGCCACGCGTAAGACAAACTCCTCGTTACGACCAAGTTACTTTATTGCTGTCGGTTTGATAAAAGAAACCACTGTTTATGTGCAACCTTACTTTAAAAGGCAGTAAATAACTCCAGGCAAGCACAGTTCAAGTTTGTCTTTAACAACAACCCCTCGCCACGCGCGAGACAAACTCCTCGTTACGACCAGTTACTTTATTGCTGTCGGTTTGATAGAAGAAACAACTGTTTAGGTAGCAACCTTACTTTAATCGGCAGTAAATAACTTCAGACAAGCCTGTGAACTGTTTCCGGTTTGTATTTAACAAAAATCCCTCAACACATGGAAGACAAACTCCTCGTTACGACCGAGTTATTTTATTGCTGTCAAGAATAATACCTGCATTGTGATACAAATATAAATTTATTTACTTAAAATAATACTGGTCTTTTTGTAAGCATACTTTTCAATGTATTGGTAACACAAACTCCATATTGATCTCTCTAAAACGTTACTTAGTCAGTTCACAAGGTATCAATATGATTAAGCTATACATAAGTTCTTTATTTTGAAACAATACATTTTCTGAGCTGAGAAGAATTAATGCAATTTGTCGGAAAAGCCCCGACAAACATGTAAAGTATCAAAAGAACTTATTCTTACACATAGAAATGGCCGTCTTGTTTGCCAACGGACAATCTAAGGCCAGTTCGGACAAATGTCGGGGACTTTGTGCAGCTCTAATGGACTGCGAATGACAAGTGCGGGGCTGGACAGTTTGCCAGAAGCTGTTCGGCTCTGTAAAAAGAAATATGTTGCTTATTGTAAACGGTTGTTAGGTAATAAATATATATCAACATGTTCACAAGATTTCTTTTTAAAGGTGTACCAATATATAAATGCTTGTATTTACTCAAGCAATCAAAAATTAGTTTTACAATTTCTCATTTTGCTATTTTTCATCATACTGAATGCTGTTTAAAAATACTCTAATATCAAGTTTCCCCACCCTAAGCTATTTAAATCACGTGACTAATTTTTAAAAAGGATCTGATTGGTTGATATTTATTATTTATTAAACTTTATTATAGGTCTTTGGGAGAAATATTTTAAAATCCTTTCTAGAGCCTATAAAGGATATTTGAGCCATATTTGATGGTCCTCGGCGTTATATTTTCTTTAAGAAAATATGATCAGTCAGTTTATAGTATATATCGTTTATATTTATAGATTAAAAGAAGCTATAACCATTTGTTTAACCACAATTATAAACTATACAACAACACAGGTGCTGAGGGCAGCGTCATATTCTTATATGAGTTGTTTCGTACTGAAAAGGAATATAATCTGGTCATAAATGTAATGTAACGGACGTCATACTGTTCTTGCATTACGTTTACTGCGCAGTCTCGCAGTAGGTAGGCCTGCCGTGATTCATGCAGCCATTCGGGAGCCTATTACGGCTGGTTGGCTCCATGAATCACCCTCTCCGCCACCCTTGCAGTTGTCGGTACTAACTATTCAAACAATATGTATTTAAATTACACGGTACATAGTCACGTTTTGTGAAATGCGTAGTATTCTTCAATGCATTTTATTCTAATATTCCTCAAATCTCCTCATTTACTGGCAGAATTATCTCAATTTAATTATATTTTTATTTAATTACATGTAATAGAATTAATACATGAAAAACATGTAATAGAACGTAACTAAGAGTAATTTTAATGCAACTCAATACTTAATACTTATGATTATAATTTTAACAAAATATTATTTTGTAGTCGAGCAAATACATGTTACAAATAAAACATTTTTTTCCTACAGTTGCCTAACAAAATGGCTGTTTCTGCACTCAATACAAGTCGCAAAGTTGGTGATTCCTGCATTTAAACACTTTACTGCACTCGTTCTACTTTGTCGCACTCCTTTTACTTTAACGCACTCCAATTTTTTAACTTAATAACATAAATAAAACATGTATTAGACATAGCCAATTAACGTCGTGTACGCTTGAAATAATTAGGTTGGCAGCGACGGGTGTAAACAGAACAGCTGATGTAGTGTTTGTTGTTGTCAAACGTTTTGAACTGTTTACATAACCTATTTCTTAAAACAAGTTTTAATAAGACTGGATATTTAGCAACATGGATGGCGATGACATGTATTTTAACATTGATTGTGTAGTACTTGTTACTTTTTATAAAGTCTACTCTATTTCAACTGTAGGAAAAATATTATGTGCAATTTGTGCTCAAAGCGTCCTTGCTGCACTTGAGAAACTATTGCAAGTATTTCTCTCGTGCAGCAAAGTGCCACTAATTGAACAAATTACTATTAAATTTCATTTAATGTAAGGGATATGTAAAACTATACTACACAAATAGAAAATTACACAGTTTTATTTAATGCGACAGCTTCTGCAACCAGTACTTAACAGTTTTAGTCCATTGTGAGCACTAAGTTCGAATCATTCTGATATTCACCATTCGGTTTGAAAATTATTGTTACTACAAAAGCAGGTCCGGTGGAAATACATAATCTTCAAATTCTGAACAGACATAAAGTAAACAATAATATCACAATACTATAAATATAGTACTATACCATGTAGTGCCATATTTATATTAAAGATAGGCTGCTTAGATTTCGACCTGCTGAAAGCACTGGTGCGAGAGAGATGCACTAAGTGGTGGAAGTGAGATAGGGAATAATAGAGTGAGATAATAATTAATAAAACGAGCCAAATTTATATTTATCAATTATATGTTGCGCTCCTTTTTATTGATAAACAAAATAAGTTTATTTAGATAAGCAACGCTGGCTATTTAACTTAAATTTTTACGTTTTGTTTTTCTAAAACTCTTTAAAGACGTCACGGAAGAGAGTGGCCTATAATAAGTAACCCGGATGACGGGGTGAGCTCTCTAATGAGGGAACACAACACGTGGTTGACACGGGGTTCATCGTCTGCTAATCCACTCTGAATTATTTAACACTCCTGGAGATAATTTCGTTTGTGGTTTTCCAGCGGAGATAAACTGCTGAACACTTCCAGTCAGAGGTGAATTCGCTTCTGAATTATCACTATAAATATAAACAATTTAAATAATAATGTTTGCTTGTTACGTAGAAAGTTTACTCCGTTATCTCCAGCTAGCCAAAACTATTTGTGTGATATTCTAAATACAGACAACTAAGCGTCGTCAAGTTTTGAGAGATGATTTTGGTGAGGTTACGTTCAAAAAAAATATTTTAGTTATTTTAAAATACAAATTGCTGAGCTTTGTAGTACTTATATATGTGCATATCTATCACAATATTTGCTCTGTGTGCATTATCTTTAAGGATAACTTGTGACTGGGCAACACCACCCGAAAAGTGTTTTGATTATTGAACATCCGCGATAAGGTAAAAACTTATGATAAACTAGTGGAAGTTCTTAGTAAGATGGCAGAGCGATGTTTCCTAGGATTTCATTAATTGAAATATTCAATTATAAGAGAAAAATTACATTTTAAGCATCACCGAAATTATTTATTTATTTATCCCGCGATATTTTCCAGTTACGGAGCTAAAAACCTAAAAATTATGCAAAAATCTAAACCGAATCACTACACCAAATTCAACTTTGCTAAATTCAAAAGACAAAATAAATATTTATTTATAAAAACGTCTTGTAATCTGTTTATAAATATTTTTGTTTTTCAAAAAGCGTTTTTACTACTGTTTCCCGACCGCCAAATACGCGCGCACGGAATTTATTTACTAATTTATATAAATCACACTTCATATGTTACTACTGACAATCGATTTACTTATTTATCGACTCACAAATTAAAGAGAGGAACTAACCATTTTAAATAGTTATAAATAAGTACAACAGTTAAAACTACTTAATTAAAATCACTATTCTGTAAAGTTTACCTCAAAATACGCACAATCGTTTGCTAAAGTAGTACAATACTTTAATTAGTGGGGTGAATGACTGTGAAAGTGTTCATGAACGAGTGTAGTCATTGTCACTAAGGTCGACTGTTCCTCAGTAAGAGCTATTTATTAAAGCGCAATAGCCAGGGCAACTAAGGGACCTACAGCTTTACGCGGAATCCGAACCACTAACGTGTACCACATAAAAAACCACGTTATTGTAATTTTGTTAAATTCTAATTTATTATCCCTGTCACGTTAAAATGGTAATTATTATTGCTGGTATCTACTATGCATTAAACTTGTTATAGTCTGAGCTCATAGTCATAAACTAATATGCTTAATTTATAATTAAAAACAACAACTAATTTACTATATTTATATTACAATGTACATACGGAATGAGCGTGTCTCTACGTACATAAGATTCTAACAAAACAAATTTTATAATCTCAAAAAAATTAAGCTCCGGCCAGAGAGCTTACACTACGGGTCACGACAGATCATGCCAGGTTTGCTCTTGTCCGAGAGTAATATGTATGGGGGGAGGGGATTGGGAACGATTAGAAGGGGGCAGAGGTGTCGGAATCAATCGTCCAGACAATGGGACCAGGTAGGGTAGACAATTACCGCCCTATGGCCAGTCCACCTATAATAATAACGATAAATATTCCCGGGTTATCGCATTACTGTTGTCCCGTGTACGCCCCAGTGTGTTTTTACAAGCTCAAATCAAAGTTAGTTGGCAACTATCTTTATACAATATAAGATGTTTATTTAAATAAAGATAAATCTTTTTAACTCTTTTTGTAGTATATTTTTTATTCTGTACCACAGACACACAGCAGTTATATTTTTAATGTTCAAAAATAGTTATTTTTATTTTTGAGAATTTATCGTTTGCTTGGTAATTTATTAATTGTAATTCACTTCAATATTTTATGTGATATTAATTAATATTTAAGTAAACCAGTTTTATTTTGTTGCTTTCTGTTCAGCCCTCTATTCCAGTATTGTATTTATTTTTGTCAAGGCAAACGCGACTATTTATATTTTACCCATCTTCAGTTTTAATATTAGAGTACTTTTTCCACCATAAAAAAGCATACATTTTCCACCATATTTCTACATAACAAATAAATATTATTATTCCTTTTAATTCCAAATTTAGTTTGTATATCGTATTAATCAAATTTAGTTACGTATACATTTTTTTCAATTAAGTAATCCAATCTATAGTATAACTAAAAGTATACGCCACTGTGAACTAAAATTACTAATTATAATGCCAATGTGTAGATCAACTAACAATGTCGTGGTATAATACAAATAACTTTATAGCACGCCTGACTATAACAATGTTATTTTAAGACAAACAAAGTCACTTAAATACAATAATTAAACTTATGTCTAGTTTGCACTTAAAGTGTTAGCAGAAAACTATTAGGATTCAGATGACAAAGTATTAAGGTCAGTAGAGCAAAATACACTCAACAATATAAACAAATCAGTGATAACTTTAAGTAATGAAACAAAATAACAAAGATATTTTTTACAAAAGACAGATTCGTACACACTGCACGATTTCCGTACGATAATGTCGCAAATGTTATATCCGAAGGGAGGGATTCAGTGTACTTATTTTTAAAATATGATTTCGCGTAGGTTTAAGGTGAGGAAATTGCGAAAGTTGTGGCGAGTCAGCGGGTTGCCGGACCCCCCTCGTCTCCCTTATCTAAAACACCCCTTTGACAATCGGTTTACACTAGAATTTTCTCAGTCTTGGTCAAATTTATTTTGCAAACGTTTTACTCCACACCAAAAATAATTATGTAATCTGTTTGTATAATATCATGCGATCTAAAGTGAGTTTTATAAATTTTAATAAACATATTAGGGTTGATGTATAAAATTAACCCTAATATTTTTGTTGTTAAAATTAACCCTAATAATGTAACATATTGAGGTAAATAAAATATGTTATATTTAAAGACTGACAAAAAAACAAACATACATAATCAAGGATACTTTTCCTTTTAAATTGATTGATATTATTTGTTTTTAGTTTATTTATATGATTACTTGTCGTGAAATTAGTAATTATAAAACACAAATTTGAAATAGTTCCTTACCGATGTATAGTTTAAACAGTAATAATTTAGATACGTAAATCAACTAAAATAATTTAAATTATTTAAGCCTTTATGGTATATGAAATTATATGAAAAATCTATTTATTCCTTGATAACATATAAACAAAAATACATTACAAAAATACATGAAACTGATTCCCCACATGGGCGGCTGCCTGTGTGTGGGGAAACGAGTCCAGAACAATCGGAATGTTGTCAGCCACTACAACCAAATAGCATAAATAACAATATAAACTAGTTTGATATAAAAGAATATCAAATATATGTATGCGCATAATAAGGGAGAAATAAGCAATTAATATTTATTGTATTAGGTGCTTCATTAGCAGAGACTTCACACCCACTCACCTACCATAAAAATACGCATTCACAGTCACATTTGCACATACTCACATCACTCCCCTACCACACACACAGACGCACCCTAACAAAAGCACGCACGAACACACACCCACACAAACACAACACAGGCACGCACAGTTATATATAAAAAATATATATGCGCACACACACGCACGCGTCAGACAAACTACATCTACACTGCTCATCGTTCAGAATGTGGGATGTTGTGCGAGAAACTTATAAGTAGGAAGAACGAAAGTAACTTTTAATTTCCACTCTAACTCTGGTTGACAGATTTTTTTATAAACATTTACGCTACACGGTAGAGGATTCTTAATAAGCTACGAGCTTTCGAATAAACGGTATTTGCGATATAATGAGATGATCAAATCATAACAAATCAGTTTTATTGCAGTGGACATTCAACATGTATTGCAAAAGTAAATTTTACTTAAAAAGATATTTTATGCCTACTTAAAAAAATTAGTTTCACCCACACTACAAAAAAATATCTCAAACATACAACATTTCTGCACATTCATACAACCAATTTTTCCACTTCCAGTTCCGGTGTCAGCATACCCACTGTGTGGTCTCCAGGTCATTCGCCAAAACCTCACCCATACTATAAAAAAGCATGGTAGGCTAGAAAGCCTCTTAATTGAGTTTTAAACACCTTCAGCGTTCTGGCGAATTTTATACATTTTGGCAGTTTATTGTAAAGATGGACATCTGCCTCTGAGGGCAAATGCTCGTAAGTAACTGTTCTGTGCTTCCCAGTCCTATAGTTGTCCCTTCCTCTGCTGCCATATCCGTAAATGTCTCGTCGAAGCATAAATAATAATTAAATCAAAGCACACTTAGAAATAAAAAAGTTGTTGTTTCTAGAATATATAGGCAAGGTAAAGGCAAGATTCTTAATTTTTTGAATATTGACTTGCATGATTCTCTGAAATCAAAATTTTCAACTATCCGAATCGCTCTTTTTTGTAATCTGAACACTCTCAAGAGCTGATTACTTGCACCGTCTCCCCACAGCAATATGCCATAGACTAGGTGGAGATAAATTAAACCATAATACGCCGTCTTTAGTACCTGAATAAGGCAATATTTGACTAAAGTCCTCAAAACATAGATACCAGATGTACATTTGGCACATTCCGCATCAATATGGGCATTCCATGTCAAACCTCGATCTATGTGTATCCAAGGAATTTTGACGTGAACACCTCTTCCAGCATAGTGTCTTCCAACAGTACGCTAGGGACCCATTCTAGGTCCTGAGGACGTAAGGTAAAATTTATGAAATTTTATTTAGAAGAATTTGTTTTCAATTTTATATTTTTAAAATATTGAATGCATTTATTCAATTCTACAAACGTTTGTTGTTCAACGAGTTCAGGGGCGTTGTCTCTAAAACACAGGGTTGTATCGTCTGCATATTGCACGATTTTTCCCTGTCACAGAGATGCTTCAATGTCGTTGACATAAACTAAAAACAGGGTTGAACTGATAATTGATCCCTGAGGGACACCGTAGCACAGGTTGATAAGTTCGGATGATTGAGCTTTTGTCTGAGGTATGATCCAGAGCCACTCTCAGGGAACACCTCTTATGCCATTAGATTCCAATTTGCTAAGTTGTATCTTATGGTCAACATAGTCAAAAGCTTTTGATAAGTAGAGAAAAACACCGAGGGTAGATTTCCGACATTCCAATTCCTCCAAAAAAATCGAATGATGACGTCGTTATTGTTTTACCAATCGAGGCGCATTAATTCCGAGATTTGTAGAAGTACAAGTTAAATATGAGTGTTGAATCTGGTTGAACATGTTGTTTTTATTTTTGAAAATGTACATCAATAATCTTCTAATATACAGTTGAGATAAATTTAGAACTTTGAGTTCATCAAAAAGTAAGTCCATTGGGAAACGTCGATTTTTTTAATGCTAATAATGCTTTAAGAATAGTTTGGAAGCATCCACTCCAAGCTATAATTCCGTATTGAAGCTGAGATTGTATATAGGCATAATATACAGTTTTTAGTAAATCCAGTTCAAGTACTTACTCTATTAAGATAGAAGATAAATATGAAATTTCGGTGATATTAAAAAAAATAGACATAACACATAATTTTTTATAGTTTTTTTCTAAATAAAAAGTCACAAACTTCTTTAACTCTTATATATTTAAATACTGAAATAAATATTTCTGCAATAATAGAAATACTTATCTGATTGATTTTTTATTCTTTTTTTAAATATTTGACTATATATTTTTTTGTTATCTAATGCCAAGTCACTTAATTTTTATCATTCTACTAAATTAAGTAGGTCTAAGTACATTATACCTGTCCATTCCAACTCTTTGTCGAGTGCAATACGTTTTATTTCACTTGAAAATCTTTAACGAAGAAAAAACAGACAGGTATCAAGTTAAACGACTTCACAAGTTGGAAGATAAAACAATGATAAAGTAACTTCAACTAAAATCAACAAACAAAGTGTGCGGAAGTTAGGAATATTAGCATGTAAGTTGGGTAAAGTTGACTTGGCAAAGTTGAATACTTCAATTTACAAGTTAGCGTGATGAGGCCTAGTCTACCGATATCAGTCAGTTGAGAGCGCGGCTATTATGCGGTTTGCTTCTCTGCCCGTTATGCACGCACTACAGTATTTATGCACGACTAGAGAGGAAGGGTGTATCAAGGCAGAACACATAATAATTACAATCTGAAGGGTTGTTTAGCGTAATAAAACTTTGCGCATCTCATTAAATGGTATTTTATTTTTACACAGTAAATTGTATTTTTATATTTATCCTACATTTAATACTGTATTGCATTATTAATCATTTTACTACAGTTCGCAGGAGATATAATCTACAATTATACGTGTTTCTAGATTGTTTGCGGTCTCTGGCAATCGAACTAGAGAGTATAAAAATAACATTTTGACGAATTTTTTATGTTGAAGATGGAGCTATTTATAATTGGTAAGGCCTCCCAAAATAAAAGCTCACAAAATCGGTTTAAATTATATTTAATTCAATAATACAATTGGTTGACGATAAAGAATCGGTTGCTTTACAGAATATTGTGTATTTATTTTATATAATTGTGCTGAAATACATAATGTATGTTTAGTAATACATCGTCCTACATAATTGGACAATTTTTCACGTTTACATTAGTGGCAAATAAATACATATATATACAAAATAAACTAACGTTTTTATATTGACTGTTTTAACATAACTTCACTTTTTAAACACGTCTCTACAGTTAATGTCAATAAGGAAAAATGTACACGTATTACAAAGTCAACTATTTTTTAAATCTAAAATATATTTGTTTAGTTACAACTAAATAAGTAATTTAGAATTTCCAAATTACATGTATGAATACAAACAAATACAACACCAATAATGTGTGTTTTAATTGAAATTGAAAACTGGATCGTTACAAGTTACTATGCTGTAATAAGATTCACATTTACGAGTAATTTATGCACGATCATGAACCACCACTTTCACAAACCATTTTCCATTCTGTAATAGACACTTTGGCCTATAACAGAGCAATTTACATGTAACATCTATGATAAAAAATGAATTTACACTGCTATGTACGAAGTTAAACGAAACGTATAATACTAATGACTTACCAACCGCAGTGCATTTAACTTCAAATTCAGTCGTGACTATTACCTGTAACAACATTTAATTTTCTCACTAATTGGAAATGTTTTTGGAAAAGGAATACAAATATCTATATGCTATTCAGGTAGAGCTGAGAGTGAAGCTCAAACCTCTGCTTGCGTGACTTGTGTGATTCACATGCGTTTATATGTCGCTGTAGTAATGAACTGTTTTTTCTGGACTGCAAGTTCGCCTTATTCTACAAGTTCGTCTATTTTGGAAAAAGGAAGCATTTTGTTTTTTGTTTAGGACAGTAGTCTCTTAACATGGCCTTTCGCATGGCAGACACAATTATATACAGTACATTTCTCAACACCAACCACTTAGGCAACCCTTTGCATCACTATATAAATCGATGTGCCGTGATGTTCAGCATACTGCATAACGTTTTCATACACATTAGTAATACGCTGTGTTTTATTACTTCGGATAATTTGTCCACGTTTGGTCTGGTCCTCTGGAAATATTATATTCATATTTTAAAATGAAAGGATTAAATAACTAAAATCACTATTTATGCAATAATATTTACACAAACTCTTATATTAAAAACTAAAATAATTTTTAAAAATGTCACCACACACAGCACCAACCGAAAAATAGTTCAAACTGACTGACTGGGGATGTCAATGAGTCAGACTTGTTGTAAATCAAGGGTGCACGTGCACGCCCTTTTCTTGTTGGCCAGCACCCTTGAGACAGAGACAGTCTAGGAGGAGCCTCACTCTCAACTCTCCCTGAACAGCATATAATCTACACCATTCAAAATAAAATCGAATTGTATTGCTAAATTGAACAGAAAAAACGGTATATTGACTATAGAATACAACATTTCTTTTAACAATCGGCCAGGCGTTCGTTGAAAAAATTATGTAATAAATGAATTAAATTTTCTCTTATCCTTCTTTTAATTCCAGCAATAAACATCCATACAAAACTTCTTCACTTAGCTTTTATAGGTAAAATAAATAATAAGAATCCAGAAAATACGGGGAGAAGGGTGACAATTTGTCGGCCGTCAGTCGGATGAACCGTGCGGGACGTGTGAGGCCGTCTTCAAATGAAAACCACATTTCCAATGACAATAGGCGACGGACGGATGGGGTAGGAATCAATAAATGACGTCCGAGAGTGGCCCCCTCTCCCAAACACAAATTGGTCACATCCCAACTGTATTGGTTTCATTTCCATCACTTCACCGGGTAATGATATTCAAAAACTTGGCCACTCTGAAGAAATGACAAATATAATTGGATCCGTGTCTAGCGCAGCGGCGGTGGGAGTGACAGCGGTTCCCGGTTCATAAATTGGGTGTCACCCGGAGTGCCTCCATTAATTGTTCGCATTGAGGCTTCCAGCTTGTAGCCACGTTGGGCATTAATCACTTCTGTCCGCACGCCGTTACTGATATCGAGACATTCTCTACGTACTAGATAGGCCTACGTGTGAAGTGGCTCCGGTGTAGCAGCTACTGTAGTATTCGTTACTTTTAACGAGTTTTATGTATTGTTTTGTTATACCCTATCTAAAGCAGGCCTGCAATTTACTTCTAAATATAGCAGTAACTGTTACCTGATATTTAAATAACAGGTATGTGTAATGTAACGGATTGGGTTTTAATAATAACTAAAGAACACTGTTACAACTCCCTATGTATTAGAATACTAGGTGTTGAGTCACTTACCCTAATATTGTTGTTTGGCGCTGTTACCGAAATGAGCCAACTGTTCGTCACATGTTGACACTTGTGACGGTAATTTTAAGTACCATCTGTTAACAGTTCTTATTGTCACTAAGTTAGATCCATGTGTAGGCAGCACTAGTGTCAATATACTATTGAAGACATATACACTCGCGTGGACATATTGTTACTAGTTCCACAGAATATAGACAGATACAGAAGCCCCACGCAATGCTAAATTTTGAAACGCGATATCGCTTAACTCACCGGCCAGATCATACGCGGCGCTAGTGGTAAAAACCGGCCAAGCGCGGTTGCCAAACTGTGGCTGGCCGGCCGGCCCAGCCGGCCAGGGAGAAATCCCTCGATACGAATCGTCTCTGGTCTCTCAGGCTAGTCAACTGCAACAGTCCCGCGTGTATGGCACGAGCAGTCCAACAATGAATGATGCATATGCGGAGTTTAATATTACTGTACATCTTTTACTGTTAAAACGTAATATTCATATTAACATTTTTTATTGACAATTATTGTTTGTTTAATTCGGTGCCTGCCCTAAACCGCCCAATCTTAGTAATTACTAGAAAAAAATTAAAATAATCAGGTATTCTTTCCTATAATACGTTTTTGTTTCTCTTGTTTACTATAGGTCTTCACCGACAAGTTTTGCATAACTTGGTGAGACCTAGATTTTGTACACACGAGTAAAAATAAGTAAATAAAACGTATGGAAAAATATTTTGCCTGTGTTGAGGGCCTTGTAAATGAATAAAGTAAGTGTAAAAGCGTACTATCATGAATGTATTTAAGATAGTAATAATAATAATAAAAAATACTTGCAAATTTGTAAATAATAGCCTACATATATGTTAGTAAAATTATTTTGTATACTTTATTATTTTACTGGCGTTGTCAGACTGAAATTCCATAAACTATTTAAAAAATACATTATTTTAAACGTTTGTTCAGGTATTCATCAGTAGGGTGCTATTTTCGCTCAAAACTTGACTAACTGAAAATTATATAAATATAAAACATAAATAATCCTATTACAAAGAACAAATGTTTTCCAATTTTATCGTGGCTAGGGAGATGATTTCTATAAGTATTATTAAAGCCAAACAACTAATCACAAATTCTCAAAAATCATAAGACCAAGAAATTTGCTATAAACATTCATTATAGGCTATAGACATATACTAAGAGGGGATTTGTCAACAGTTTTTCTCAAAAATCTAAATTAAGGCAGATGACTAATATCCCAATACTAGCAAATCATTGTTACCCTAACAATGAGAAAGCTTATGACGTGCACCGTTGACACTGTTGCACACTTGACATAAGAGGTTATTTTTTAACCGTGTATTGAAACAACGTTAAGCATGTAATACGAAGAAAAATAACAAAATTACACGAGTGAGTGAAATGAGCGTAGCCAGTAACGGGGTTTTGCACACTTAGCGTGCTGTGGTATCCCCTAGTTTAAGAAAAAATTAGGTTTTGGATTGTTACTATTATTTTTTTACAGTTTTAAATGGGTAAAAAATGTTTAAAGGAACATAAATCTCGAATGGGGACAAAGTGTTTGGGAGATTGAAGGCGATAGGTTCCATGCTCGGTCTTCTTAATACCGATACGGCGTCCGCACAATGGTTGCCATCGACGTGGACACTAATAGAAACGTATGGGGTGTTCATATGGTAGTCAAAGTTCGGATGTTGTGTAGGGAAGAGAACTGAGTGTCAGACTTGTCTGTTAGCTGAAAATCAGACCAACACTACGTGGTTCGGATTTTACGGAAAGCTGCAGGTCCGATAGTTGCCCTGGCTGTTGGGATATTAATAAATTGCACTTTCTGAGGAACAGTTAAACTCAGTTAGTAACCAGACTACACCATATCATCGTTCATATTCGCCTTAAAATACGCACAACGTTGTGTCGGCGTCTCATATGTTAGAACGAATACTGTTTCCTTCAAACTAGATGGAAAATAATATTTAAGGCAAAGTTCAAAGAACGCGCGCCCATCACGTGTTCATCTACTTCCTGCATCCATTCCGTCTGTAAAAAAAATTCTGAATAAAACTCAGTCAATCTATATAGTATAAAGCTCGATGTAGTGACTGACTGACTCACTTACACTAAATGTTGAGGCATTTCCCGGCGTCTTACCCGTGTATACTTGAATTGAAGCTCTCTGTCTGAAACCTCCAGAAAAATTCACAAAAGTTTACTTTTTTCACTCATAAACAAGATGGCGGCTTTTTTACCCCAAAACTTCCCCAATGGAAAAAATCACTAAAAGTAGTTTTTATTACCTAAGTTGAAGAAAATCTTAAGTAAAATGTCCAAACATTCACAGTTCTACACGTGTAACAAACGCGCACCTTATAGGCCTATATCAATTTCAGCTTAGTAACTCAAACATTTGTGGTATCGGGGGCTCAAAAACTGAAAATTTTAAAAATGTAAAAATTTTAAAAACTGATCTAATCTACTCAAGTGAGGTATCAATTTAAAGCCATTTCTCTCCTGAAACTAAATACAATATCAGATTTTGAACAGGATAAATATTAAGGGGTAAATGCTCCTAAAACAAAACAAAAAACTCCTAAAACCAGTAAAAGGGTAGGCCCTAGTACAAAAATAAAACTTACAAATGGAGCATCAAACTATAGGTATTTATCTCAAAAACTACATTTTACCTTTACATCATGGAAGAGACAACGTTTAAGGGTTCTGCCCCCCCCCCCAAATAAAAAGAAGCTCCAAAACCCAAAATTGAGTACTAATGTCAAACTAATACACTCAAGTGGGATATCAAAATAAAAGTATTTTTCTCTTAAATACTAATTTACCATCATATTTGAGAAAAGTCTATGTTTAGGGGTTCCGCTGCCCCAAAAACCAAAATTAATGGTCATACTGGTTAAAAATCCTGACGAGGCAGAGGGCCGATCTTTCTCACGAGGCGACATGCCGAGATCCACAAATGGACTGTAGCAGTATCTTGGTGAGGCCGCAAGCCGAACTTTCCCCCGCGAGGCCGTAGGCCGAGTTCCATAACTGCCTGTAGAAGAGCGTCTTGGCGAGGCCATAGGCCGAGCTCCTCCACGAAACTATTTACATTATCGTATTTACAAACTATTTACATTATCGTAATCCGGGTAGGACCGTGTCTGATTGCAATGTACACTAATTAGATGTTGCCGACGTTTCGAGTGCATTGCAGCTCTCATCTTCAGGGCGACATACTCATCACCAGGTACATTACATATACTCTGTGGATCTAGTAACAGAGTGTGTTGCCCTGAAGATGAAACTGCAATGCACTTGAAACGTCGGCAACATGTACATAGCGTGCATACAAGGTGAAAAATGTATAGAAACGCTGTCACAGCTTTTATATGACTTAACATATAAAAGTGAAGTCTTGCACATCATCTTGGTCACAAAAACCTACTTTTTCATACCATTAGTGACTTTTCATCCTTTCACTGGTAGGCCCTACGGCTCGTGAGGAGTTGAACGAACATCTTAAATCTAAGCCAAGTTTGGTATTCAATGAAATGTTTATTTAAGAGAATTAATTGTCGCAAACTGGACTTGGAAAGGATTATCCTTTACAGAGTAGTGGTCATTTGAAAGTCATGACAAACAAATTGTCTTGTGAAGTAACTAATTTGTATGGTTATTTTTCCATACATAATTTGATAATTTAATTTCTCTTAGTAATTGTGTTTAAGACTTTTATCTGTTCTAAAGACTTGGATATAAATCAGTCTTTTAACTGTGTCACCAATATTCCTTTTTTTGTCTCTTAATATGTCCACTTTAAAGTATCTACAAGCAGTAATAAGCGCCCTATTAAATTGGCCAAATTGAAAGGTTTAAAAATGTGAAAAGGGATGTAGAAAATAGAGGGTTGAGCAAGATGAATAAAAATAATGTGGTTATGAAAGATCGAGATATGAGAAATTTTGGTTATAAGATATAATTTTTAAAATACGGTAGTCTATATGTTTACTTTGTGTTTACAGTATTTATTTTGTATTGTATAACAATTTAGGACGTATTTATGTAACAATTTATGTTTTGTTTTTGGGTTTAATCAAATGTTTATTAATGTAAATAGTTCATAAACATATCGATAGTTAAAAGTATAACTTCTAATTATATGTTTCAAGGATCCTTATAAGCATGTGCCATCAATACAATTTGCTTGTCTCTGTATCTGCTCAGGTACAGTATATAGTATCTATAAACATTGATGATATTCAGTCGGTATAAAATAAGTAAAAAAATCAATCAGTTTGGCAAATTGAAAGGTTTAAAAATAGTAAGCCCTAATCAAAATGAATAAAAATAATGAGCTTATGAGAGGGATGTATTGAGAAATTGTGGTGAATAAATTCTGTATGTCTAAATTATATGTTATATTTTATAGTTCCTCGTGGTGTAATATCACTGACAATGTCCAAGCTAACTGCAGAATAAAAATGTTGGTTTTCTTATCATCTATCGTTATTTTATCTTCCTTAAACAATTAATTGTTTCATAATTTAATTTGATAATTATCATAAATGTTTCATAAACTTGTTTATTAAGGATACAATTAAACAATCCCCTTTATTTAGAAGTGCATAAAATAGGTTTCATTTGCTCAAAGTATAACTTATGTACTAGAAGAATTTTGCTAAAATTAAAACAAGAGGATGTATAGGGTCAAAATACGCGGAGTAAACGCAACTCAGTGAACGTAAGCGGGGGCAGGCCTATTCCGGGCCTTGTCCTCAGTGTCCTGTCTGACTGTCGGTTGGAGTTTTGTCTGTCCATTCTGTTTTCCTCCCTCCACTGTGGGAAAACGGGAATCCCGCACTATGATCTGGCAACGCCGCGCCAGTTAGCGACCGTCTCAACGCCTTCATTTTGAGAAATACCACGAACTGCCCGTTTCATTATTTCCTATACCGTGGGGCTTCTGTATCTGTCTATATTCTGTGCTAGTTCCAATAGCGGCTTTACTCATACGTCACGAAATATTGTCACAACTATACAGTGAACTAAAAACGAGCTAAAACTAACCGACAACCTTGCTTCGCTACGAAGTGGTTCCCTCCGCTGGCTTACTCTTCCCTTCATGGTTCCCTCGAAAACACCATAACCAATATAAACGTAGCCTGCTGTCGTTCTCCTTTATAACACTTTTTATAGTCTATTGAATACTATTAAACTACTTAATGAGGTTTAAAGTAGGGCAATCATGGTCAGAGTTAGTAGATATGACCATAACACTTCAAAATGAAAACCAAATTAGCTATGCTCTTGTGTTATGTTTATTTATTAGTTTTATTTTTTAATTACCTGTTTGAAATAAATTATTTATTTAATTTATGCCAATGTTACTCTTATGGCAAAGGGTTAACGTTAAGGGATTCTTCTACCAGTTATGAATGGAATTTCAAGAAATCCTCTCTTAGTGGGTCTCTGTGATACAAAATCGAACTTGCTCCAAATTTAATCAATATTTGTTCAGTGGTTGAGGAGATTCCATGTTAAGTGTGTACACCGTTTGTGGATATATGCATTAAGATAACGGTTATTGATACGAACCCTTTATTTTACAGACGATACGAGTGACAATAATCGCATAGTGTAATTTTCTGTATCAGATACAAACTACTAGGTAGTAATACAAACTAGGTAACGAGTTCAAGCGAAGTGAACACCATAAAATGAATTCCTTAAGGAACAACTATCTTGTTTAGTACAGGAATGAAATTAAATATTATATTTGTGGTGTTTAAATAATTGTTTCTGGAGTATGTTACATGTTCTAAAGCGTTTAATATAATCACACATATTTTACATGTATGTGGTTTTATAGTAGTTTTACATCTTATTGTATCATATTTATATCTAGATAGAATTTGGAAGATTGTAGGCGAACCATTCTCGGTTCTCTTAATACCGACACGGCGTCCGCTCAATGGTTGTCATCAACGTAGACAATACTAGAGAAATCTGGAGTGTCCGTGTTGAATGGTAGTCAAAATTCAGATGTTGTGTAGGGAAGAGGAGTGGATGTCAGATTTTTCAGTTAGCTGAAAATCAGACCAACATTACGTGGTTCGGATTCCACGTTAAGCTGTAGGTCCCGTAGTTGCCCTGGCTATTGGGCTATTAAAAAATAGTCCTTTCTGAGCTAAGTCGAACTCAGATAGTAACAACGACTACACTCGTTCATTATACTCATTCACTCCTCATATTCGTCCATATCTCTACGATCGGCGTCTTAGAGAAGAATAATGAATAATGAATTGATCTAACCATCCGTAGGGGTTCTGCTGTAACGAACAAAACGCCATGGATTCAATCCAATCACATACTCTGAGTCAGATGGGAAATACGCGCCAGTATAGAGGGGTGCGTGTTGTCGGGTGAGAGGGGTGGTGGCGGGAGGGCATGTTGGTGATCAGGTGTTCCTCGGAGCCACTGCTTTATCAGTGATAACCGCGGAACTAGTACGTAGTACAATTGAGTCTTAGACTCAATCTCGTAAATTTGCCATGTAGTCGGGTTCGTTCATCGTATTCACATTACCTATCGTTTGGCTCATACTGCGTTAAAGACTTTTTAAAATAGAGTTCATGAAATGAATGGTTCCTTGAGGTAAAAAGATTTGACAAACTTATTCGTATAGGAGTGCGGGGCGTAGCCCTCCATTGGATTAAATCATTTTTGCTAAATAGAACGCAAAGTGTTCAGGTTAAAAATGTAAAATCTAATAAATTGCAATTGAATTTCGGTATTCCTCAAGGCTCAGTTTTGGGGCCGATATTGTTTATTTTATACGCAAACAGCTTAACATTAGGTTTTCCTGATTTACATATTACAATGTACGCGGACGATATTGCCTTACTCTTCCGAGAGAAATCACTAGAAGATCTCGAAAGAAACTGCTTCTTACAACTAACAAAGTTATATCAGTACTTAAACAACAATAATTTACACGTCAATCCTTCAAAAACAAAAAGTATTCCTTTTTCTAATCATTTTAGATTATATGACGATCCACTGATCGTCATGAATGAGTTCGAATTACCTTTTAGAATTGGACTGCAAGTACTTAGGACTAAGTTTTGATAGTAAATTTACATGGGGAAAGCACATAGATACGATATGCTCAAAATTGTCTTCACAATTATTTTTACTTAGCAGATATGCTCAATACCAAAACAAATACAAATATATGTTGTTGTTGAATGTTCACTCTCGTTAATTTTCCTAATATTTGGAGTGGTATGGGTATAAATACCCACTATAAACAGACGGGGGCTTTCTGTACTTGTGTTAAATATTTGTAAACAATTCATTGGTATTATTCAAAAACTTATATCTAAAGATTTCTTTATTGCCACAGAATCTAAGAAGTATTAAGTTAGATTAGGTAGATTAAGTTACCAGTATTTAATAGAATAAACAAATCAGCAGATGTGACGACACAGTCTACTGCGCAGACTCGTCGTGATACACTGGAAGTCTAGGAGCCTCTGGAACTGAAATAAGAATTTTCCTAGGGATGAGATTGGTGCCAATACACTAACAAGTGGAAACACTTTATAACCCACCCGCCCACCCATACACATACAGTGGTATTGACCCACCCGACCACCCATACACGTACAGTTATACTTGATCCTTTTGCGGCTAATCTATAACTCCCTGATTGAGTCAAGGCTACGGGCTATGGGATTGTTCTGTAGGGCTCAGCGTCGCGTAAGGAGTTCCTGCGGGTATTTTATCTGCAGAAAATAGCTGTACGAACCATAGCTGGTGTACGTAGAAGAGCACCGTGTAAAACATTTTTTCAATCATTAAGAATATTGACCCTTCCCTCATTATACATCTATTAAATGGTTTTGTACTACAGATTCTAATATGATTTCATCACAGTTGGTTCAGACGTCCATAATTATAACACAAGATCCCGTGACCAACATAGGCAAGTTCCCCACCGACTCCAGCGTACTGCCTCACTCCCTCAAAATATGGGGCCAAAATTATTTAACAAATTGCCACAAAATATTAAACTAGAAAATAACCCGATCAGATTCAAAGAACTACTCCGTAATCACCTTTTAATAAAAGCTTTTTACTCTGTTGGTGATTATTTATCGGATACATAGCATAAAAGTGAAAGTCTATACAGATTTTGTTTGTTTTGCATATTTCTGGGAGAAGTTTATATTTTTTGTTACCGTACATTTATTAAGTTTCTTGTACAATCTTAAAATTTAAGGTAGATTTATTTAATGACGAGTGTAATACAATTATAACATTGTCATGCTACACAATAAAGAATTTGAATTTGTTTTTTGATTAAAGCAAACTACCACATTGAGACATGCGCACTCTTGTCATGCACAGCAGCTTCATGCAAAATTTAAATGCTGAAAGCTGCAGGACTGGAGTTTTTCCCATATCATTAAATGGAGACGCACGCACTTATGTTACACTGCACCATCCAACACCTTCAGACACTGACAGAATTGTCACAGTATAATTATATCCAGCATTGTTTGATGCCTGAAGGATAATGACGGAGCATCTCCTGCAGCTTCCAGCACGAACCAGCAGAGAATCCAGTTGTTCGTGTCAAACTTCCAAGTTCGACCACATTCGTTTATTTTTTTACAGTCTGCAGAGTACTGAACTTTGCCCAGACTTAGCCGTGGTTGTTACAGACACACTGTACATCAGGCAAATGCAATCACGTAATTGTGATGCGCGCGCAGTTAGAGGAGAAATACTGCTTGATACAGCTAGACGAGTGCGTGACGATTTGCTATTTGCATGAAGGTGCTGGAGTGTGCTGAGCTGTACAGTGCAGCAGAAGTGTGTGGGAACATTTTTATAAAGGATAGAATTAAGAGAATATTGTTTTTATTTTTTAAAATACTTTTTCCTTTTTACTTTAGAAACTTAGTAGTAAAATAACACAGCGCATGTGTCGTGAGCCAGGACTACACCTCTTTATAAAATTAGTCTAGACTAACTGTTAGGTAAGAAAAGAAACACTTCAAGGTTTATCCAGTCAATTATCTGTGGGAAAGGAGAATTGTATCAGATTGGTAGAGTGCTGCACTCCGGTATCCTCTCCGGGAACTAATACTTGATCAGTCAGCTTTTAAATGTATGAGGAATACGAATACAATTATTGTCATGTTACAAACGATTTTGCAACATTTACTCAAAATTAGTAGGATAATTTACTTAGTAAAGGAAAGTCCTCCTTGTCAGCCATGCTGTCCGCAGAGGTGTCGCTGATCCAATTTAATATCCATCTGATCAGATCCCTCGGCGAGCCTTTCTCTATTCAATACTAGTTAATGGGGAGGTCCGGTTGGCGCATACTTGGTTCCCGCATTCCCTCTTCCCCCGATCTTGGAATTTTCAATATCGCCAAAATGCGATCTCTTCCTCACCTTTCCCTCCTTTTATTGTATTGCAAATGTATTGGTTTACTAATAGAGCCATGTTATTTTACTCTATAACGTTATTTAGTTGCATATAAAATAGTTATTAAGATATCAATATTTATGTAAGTAAATTTGTTACAAATTGTTTTTTAACTAGCATATCACGTGTTTAATTTACAAAATACAAATTACATATCACAAAATACAAATTTAAGTACCAAATTTTAAAAGCAGTTGCGGAGTGCAGCACCAATTTCGCACATTTGTGAATTACTCTCACCTGAGGATGGTAAACTTGGTTTATAAAACGAAATACATCACTACAAAATTTGTACATTTTTACATTTATATTAGAAAAATTCATGAAGTCATTTAATTCATTTGAGTATTTATTTAGATAAATCACACTTCGGAACTATTACACTATCCTTTTTTAAACATTAATGGCCAAACACAATGTTTTAAACATTTTAACAAAGACGACACTGTACAACAATGTATAATTTCATTAATCTATGGTATTATTATTGTAGTCAGTTAAACTGAATAGTTTGCTGTATTTTACAGTTTATGTTTCACCTAAAGCGTTGTTTTATTAGTTTTCCCATACCACAAAGTGTTGAAGAACGAAACCAATACAACACCCTCTTAACGTAGTAATTCACTAATGAAAAGCCATCTTTATGAATGCTCTCGTACATTGTATCCGACATATTAAAGTAAGTATAGAAAGAGATGAGATGGAAAATATTAAGACAGATAAAAGGCATAAACAATTGATTATGACGATTTGATTTTTATGTTAAAAAGCTATATTTTTTTATATGAAATTAGTCCACTAGAGCTAAATGTTTTATATTTGCTTTAATTTAATACTTTTAAATATTTTAACTAATGCAACTAGTAAATCAACATGTTGATCTAAGAAACAATAATATGAGCATAAAATACTACTATTGTTGTGTTACAACAATGCAAGCTGATCATTGGGTAATGTCAATTGGAATGATGGAATTTAATTAGCAACAATAAAACATACAACAATTTAGGGTAATATTACTCCACATGTTTTGATTCACATAATAATCAAATGAAAAAAATTAGAGTTAACTCCATATTAATAGAATTATTTTTATATTTTTAGTTACCATTATTTATTCTTATCATCTAGTTACAAAGTTCAAAATAAAAGCTTTGTCCACTGATTAAATTTTTAAACTGAACAATATTCATTAGGCATAAGCGTAATTTTTAATTATGTCAATTTTTTATTGCTGAGAAAGGAAAATCAATTACACTGCGTCAGTTATACTAAGTGATTATTTAAAACAATAATAACGTCAACAAGTGAGCAAATAATGCCTAAACTAAAACTCTTGTTGGTATGGCTGCATCAAGTATAAGTCAAAGGGACAATGCCACAACACTTGAAACTAAGAACCTGTTTTTAACAATATTAATACACTATTGCAAGTAAGGTACGTGCTTTTGGAATATCTCCAATCTATACACAACTTGTTCATAGACAGAACCGGTTATAACATAATTGTAGATTGACTAAATAATATGTTAAGACAGTTACTAACACTAAACCAACTAAAGAATTCACTACATTCAATATTAAAATATTATGATCACTTTAATGATTACAACGCGACCAAGTAATACGTTTTACGACCTTTTAGCTTATAAGAAAAGGTTCTTTTATTAAATTGATAAGAAATTGTTTGAGAAGTTAAAATGCTGAAATTTATGTAGGCCTAATAGAAAACCTTCCTATCAACCATGTATTAAAATATAAATGCAATACATTAACAGTTTCTTCCGGTTCAATGAGTTAATGAACATTAAAACTAGTAAATACGAGTATTCCAGCACTTTTGTTCCAACTAAAATAAAAATTATTAAACTTATATTAAATTTAAAAATTCACAATTAATAACGTACAATTAAACGAGGAAAGCAATGGTTGGATTTTTCATGAACTTGTTAGTTTCTTAGTAAAAACCTTTAAACTCGGGTACAATAATTTCTACGGTTACAGAAGTGTTACCTAATACCAGTTTGGATAACACTTCTACTCTGTCAACTAATATAATAATATCAGTGTAGTTTTAAAGGTAAAGTCAGACATTAAAATATAATTACATAAAAGTTATATTCATAAATAATGGTCTCGGTATGGCATTACCACATAAATATAACATGTTATGTATTTGTACAAAATTAATTTTCATTCTTCAGAAAAATCTTCATTTTCTTTATTATTAACTAATTATAATCGTAAAATAATAATAATTACAAGATATCCAACTGCGTGTGGGCGATACAACCATATCATTGTCTAGGTTCCCATTTAATTTCAAACGAATTTTAACGTCTAAACCAAATAGACGTTAACTTGGGATACGTTTGACGGTCGAAACAAGCTTCTGGTACAAAGAGTTTACTACAGCTCGATAATGCCCTATAATGTCATAGGTGGCGATAACCTTCCTAATGAGGATTGGACTACGTTGAGTCGCTTTCGCGCAGGTGCGGGAAGTAAGTAAGTCTGGTGTCTGTAAATAAAAGTAAGGAATGACGAGTCATGTGATTGCGGGGCTGAAATTCAAACAATGGATCACACAGTTAATGATTGCCCATTGCACTATTATCATGGTAAATTGAAGAAGCGAGTGTTGAATGGTTGTGTAACATGCTCTGTGAGCAAGATCAATATTTAAACTATGAGACAGATGTATTTTGTACTTCAGATTTTATTTATTTTTTATATATTTTAAATTATCAGTTTGAATTTCAAAACTTTCCCTCCTCCTTTTATTTTGGTAGGTGAAAGACATAAGATGTATATATAAAGATTTATTATTAATATAATTTGACTTTACCTAGGATTACAATAAGTTATTGTCACTGACATTTAAGTCAATCACATTTAACACAGACGTTAATTTTCTGTGCCGTTATCTACAATTTTCTAGATTACGTACAATTTATAAATCAGTTACTACTTTATTATTTTAAAACGAGTGATAAAATTATTTAACAGAATCCTTTATTGATAGAACACAACGGTCCAGTTTATCAATAGAAACTGGATTAGGCTATTAAACACTACACCCTCTTTACACTCTGTCGGGCCTGCGAGGGGTCATGAGCCAAGAGCATTGTTGTGTTGCCAATTGTTGTTAGACAACGAGTTCACACTCATTTATATACAATTTCATAAATAATTTTATCATCGCCAATTATTAAATTTGAGATGTGTTTGATTAGTTTTCCAAGACTCGAGATCAACATACTTTTTCTTATTTTGTTAGATTTTTATTTATATCTTTCTTTATTTCGTTTATTCATTTTATACATAATGTTTGAACTTGTGTTTCTATGATTTATTTTTCCATCTGATTTCAATTCATATTTTTGTATTCGGTTGACGTACAATTCAGGCTTAAGCCCAGGCACCATGCCCATGTAGGCTAATTTTCTTAGCTGTAATACTTAGTTTTATATTACTTTTATTTTATTTTATACCTTAATTATCAGTTTTATTTTGTTATGTTTATATAGGTTTTTTTAAAACTGTAATTCTGAGTAACGGTACGTTATTGTATATTTGTACTCTGCATCAATATTATTTATATTGCTATACAGAAAATAAAGTTTTGTTTCATTAATTATCTTGATTGTATTAATAAACAATTGTAACGACGTAATATACATCTATTAAAGTTTTGTTGAAATATTATAAGGGATATTTCGTTTTTGCCATACATTTACTACAACTGTATAATATTTCATACTATCATTTTCTTGCCAGAAACGTCTTTTTTCTCTGAAATAAAATTGTGTTTGGGATATAAATGCATCTTAAAATTACTTAAATAATTTTAAAATATTTATATACTACCATAAACAAATTATAGAAAAAATATAATAGTTCTACTGCATAATAAAGTAATGTGAGAGACAGAACTAAGAAAAACATCACAATTCCAAAAACAATTCAACATATTGGACACATGTTATATGGATCTCTAAAGAAATTTCCAGTAAATATAATGATTTCGGTGAGGTGAAATGAACCTTGAGTTGAGCTGCTCCACACCTATGTGACAATGGAAATATCGGTTTTGGGAAACTAACTTTTTATCACATCTTTTTTAATTTACATGGTTCTTCCATGTACTTTTTTTTAAATATAATCATTAAATTTAAATGATTCTTTGTTTCTACTTCAACGTGACAATACATGCATTGGATGATTTAACAGAATAAAAAGAATTTTTCAACATTCTTCCAATTCTTGGTATATTCTAACACCTTGCCCATTCTGTCCATCCACCCACCTTTTCTTACTGTATGGCAGTACGTAACCCACGCCTACGTTAAGTTGCATCGGTTACTTCAAGTTGAACAAAGCTGTTAAATGTTTTAACTTGTTTCGAGAGTTGACAAATGTTCCCGTTCTTAAATTGTCCCCATACGAAGACTTCTAAAGTTTATGGAAGACATATGTCATTTTTTTTATATCCAGAAATTACATAAAAATTGTCAATTTTAAGAGTTTGCTTTACTAACCACCAAATCGTGTTCGATTCTTCATAAGGCCAGTGTTAAACTCAAACAAAGGACTTTCTTTAGAGAACAAAATTGTCTAGAAGCCTCTTAAGATCATTTTTTGTAATGTTATCCCTTGATTCATTTTTGTATTCCAATAACTACTGTTCTAATTTTTTTTAGTAAACAAAAAACGTTAGAAAATAGAATTTAGGGGCATTAGTCTTATTTGACCTAAAAAGCGTGTTAAAATTTTAAATACATGTGTTAAAAAAAGGTAAGCGTGAAACGTTTTCAAGTGAAGAAATGTTCAACCGCAAAACGCGGGAGTCAACTATTGATAACTGGCGCTGTCTAGTAGCCAAGCGGAGAAGGAGAGTCGACTGCCACGACTGATCAATCACACAATACTTTGTAGACGGACACAGGGAACAACCGGTCTTCTGATAGTCAACGGATCTGCAAGTAGTTCCAAAGTTAACACCAGGTAGAGAGGGTCAGAGGCTCGAGTGCAACAAAATTATTCACTTGAGAAGACTGTTAATATGGTGAATGGAAAAGTGCAGCTTTTGAGGGGTGTCTTTGAGATATCATGTTTTAAAAATATAGAAATTCCCAAGAGTAAATATATGTTTAATCATTATGTAGGAGAGCGAAATGTCGATAAAAAAAACTCACCATGGTTACTTTTTAAAAGATGACAGACCTGCTGGCTTACCGTCCCCTTCAGAGGCTGTCCGACCGGCCGTGTCATGTCCAATGCAAATGCCATAACCGGGGTTGTAGTGAAACCCTCTCAGCTGGACCTCTCGCTGTCGCAAAACTCATTACCATGGAAATTTACGGACACCTCTCCACTCTCTCCTCCCGCTGGAGGGCGGGTATATCAATCCTTTGCAAACTTACCCTCGGCCGTTCAGCATATCATTGATAAGGTTTGTTTTTCTAAAACAAATTCACTATTCAGTTGCGTTGTAGGGGGTTGAAAAATTGTAGTTTGGTTTGTAAATCAATAAAAATATTTTTAGGGGTTTTAGTGTTACAGTTTTTTGTTTTTATACACAAGAATCAAACTACGAAATGTATAAGAAAATAAAATGGCAAGCTGTCATTATATGGAAGATGATATTTATCTTGGAAAAATGAGTTTAATCATACAATATTCAAACATCCACGCTGGGGTTGGTCATCTGTCATAATACAACTTGTAAGTGCCTCTTGCTAGTCTAGTTCTTAGTACTACTTAGTTCATGTACAGAGGATCGCAGGTTTAAATCCCGGAAAGTCAATTAAAATTTGCTTGAGGGGTTCGGACCGTTAGTACTTAAAGTAAAAATTTCTCTGGCGTAGATGGACTAAAGAAAAAATAAACAATCGCCTAAGCTTAACAAAGAAAATCTAAAATATCTTTACAATTAAGAGTCACGTTTGTTTGTTATTTGTTGTTGTTATTGTTATTATTAATAATATTAAAAGATGCCAACAGCTACAAAAACCTTGTTAGTTACGTGTTGAAATCGTAATTTTAAACTAATTTAGTTCATTCAGGCTGAATTTTTGTTTGTTTATCTTTTCTTGAACATTATTAGTAACATATGCTATATTATAACTAGCAGGTAATTTTAGTATATGTAATAAATAACGTTTATTCCATTAAAGAATTAAATAAAAACGTACTATTCATGAATACAAATCACGATATTTGTGAAACAAATTGTTTTGTAAAAAAACAATCAGTTCAATTTCAAAGAGCCATTGGGGTAACCTATTAACGCAGCCATCAATCTGAAATATGAAGCCCACTTCCTAACAAACGTTTTTGGATTCTTATTTATCTGTTTGCCGAAACCGCACAGATTGCACCGTGTAAAAACCCACAAAAAAACCAAGTAGCACATGATGTATTAGTAAAAAAACAGAGCCCGTCAATTAAGTTCCTCCCCTAGACGAGGTTATTTCAGTGGCGTCTGTTTACACGCGACGCGTGCGCCGAGCAGATGCGGAGGCAGATGTGGCGCATGCGTTGTACTTTTCAACACCCTCCCTCAACGAGTTATCCATCACGTTATAAATAGTTAGGGGTCCTTGTACCCTAAAGAAAGGTTCTAGAAATACACAATGACTTTATAGAGTAGTGGTAGCAATGAAGTAGCCCTATTTTACTCTCTGAAGTAAAGGAAATCCACGATTAGCCAATTTTATATTATTCGATTCACATAATACTGGCATATCTAAATATTGACTTGCTTGTTACACTTTTTTCGCCTTAAGAACCGCAGTATTACTCCACGTTTGGTTAATTATTTATGTTTTAATGACAACTATACACATCAAATACAGAATTGAAACGGGAATGCTACAGTTTTATATTACAGTTATAAATTAATTTTCACAGTGGTAGATACCTCCCACCCACCAATATACGTAGCCTACAGTGGTAGTAACCCTCCCACCCACCCGTATACGTAGCCTACAGTGCTTGTAACCCTCTCACCCACCCATATACGTAGACGATAGTGGTAGTAACCCTCCCACCAACTCATAAACGTAGCCTACAGTGGTAGTACCCCTCCTACCCACCCATATACGTAGCCTACAGTGGTAGTAACCCTCTCACCCACCCATATACATAGCCTACAGTGGTAGTAACCCTCCCACCCACCCATATACGTAGCCTACAGTGGTAGTAACCCTCTCACCCACCCATATACATAGCCTACAGTGGTAGTAACCCTCTCACCCACTCATAAACGTAGCCTACAGTGGTAGTACCCCTCCTACCCACCCATATACGTAGCCTACAGTGGTAGTAACCCTCCCACCCACCTATATACGTAGCCTACAGTGTTAGTAACCCTCTCACCCATCTATATACGTAGCCTACAGTGGTAGTAACCCTCCCACCCACCTATATACGTAGCCTACAGTGGTAGTAACCCTCCCACCCACCTATATACGTAGCCTACAGTGGTAGTAACCTTCCCACCCATCTATATACGTAGCCTACAGTGGTAGTAACCCTCTCACCCATCTATATACGTAGCCTAAAGTGGTCATACCCCTCCCACCCACCCATATACGTAGCCTACAGTGGTAGTACCCCTCCCACCCACCTATATACGTAGCCTACAGTGGTAGTAACCCTCCCACCCACCTATATACGTAGCCTACAGTGGTAGTAACCCTCCCACCCACCTATATACGTAGCCTACAGTGGTAGTAACCCTCCCACCCACCTATATACGTAGCCTACAGTGGTAGTAACCCTCCCACCCACCTATATACGTAGCCTACAGTATTAGTTCAGGACCCCGTTAAGGAACCCTACAACTATCATATCTTAGTTATATTTAACGGAAATATTATTTACAATTTAATTAAAGACATCTTTTTGTTTTCAAAATAAAACATAATATGTAAATTAAAGATACAAAGGTTATATTATATTCTATTTATTATTTGATCGTTGTATGCCGACCAATTTTTAAAAAACAAAGAAGCTTTAGCCACAATGATGATTAAAAACACAAATGTAATGAAACTGTACTCTATACATAAGAATATTTTATAGCTAGTATGTGAGAAAAATATATTTTTAAAACAATCAATCATATTATGATCTAATATTTTCTAAACAAAAAAAATTGTGTCTTACTTGCACTCATATTAAATATATGCTCAAAACATCTCAAAATACAAGATAAACTGAGTTGGTAGCAAGTAAAACAGTTTTAAAGAGGGAATAAATGATATCAGCCCCACGGAGGGAAGTAATCAGGCCCTGAATGCACTGCAGGAGTCGAATGATCATCCCTAATTCAATATCCGATCCGCAATATTGCGAAAATATAAATAGCTCCAACAGAAACTGGCTTGTTCCAGATATTTGCATATCTTTAGGTGCTCTCATTCAATTGCTCTGTTCAATTTAACTGTGGTCATTGTACCTATAATAAGTATTTACAATTTTATGTACGTACATATATACTAAAGATAACATATAATGTAGTTTTTATTTTTCAAATGCGTTTTAATTGATTTAAAAATTAGTCTCACTCATAGCTGTGTTAAAAAAGCTACATAAGTATATAAATATTTATTTTTATATATACTTAACGTAATTTTCAAATCAAGGGCCCTATTATATAACCTGAATTGACCAGATAGTGTCAGCAATACAAAATTAAAATAATATTTATCATGAAACTATTTTCAAATTTTAGGTTTTATGTATTATGATTCGTCATCTTCAATTAACTTCTTAAATAAAGTTAACAGTCGTTAAATTAAAAAAAAGTCTATAAATGATAAGACAATTTTAACATTAATACAGTTTTGAGACTTTTATGAATAACTTATCTTTGTTTAAAATTCACTAAAAGGTTATGAAAGTAGTATTTTTGTATACAAATCCCTTACACCATACACTTAATAAAAGTATTTCGAAGCACTGATGATTCATTTAAAATGTTATAACATTAATACAAACATAATATTTTCACAACAGAATAGCATGGCAAACTCCAATTATTCCAACGTAAATCAAAATCATTACAGGGAATGAGGGACACAATGGACGAGGAAGGGATGGTGGTGCCTGAGGGACTCACAAGGCCAGGATGGACGGGCAATTAGAGGTATTGGGGTCGGCATGATATGTTAGCTTCATTACTAAGGCGGGGGATGGGGCACGACCTGCCCGAGCATTAATGACAACAAGGAAACCATGCGTCTCGTGGCTTTGATTGGTTAGGGAGCATGCTGCTTACGGGACACTTCCATTGCAGGATGTTTAGGTCACTAGGTTAGGGAGCATGCTGCTTACGGGACACTTCCATTGCAGGATGTTTAGGTCACTAGGTTTGGGAGCATGCTGCTTACGGGACACTTCCAGCAGGTTGTAGGCTAGGGACACACGGTTCGGGCGAACACCAATATGGGTTCTGTGCGGACGATGTACAGGTAAATTGTGATAAATGAGCCAGGACACACGTCGTACGCGCGGGTGTTTGCTCGTCCGTAGTCAAAATGGTAGTTAAAATGCCCGTGAGTTCGGCCGGGTCTTCTCTACAAGAATCCGGGCTCCAGACTGAACGTTTGCTCTTGAAAATGGTAGCGAGGCATCGATTTGATTAGGCGCGCTCACACGGTTCTGACGATCGCTCGGACGGACGGTATGACCAGAACACACGACACCGTACGAACACCCGGACGGGCGTTTTTTCACAAAATAAACTTAGTTGAAGCTTAGGCCGGTTACACACATATGCATCTCGCACGGTGCGACTAGCATTTTTCTTGCTACTAGCATGCAGCTCGAAGACCAACCTGTGTTAATCAATTGGAGCTTACACACATATGCGACTGGCACGGTGCTACTGGCACGGTGCTAGTCGCATGCAGCGTGCAGCGCCACTCGGAACCGATCGGTCGGTGTTTTGGCGCTGCATGCAGCGTGCATCTTGAGTTGGCGCATGCGCAGAACACATTTCCAAGCCCTGACGCTCTTGTTCCCACGGTGTACTAAGTTGACAAGTGCGGAAAGTAACTTTTTGAATAGCTTGAGTTTTGTTAGTAATAATTTGTAATAATTAAGTAGTGTATACCCCAGTTTATATTAGTTGTAATAGTTAAATTAGTTGTAGATTCTAGTTGTAATAATTAAAAATGCCGTTTCCGGATGACGAAAAAACAAATATTGAATTTGTGTTAGCTTTGGAGGAGACTCCAATACTGTATAACCTCTCTCACCTTGCCACTAGCACGTGCCACGACCATGCAGCCTGCATGCTGGTTACACACATATGCATCTCGCACAGTGCTACTGGCATCAAAAATGCTAGTCGCACCGTGCGAGATGCATATGTGTGTAACCCGCCTTAGGTATGGATCATAAAGCAGTAAATTTGAATATTTTTATTTTGTCACAGGGAACATTTTTAATTAGTTCAAATTATTTAACAAATACAACACAAGCATTACTGAACTTTTGTCCTCTATATTGACAATGAAACTTTCTTTAAACGAAATTGTTTTGGGGAAAAACCTTAGGGATCATGCTGCTTACCTAAGCGGCATGATGTTTCACGCTTAAATTAAGCAAGCGATGTTTTGATGTAAGACAGATACTTCGTTGATAGGTTAATAACCTCAAACAATATAAGTTACAATTGTAAACAAGATGCAGTCGATTGACTTACTTCCGTTCTGACAGCTGGTTGGGGGAGGGGGGGGAGTGTTGGCGATTCGCAGAACTGTTGCGATACTATCACCTAGGCGTGATGTTTGATGCAAACCAGCAGGAAACGGATGTAGTAACCCGTTATTAGTGGCGGTACAGCCCATTGAGTGTACCGAGAACTCGGTTCCCCGCCAACTCGATACAAAGTTAATTTTATACAAACACACCACGATCGTTTTTTATTTCTAGCTGATTAGCCGTCTCAGATTAGATGATTTCAATTGAGAGCTCAACACAATGCCGTATCTGATAGTTGTACTGGAGGCCGAGGCCGAGATTGTCTCAGCGCGCCGTCACCACGAAAATGTAAAACAACAACATGAGTGTATTGCGAGCATTGCCTACGGAAAAAGAAGCGCGGCGTTATTCTTTACTGACTTTCTTTTTTAATAGGAAGAAAATCTCTCACTTATTTGGGCTTACATCTTTACTGGAAATTCATATCATTCTAGACGTACAACTATATTCATAGTAGTAGAACATACTGACAGACGAAATAACGTACGGTTGAAATAAATTAGAACTCGCAACCCTAACGCTATTATTTAGCTACACTCGCGTCAATGTTCTTGAACAAGTTCAACCGCTTAGAAAAGATATTTTTAAGTAGGTAAATTTTGTTCTTCCACAAAATAGTTGCTAAGTTATATTCTTAAAAATAACAATCAAATGAAATTTGTTTTGGTCAACTAACGTTTTCAAAGTAGATGTGAAAATTGAAAAAAAAATGCAGGAAAGTGAATCACAAAAATCAGGGTTAATACCTTTATACATCGTATATAAAAGCTCATAAAATACCAGTAATGGAGTGGGTGAATAATGTTTGACTATTGTAGGGTGTACGATAAGACAGAAACAGACAAATACACCTAATTCACAACTAAAACAATCTCAATAAACAATTCCAAAACGTATATAATAAACAAATCCTGTTTCAATAAATTAAAAAAAAACTGTAAATTTTAATAATCCTATTTCAACTCTAAATAATGAACGGAGAGAGAAATAAAATCTTTCCAAATTGCAAACATGGAAACAAAAATACGGCAAATAACCAATCGGTGGAGGAAAATAACCATAATAGCTCTTTAAGTAACTAAGCAGCAAGACAAACAAAAACACTCACCCAACAAAAGAAACCGACCCCAAAGCTTTCTCCGCCGACTTTCAAGAGAACGGCAAGCTCTGAGTGCCATTTCCTGTAGCGGTAGCCTAGTCTCCAATCTCTTGCCAATTCGAGAATTCACCCGGTCTCTATATTAGTCCTCTCTACACAGTTAACTAATATACACGACTCTTGTGCAATTAAAGTGGTTTGAGAAAAGCTCTGTTCAGATTAAAACAATATTTATTTTAAGGTTCATTCACCAGTTCAAATGGGCCTGCAGCCTGTGCGTGAACTTTATTCAACAAGTGAAGTACCGACCGTTAGCTCACTCAGGGATTAGAACCTCGGAGATTGGACTTCGCTGTCTGAGTTACCAAAACAACTTCACAATAACTTCATATATTTTAAAAATATATGTTATATAGCTGTCACTAGCACTAGTAGATTTGTACAAAAATACTGCCACATCTGTAGATAAGTGGCTTCAAATTATAAATACGTTATATAAATGTGTTTTATGAATTCAGTGTGGAGGTTATGAAAGAAAACATTAGTCTGCTGTCAAATCTACCTGTATGACAGATGGTAATTAGTCTGCTGTCAAATATACCTGTATGACAGATGGTAATTAGTCTGCTGTCAAATCTACCTGTATGACAGATGGTAATTAGTCTGCTGTCAAATATACCTGTATGACAGATGGTAATTAGTCTGCTGTCAAATCTACCTGTATGACAGATGGTAATTAGTCTGCTGTCAAATCTACCTGTATGACAGATGGTAATTAGTCTGCTGTCAAATCTACCTGTATGACAGATGGTAATTAGCCTGCTGTCAAATCTACCTGTATGACAGATGGTAATTAGTCTGCTGTCAAATCTACCTGTATGACAGATGGTAATTAGTCTGCTGTCAAATCTACCTGTATGACGGATGGTAATTTCCGTTTTACATTTAATTGCTAAATAAAAATAATATAAACATTCTTAGAACATGATTATTTTGTGAACTACACTAAGTGATTAAAACAAGTTCACTTACAGCCTTACAACAAAATATGAAAAAATTCCTCTAAGGATGCTTTTTTAGAGGATTCTCTAGCTGAGGCTGCAACGTTAGATACAGGGTATAATTTTATAAAGCGTAAATTAGTTTTAGTTTTAGACTATTTGAAACCGATATAAATAGAAATGTTGCGTGTTCACTTGTCCACACTACTGTCGGATTCAAAGAGCAATGTACTCGAGCTTTAACCATTGCTACAAAATAAATTCTCATTCGATTGTTGTACATAAAAATTTACCTTATTTAATTCTACGTAATTGCATATAACTTACGTTTTTTTAAGACTAAGAATTTTTTATAGCAGGTAGAATGCAAAAAAAGACGAAATTTTATCACTTTTGGAGTACAGCTCAACTTTAAAAATGTCTAAAACAAAAATTACTAAAGATAAGTCAAAGAAACTTTAACCAGATGTGAATAAGGTTGTTGTTTGTAAGCAATGTACTCGAGTTTTAACCATTGCTACAAAATAAATTCTCATTCGATTGTTGTACATAAAAATTTACCTTATTTAATTCTACGTAATTGCATATAACTTACGTTTTTTTTAAGACTTTAAGAATTTTGTATAGCAGGTAGAATGCAAAAAAAGACGAAATTTTATCACTTTTGGAGTAAAGCTCAACTTTAAAAATGTCTAAAATAAAAATTACTAAAGATAAGTCAAAGAAACTTTAACCAGATGTGAATAAGGTTGTTGTTTGTAGTCTGTCCAAATTCTAGAACTGTTACTCTTTTGCGATAAAAAATCTTGCGATTTTCTATGACGTGATAATTCAACAGACATCGATGTGTGCTCTAAACAATCCCCTCGGGCAGCATTTCAAAACTAGTTTCAACTGAGCATTTCGGCGTCGCCGAATCGTGCGCCTGGAAGTGTTTAAACAGTGCATGAAAGGTGTATTACTGTGGAAGTATTGAACAGTTAATCATCTTATCTACAGTTAATGTTTTATATTTAAATTTAAAAAATTGTTTAATCACCTTTTGTCATGAGGGCTTGGGACCTCCAACGACAGGTTTAAAAATTTTATAGCTCTAAAGATTGTCAAATTAAAAAATAATATTTACAGGTAAATAGAAGTAAATTTCACTTGTAACAAGCTGAATGTAACGTGAAAATGAGAGCCACCCATTATATAATGGTGATTTGCAGGATGTACTTATCACATTTATAGTAACTGTGAGTGATTCATCAGCCTTTAGCTGTAACATGTATACCTGTCATTCATAGCTAATAAGTCCTCTACTACGGGGTGGAAGTCCAGCTGCATGACGTGGCAACGCCGCGTCTGATGGCTCGGTCCGCCGCGCGTATTACGGCACATCGATGTTTGTTGAATTATCATGTAATATAAAATCGTAAAATATTTTTATCGCACATACCGTTTCATAATCTTACTTTATTTTTCAATCCAGTATTTTTTAATCGTTTTGGAAGTTTGTATGATAAGCCATTTTTAAGATTGCCAAGGTTTACAAAAATTACAACAGAAAATTTTGTAAAAGAGTAAAACTTCTAGAATTTGGACAGACTACAAACATCAACCTTATTCACATGTTGTTAAAGTTTCACTGACTTATCTTAACTGCTTTTTGTTTAAGAAATCTTTAAAGTTGAGCTTTACTATAAAAGTGCTAAAATTTCGTGCTTTTTATTATTTTTTTGTTCTACCTGCAATAAAAAATTCTTCAAAAAAATATGTAAGCTATATGAAATTACGATAATTAAATAAGGTAAATCTTAATATGCAACACAACGAAATCGAATGATTATTTATTTTGTAGCAATTGTTCAAACTGGAGTATCCGACAGTAGCGTTCACTATCCCGCTCCCAGGTCCTCAATTGATTTCATTACTACTATCGATGTTTACACATAGTAAAGGCCGGTTTTCACATAGGGTACCGTGCTCCTACTGTGCTCCTACCGTGTCGTGTCATGTTGAATCAAAAAATGGTCTATTGCATTTATTTTATATGGGAAAGCAGTTTGCGATTTTCACCTGACCTACCGTGCTCCTACCGTGCTCCCACCGTGCTCATGTCGTGCTGTTTCCTATCGCTCTGTGGAGCGATCGGCGACAATGACCGGTAGGCAGTCGGTAGGCAGTCTGAGCACGACAGGCGCACGGTAGGTCAGGTGAAAATGCCTTACATGTCGCCCTACGTCGCCGCATCGGCGCCCTACCCCAGCTTTTCCTAGTTCGGGTGTTCCCGAGCTCCTACGACGATTGCCGATCGATTGACTTGTTCGACTTCTTTTTTTGTTTTAAAGTAATTTTTAATTGTATCTATACATTAATGTTTGGATTAAGGTTTTCTTTTTATATTAAATATTCTTAATTTAACAATTTCAAAGTTAATATATATTAGGCATTTACAAATTAAAGTGCCTTTGTTAATAGTAGGGTGAATAGTTTGTAAGTTCATTACAAATTACAAAATAAACAATTTAAGAACCCCCTCCAGAAAAAAAATAAATAAAATAAAAAAAATATAAAAATGTACCAAAATAATTTGCCTACTACACTGCGCCAGTGTTCACAAAGCTTGTGTAGTATGCACGCGTGTATAGGCTACTACATTACACTCGTGTTCACACGGCTAGTGTAGTATGCACGCGTGTATAGGCTACTACATTACACTCGTGTTCACACGGCTAGTGTAGTAAGCACGCGTGTATAGCTACTACATTACACTCGTGTTCATACGGCTAGTGTAGTATGCACGCGTATATAGGCTACTACATTACACTCGTCTTAACACGGCTAGTGTAGTTCGCACGCTTGTATAGTCTTCCACACTGCACACGCGTTACACGGCTAGTATAGTATACACGTGTGCATACTACACTAGCCGTGTAAACAAGGGTGCAATGGAGTAGCCTATACACGTGTGCATACTACACTAGCCGTGTAAATAAGGGTGCAATGGAGAAGCCTATACACGTGTGCATACTACACTAGCCGTGTAAATAAGGGTGCAATGGAGTAGCCTATACACGCGTGCACGAGTGTAATGTAGTGGCCTATACACGCGTGCTTACTACACTAGCCGTATGAACACGAGTGTAATGTAGTAGCCTATACACGCGTGCACGAGTGTAATGTAGTGGCCTATACACACGTGCATAGTACACTGACCATGTGAGCATGGGTGCAGTGTGATAGGCTTATCACTGCTTTGTTATTTTTTTTGTTTTTTTGTTTTTTTAAATCTTTTTGCTTTGTTTGTTGTGGGTTTAACAAACTATTCTGTCAACTTAATTTATTTTATGAACTGTAAAATTAGAAAAACAATCAACCAATTATGTACAAGCTTGTGAACTTTAAGATTCGTAAACAATTCTTGCTATATTCCAAGTGAGGAAAGACTGAAGAACGACAGGCGCACGGTAGGAGCACGACAGTAGCCGGGTCCCTACTGCCGAAAACGCGCGACATGGACACGGTAGGAGCACAGTAGGAGCACGGTACCCTATGTGAAAACCGGCCTTAATACTGACACGACGTTACCTCAATGATTGCACCGACATGGACACTGCTAGAAACGTTTGGGGTTGCCCATGTTATATGTGGTCAGGGTCCGGATGTGGTTCGGATTCCACATAAAGCTGAAAATCCCTTATTTGTCCGGCTATTCGGCTATTAATGAATGGCTCTTACTAAGAAACAGACGACCTTAATTAGTGGCAATGACTACACGAATTCGTCTACACTCATGACACTCATTCACCCATTTATCTACAATTAGCGCCTTAAAGTTGAATAATAAATTACTATTAATAAAAAAAACGGATAAATAATTGAAAGCATACAATTGCATTTTTTTTTTATTTTATTATTATTTTCGAATAAAACCTAATCCTTATGCAGTCCTTGAACGCTAAGGAGTCGTTTGTCAGACTTTTTCCAAAACTTCCCTTAAATATTGTGTAACTCATACACGATGGAAAGTACAACAGAACAATCCTAACTACTACAGTATTTCAACTGGGGGGGGGGGGGAATTAAAATTGTGTATCAATATTCTTGTTGCATAACTGGTATTTATTAAGAGATTAATTTAAATTTGGCAATCACGATTTTTGCATTAGAGAGTTTAAATAAAGAATGCGTTGATTTTTTTAAAGTAAATGTACAAGATGAAAAAGATGTTAGCTTTAAGACATAATTTAATTATATTCATAAATTAATAAATAATTTAGAAATAATCTAACTTGAAATAAGAAATAAAAGGGAAAAACAAAAGTGAAAACAGTAGACAATAAAACACAAACACATACAAAGACATCAAACTGCTTAGATTGTACAAAAAGAAGGGTAAGAAAAAAACGCCTTGCTGAAAAAACCTGCAAATGTTCACTGATGAGGTAACGGAGAAGGGAGAAAGAAAAACGAATACCCAACAACCTGGGGTTGTTTAAAAATGTGTTATTCATTCGTGGAGAAACATTAAATGGAAAGAATAGTTATATGGCTGGGGCAGTGATGTAAAAAGGAGTGGTCAGCAAACAATTAGAATATGCTTATGGTCAGTTGACAGACCGCTGGGCTGAACACTTCTACAGGGGTTGCAAGTAAAGAAAATAGTTATTTTTTTTTTATTTTTGATATAATTGTTTATAAATATCAAACGTAATAGAATTATATTTAAATTATATTTTTACGCCATAATGCCATTTAATTGGATCTTCTTGTAATGTATGAATAAAGTTATTTTTCAATTCATTTCAATAATTTTTAAGTTCAAAACATGAACATTATTTAGATAATTAGATAAATTATATATTACTTAGTTAGATATGTAAAATTTACAATTAAAATAAATTTATTAACAGTTATAAGTATTAAAGCACCTGCACGCAAAATTTAGTATAGATGTCACTGAATGTAATCTTTTTTAGTTTTTGTTATCAATAAATATATAAACACATAGTATGGCTTTCAAAGCCAGCTACAAAATTAAAGGGAAAAGGAATGAAAAATAAAAAATCATACCGATAAATAAAGAAAACGAATCTACAGTTCTAAGTACTTGTGTCTTAGTGTTTAAATATTGATCCCCGTCACAGAGCTAAATTCAGTTTTCTTTTAAGGGAGTTCGTCCGACCGGCTCAGGCCGGCGCTGAATGGAGTTTAGTTCAACGTTTCGCCGCCACTGTCGCCACGAGTAGCTGAGAGAATGCCTTGCTTTTGGCATAGGAGAGTAACAGCACTCTTTCTGCATGTCCCGAGCACAATGGAGAATAACTCCCTCATTTATTGTAAACTTTATCAATAAATATGTTATGTATTATTAATCTACTCTTCTGGCTAAAGATAATTGTACAAATATAAACTCGAAATTTGTTCAGACGTCAGTTATAAAATAACAATTGGTTACACTTTTCTAAACAATGTTGTTATTGATAGGTTTAATTACCTCTAGGTTGGTTAGTACCATTTGTCCACTATATTCTCAAAATTTGAATAAAATATATCGCACGGTTTGTTAGTGAGTTAGGAACCAAGAAAGGCCATATTAGCCGCTTTAGGTAGCCACATCTCCGTAAAAGTTTGTTGTTGATTTTTTCCCTCGACACACTAATTACAATTAACAAGACAAAAAATTTTATTCAAAAATATTTCAAAAATAATTTTCGATCGAACACCCTTAACCATTCAACACCTGCTTCTCCAATTGAATGAAGACCAGCTAATCCTTCCTGAAAAGGAACGCATTGGGCAGTCATTAATTATGTGACCCATAGTTTAAATTAAATTATAAATACGAAAAGCATGTTATTACTTTTAAGTTACCACCTTTTAAAAGAGTATCATCATCACAACCCGTATTGTTTTACATATAACGATAAGATCTGTATGTTATCTTATTACAATTTAATTCATTTTATTTCCAATACATAGCTCATTTAATTTTCCATTTCTTACTTTATTAACATTACTTTATAGATAAAAATAATTGTTTAAGGGTTTGAAATAATATAAGGACCAAGTGATTTGTTTAAAATCTAAAAATATAGATTGCCTTAACTGATGAAAATTGGATTCATTTACTTATTAACTAAAATTATTATTTCATCAACTTACAAAGTTCGTATAAGTTTGTTTGTGACTGGCTTCATTTTCTTCATTTCACTTAACTATATTAAATTTTACAAAGTAAAAACGATAGGCCTATAGGCCTACTATCTATGTGAATATTTCACAATTAACCAACAGCAATTTAAAGACGTATAGTTATTTGTAATTTGACATTTACTAACTTCAATCATAGATACGAACTATAGAGTTTGATTAATAAAAACAAACTAAAAGTACGACCTCTGTCGATATAATATCGAGATATATTATCGAATCATATATTCATAAATTACAAAAACTAATACTCAAAATGGGCCCGCAAACAGGAATCACAGGAGGTGAAGATGTGCAAAACGGGCAGTGTACATTTCATTAGCATTGCTAAATCAGCATCCCACAGTTAATGGAGACTTCCCCTACCAGCCCCCTCTTCTCTCCCCCCCCCCCACAATTCAAACTCCCGACACTCATGTTTCCTAATTATATCAATTATACGTTTGTTAACTAAACAAATCCGAGGGACTCCTCGGGCACGGTCCGTAATGTACCATCACTTCCATTTACAACGGAATCAATTACGTGTTTACAGTTGTGAATCATTCGACCCAAGGAAGACTACACCACTCTTGCATTAGCTTTAACAATGTACCCATCACTATTGATTTTATAAACAATAAGAGAGATATCTCATCCAAAGCTTAATTTTGTGTCTCTAATTACCAGCTGTTTTGAGGTCTAGTAGCGGAGCGCTAGTGTAGTCCCATGTAAATGTAATGCAGTTTAAACCAGCTGTGGTGGCAGACCACACTAACTAACCAAATTACAGATATAAATATTCCTATTACATGAGGTATTTATGTACAAGCAATAAAATAAAGAATATCACCCACATCTACGTCACTGAAAATATACTATTAGTAGAATTTATTCATTTAAATTGTTTATATTTTTGTTGACATTATATACCGAGCGTAAAACTGTGCATCACATTACCCGCCATACGTTGGGTGGGTGGGAGGTCTCTAATGACATACGCTATTGAACGGGTGGGTCCCCATGTTTATGAAATATGTTTTTACGCTTCTTCAGCGAATTGTTCACACAAATAATACAGGAAAAGCTTTCTACACTGTAAACATAAGTCTGAATTCGGTTGAATTCTGTACACGTTAAATAGTAATTAGACTTTAAACTCTTTATTAAAAATATGTATGCTGTCGTTTTCAATATTCAAAATTTATACAGCAGTCAAGTTGAAATTACCACATACGACATAATCGTTTTGGATCAATTAAATCTAATTAACGTTAATAAAGTTACTAAATTGTCAACTTCCACGTTGCATATCAGCCTTAATAACTGTCTGCATATCAGCCTTTTAATAGAACGAAACATTGTTTATGTATTTGATATACAAACCCACATTTCAGGACCTTAATATACTCGTACTTGTTTTAAGTATAATTTTGTGTAAAAAATCCGTTTCCGAAATTTGTTACGTCAAGTTAGTATTTTTTTGATGAAATGTTACTCCTTTATGTAACAAAAGAAATAAATAAAACAATATCCCTGATACTCAATACTACACCTAAAACCGTTAATTCGGTTTGTTTTTGTATGGATACATTTTGCATACAGTTTGTCATATGTTTACATAAAACTCGTATCTATTTATTCACACATTTTTCTTTCCAACATAATTCTTTGTCGTTAACAATATGTTATGCTAAAACACATGATTTATTTCCCTGTGTTTATTTGTCTTAAATTACCATGTAACGTCATCGTTGGTCTCTTGGTTGTTTTTTTTTCACTATTTATTTTTTTATTTTAAAATTGTCAACTGATTAAGAGCAAAAGAAGATAGTTGAATGTTCTATCAACAAATATAACGTTCAAAAAGTTATGAATGCACGTAAACGCTCATTCATTATATGTGGTGGATTTAGTCTCATTCGTGTCCATCATTATTGGGTGGGAGGTCCCCCCGCCCTCAAAGACCCAAATTACAAAATATGGTAATTATTATGCGCAAGCAAGGGTGGGGTAATGACAACTATATTTTGAAAAAATTGTCTTAAACAAGCATAGACCACCCATTTCTAACCAAATTAAAGTTTTCCAAATCACACTTGCGACTACTGAATGAAAGCTATCAGAGTTACAGGTCACGTGATTCGATAACTTTGACCGAAACAACAGAAAGTTTTTTAGGGAGAAATGTAGTACTGTTTTAGCACTGCGCTCACAATTCCGCTCCACTCAATTTGGAGTTCCGGGCCCATTTTAATTGTCCATCCGGCATCGGTCACGCTGGCCCAATCACCCCCAATCAATGCATTTCCCACCAAACCTCGTTCCACGAAACTGACTCTTGCAACAAAAAACCAAAATAAACAGTTGGCGCTTGTTCATTGTATTGACAAACCTCTTGAAATTGCATTACGCCAAATTGCGGAGTAACGTTATTTTTGGTATTGAATTAGTGTTTAACAAGCGGCTTGTTGCACCGTATTTCTACCGGCTTAGTTAAAATCGCATTTGTTATTTACTGGTTACTGCGAGGTACAAATAGAAATATTGTTCCTACAAAGCCACACGTTCACAATACGTTTATATTATGCTTCGCTGTTTTGAAATTTGTCGACGATTACCGAATAAAAATGCATAATTATTGCAATAGTTGTTTATTTAGTTCAGTAGAATGCTCCTAACAATTTCTCTTCCCTAAATATATATATATAAGAAATATTTTCGATGAAGATAACTAATGATTAAGTATGTGTAAATATAAACTCTCAAAATGGAGATCAGGTTAGGATTTTAATCTAAGCAATATAATAAAAGTGGCTTTTACAAATTAATTTTGAATAACTACTTTAGTATACATGCTACAAATCTTACTTCCTGCATAAAAAACAAAAGAAAACTATCAATTATCAAATTCAAATAAAACGAATAAAAAAAAGGACAAATGTTGAAATGCCCGATCAAAGGAGGACATTTTCAATTTTAAAATCTATTGGTATGACTGACACTAAAAATGCTAGTCGATTGTTCGACTACTGCGATGTTTGTGTCATCACAATCTATATTTTTCGTTACTTACTGACCAAAACTTATGTATGAGGAATATTTTAAACGTTATCATATAGCGCATTGGGTTTGCTTTTGATATTTTGAATACATACGCATAGTTTAGAAAAACAGGTTGAATATAAATATGTTTTATACTTTTTTACAATAAAACTAATTAGGAATACGCAACGCAATTCCAACGCGCAATTTGATTCTTGATCGAATGGAATCTGTTTGGGCAAAATCCGTTTAAAAATAACTGTTTGATTTGGGTACGCGTGATCGTATGTCCGAATCGAAAATAACATAGTTCTTATTGGATTAAAACCAACAGAATCGACCTTGGCCGACATCCTCCGCAGACTCTAAAGGAGGATTGACCTCTCCTTTAGTTAAAAAAATTAAATACTCGACTAATAATTGTTGAAGTAAGTTTTACTGTAAGACTTGGCAGATACGATACTGGTGTCAAACAAGTCCTTCTCGAATACTCACTTAAATATTGTCTCAATTACTCACGGTCCACGGAACTTGTACCTAACCATTCTGCTACTTGAATTACACGATATACGAGATGACAATGTCAAGCCCCTCCTTCTTAATGGACTTCATTGCAAGCTAATGCAAGAATCATATATAAAATAACATAGCAGAGAGGTGTTAAAATAGCATATAACCAGAAAGTAAGACTTAAAAGATACCAATTACATCGTACTATCGAGACACAAATAGCATAATTGTTATAATCATGTCCAAGCCCCACTTTAATGCATGAACGAGACAAAAAAATGCATTACAAAAATATATAAAGTATTGTTACGGATCATAGTAATTGCCAGGAAAGCCATCCTCCTGGTAGCACTTCCGTTTTTCAAGGCCAGTCCAGTTACTCCAAGAAGGCGATAGAAAAGCAATTAATTTGCTTGTAGGTTGAGCAAAAACCTTCCCGAAATTGCGCCCAGAAGAACCTAGATCCCCCTTCTTGAATCATCTCGATAGTTTCAAAACCTTCTAGACTCGCAACGGTACCATGCCTTGTATAAAAGCACTCCTTAGTCGGTCAATTTCAGTGGAAGTGAGCCTTCGGGCTTAAGTCTGCAGTGAAAGTGAGTCAAGTCACACGGTGCACCGGTACTGCGCCGCTGCCGTCACAGTAGCCTAAATTAGGCGGCAGAATGGAATGCAGGATGTAAGCAAACTAGGAATACTTGTAAACAATAGGTGGTACTGAAGAATGTATTGAATCTTGGAGTTTCCACTTGCGGGTCATTCATATGCCTGTAAAACGTGATAGGAAACACGGAAAATAACTAACTTACGGCAAATCGCAAAAAAAACTTCATACATTTTTATTTATGATGAAAAGCAAGACTATTTACATAAACTGTTTTGTCTTTGGTGTTTTAAATTTTTTTCACATCTTTTAACAGTTAAAAGAGCCCAGCCTCATAGGTAATACTTGTTTTTTTCTTCATTTTTCAACTTTTTTATAATGTTTACATTTAGCTAACGCTTCGCTGCTGCCATTGTGCTTTTTTTACTAACTTTGTTTCTTGAAAACTGATTTTTATTTAGTTCATTGCTTCATGACTAAATCAATAAGTTTTTAAAACTACAAAACACAACATGGATATGGAATTAGTCAAAAAGTAACGTTATATAACAGCTGATCAGTAACAGCTGCTGACCAATTGTTTGATATCACATCAATGTAATATATTACTTACAAAAATGTTAAATAAAGCTGGAAAATGGTTCTAAAACAATTTTCCATACAGTACCTTACTGGGTACTCCAACCCAGTAAGGTGCTGTACCCACGGTACAGCAATAAAGCATCTTAGTAATAAATGGTTTTATACTATACTAGGGGACACCCCTGCACGCTACACGTGCCAACCCCGACACACGCTGCGCTCGACACACCTATAAAAAATAGTAGATTAACTATTTAACGTAAAATCACAATATTAAATTTAGTTACAGTATCTCACTCACACTAATTGCGTTGCTAGTTATTTAGCCTATTTGAAGCGTGTTCATTTAATTTATTTTTGTTTAACAGCTGAAGATTAAACTCATAGAAAAATATTAAAAATGCATCAATAGTATGTCAAATATTCAAAATAGACATGTTTATTTATTTATAAAACCGCTGTTAATAATTTACTAAAATAAACCCAATGTTATCCTTATGGAACAATCTTTTAGGGGTGATTTCTATCCCTTAGGAGTACTTTATCAAGATGAAAATACTTTAGTTGTCCTATTTAAGACCTAAAGAAACAGTGAACAAAATGTCAGCTTTGTACCTACATGAGAAGTTGAAGAATGAGTAATGAGTGAGGGAGTCAGTCAGTGAGGGCTTTGCCTTTTAAATATATAGATTCTAAATTAGATTTCCAATAGGCACCTGGAGGAGAAAAATCAACTGTGAGCACTTATGAATTGTACATTTTAAAAAACACATTATACGTTGATAATAAAACACTTATGCTTTATACTTGTTTTCAATTAGTTTGGGAACGAAAAAATACAATAACAATTTTTTTTTTATTTAATATTTAGGGTACATTGTTCCCTTTAAACTATATCCAAATATTGTATAAACTTGTCTTTTTAGATTTGCTGTAACTGTTTGATATGTATGTGTAACTAATCTATTTGATCTTATATTTTAATTAAAATCAAGTTTAAAGCTGGCTAAGCAACTTTCATTCAACAACGGTATACAGAAACAACGTACCAATATGTGTGCTGTAGCTGAGCTAAACTGCTTTTAATAAACAACTTAATTAAGCAGCTTAGTGATGCCAACTGCTTTCAGCTAAGCTGCTTCTTTCAAACACCAGTTTGGTACATCTCTAGTGTTATATGGTCATATTCCAAAATATCCCTTCCACAGTTTGGAACTTATTAGAAATGTTATTGGCACATTATAAGTGCCTTGACTATGTTCCGCTTCAGGACATTTTCCAGGAATGAAATCGTCAAAGGGAAGGCTGCTGCGGCGCAGGTGTGTTTTGAGAGGGTACATTTTGGTCGCGGCGTAGTACCGGTGCACCCAAGGGACAGCGTGTAACTATGACAATACCCCTAGCAGTTTCAGATATTTTTCGAACACAGACTAGAGTGTGTTAAGTGACTTTTATTACTGTAAATAATAATTAAATAGTTTATTATTGTAAATAATAGTTAAATTGTTAAAATAGTGTCTGTCTAGTAATATAAATCTGTAAATATAATGTAGTGTGCAATTTAGTTAATTTGTGAGTGTAAATAGAAGTAACAATAAATAACCACAAAGTGGCATCGCTTATTATTTATGACCATGTGCACTGTAACAGTATCCTCGACAAACTGTTTTTAAAAACTACAAAACAAGGCCCGCGATCACAGCCAGTTAACAATAAACATTCTAGTTTTATATTTATCTACTTTTTATATAACCTAAATTGTTATAACCCTTAGGAGACAAGTTGCTCCGTGTGGAGATCCCTCACACTTCACTACCCCGAGGTAAGAAGGTGCGCCAAGAGGGCGCCATTATATCACCAGCTCCTTGTTACAGATGCCATCTCGGCATTAGGGAGTTGGAATAACGGAACCCCTCCGAATGGTAAGGGTGGCTAAGGACATTTCAGACGGGCGTGAGGGCATGTGTGTCTGTTCGGGGTTCAACTAATGACAGTCAGCAAATACCAAGGTACAAGATTTCATGAGACTATAAGAAACAAATTTTCTTATATTAAATCGACACTTCTCAGCAGTCGCTACTAACACGGTTATGTTGACTGAATCAATATATCTAAGTTAAGATTCTATCCCAAATTAAGAAAACGTTAACTTTTAGGCGTCTTTGGTTCCTTTGTGAGCCCCTCTAGACTGGGTGGTAAGATGGATTACACAGATATTGATCACCATAATTTAGTTACCTCGTCGTGTCTAAACCGTACTTAAGTAGTGTTGAGTGACGTGTCATTTCCTGGTAATTTTACCAAAAATTAATTTTTAGTAACTACCTGTAATATAAATCATACAAATCATTTCTTTAGTTAAATTATACTAAAAATATAAAAACAAAAAGAAAGAGAGGAAATAAACAGAGGTCGTGTCAAATATTGTGCTAAATTGGTGTCGAATTACAAATGTGGAGTGCCGAGTAGTTCTCCTACGGTAGAGCCAGCACCGTTGTAAGTACACAGTACCTCCCCTATTAATCTCCGAATTCTGAAGGATAAACGTTGAAATTACAACTACAGATTTATAAAGTTGTAAGTTGTTATAAATTTTTATCTTCCTCTGAGGCACTGAGGTCATAAGAAAGTCGCGTGTTTTTTTGTTTTGATTTTTTCTCAGTGATAACGTGATTAGAAATTTACGATAACCTACCTGCATTTATATTACTACTAAGGTGTATATATACTATCTGGACATAGTGGCTTCAAATTTTTAATTTCAAAACTAGCAGATTTCCAGGCAGTAGCAATTGATGGTAATCATTGGCAATCCTACACCATCTTTATTTTATTTAATTCAATTGCAGAGATTTAGAGTTTGACGCGTATATCAGCAGGCCCATATCTATCTAACTATAATTACCATTAACGGTTTTCAGAATATTGGAGCATCAATTAATAAATTTAAAAAACGTTGCAAAAATGAAGTCGTTTCAATCGATACTTGTGGAATCACCCAATGTGAGGCGCTAGTGTCAACCAATTTGAATCAATCTGGCTGATTTTTTACTATTGATATCATCATTTATTTTATTTAATACAGATTAAATTAGCAATTAGATTCATTGCTTGTAACTTCGTTTGGTTATACTTAATTTTAATACACTTTCTTGGTGTATATATAAAAAATAAATCACCAAGTTCCAGAGACCACTACCCAAGTTAAAGACTGCTAATATTTTTTAAACGTCTTTTTTTGATAATCAATACAGAATCCCTTCATTATTTTATCCATGCGTATTTTCCTTTTGCTTTACGCCTGGACCATAGGTCGAACAATAATACACGATTATACTTCAAAATACAAAGAAACCGATTGTTACTGTACGAAAATCTCAACAGTTCAAGTTTATAGAGAATATAATTATAAACAATATAATATACAAACTCAATCTGCACTATAGTCATACTTTATATTGTAAAATATAATTAATGTTATTAATTATTAAAACAATATGCTGAATCCGTAATGAAAATGCACTTACAAATAATTCACATAAAATGCGTACAATGTTATAAATTTTCACTAAAATACGCACTATCAAATATTTGCATTAAAGCTTGTGCAAATGAGCTGTAAATTTCTGGCAGAACTCTTTTCGTCAATTTAAAATTATTCTCTCTTGCGTTTCAACTCAGTCCAGCCTGATTGTATTTCAATAAAAGCCAAACAAACATCCCTTGTCCGCATTTAACCAATCGCATTCATTGAATATATCCGAAGACAAGTCGGAATACATTTATTTAATTTTAACAAATCTTGTTCATTTATGAACAAACATTAAGTAAAGTATTTAATGTATAAATAATTTTAAAACGATGCTACAAGGGTGGTATTAAAAAGTTAATAAAGGAAATAAATATAAACACTGTTGGTGCAGAAATGATATGTACCCGATTTTGAAGGTTATTTACAAAGAACCTAAATACCTATAAAAAAAGTCACGCCACTGTTTTCTTCGTTTAGTTATACGTTATGACATATGTATTTTTAAATGTTATTGTAAGTTAAAACAATTTTTTTACTCTTTTTTTAACAATAGATGTTCAGAAATGTTAACTAGTTTTGACTGCACGTTTAATTTACATTTTATTACTCAAAGCCCGTTAATGCATCGCTTTTATTTTTTAATATATGGTCAACAGGAATGTTTTCTATAATTTTTATTCATTTCAGAATTTTTACTTTTCAAGGAAAACAGTTCTTGTCAATTTCCTGAAAGAAGGTTTTTTGGCTTCTAGAGATCGTAAAATTTATTTAATTTTATCGTAAATTTATTAAAATCAATTTTAAAACGATGCATTTACTCACGCATATTAAATTTATGTATCGTAACTATACATTTAATGAGAATTAAGAATTGACGAAGTAATTAATTTTACGAACTCAAGAAGCCAAGAAAACGTTGTTTCAGGAAACTGATAAGAATGTTTTATTTTCAAAATTTAAAATTCTGATACAAGTGCTAAATTGATGCATAGTGAAATTCAGATAAAATTTCGGAACTTTTCTTATTCCAACTGTTATGAAAACGTATAATAAAATTTAAAAACGAGGAAAACAGCGGTGTGATTGGATTTTTCGTAGGCCTCTTAGTTTCTTTCTAAACAGACTTCAAACTCGGGTACACATAATTTCTGCGCCGACAGTAAATGGCGTAAATCAATGCAGGAAGTATTATAACCTCAATTTTAACTTAAGTGAAACAACAGAAAACAGCGCGCCGTGTAAGCGCTTGGGGTTTGATGTGGACGCTTGTTTTCGTCTATTCATTATTTAAGCCCCGGGAAATGGTACGTCATCAGCTTACGTCCCGTTAAAACCCTTTCTTGGCGCACGCTAAGTTGGAGCGACGTGCTTCTAAGCCAGACACAATGAGATTTAGTCTAACACACCAACCAACCAGTCTCGTGTTTTCCTTTTTTATTTATTTACGCCTCGATTCCAGAGTTTTTTATTCGCTCGGACGAAACTGCGAATCTAATTTCAGCAGATTAGGTGCAAAGAACGGGTTTCAAGTTGGGTGGATCGTTTTTTTAAACTTGATAAATTTTGTTTTTAAAAACAACTTAAAACCACGATGATAAGTAAGACGTTTCATTTAATTATAACAGCTGCCTGAAAAATTCATTACACTATCATAATCTAAAAGCACTTGGTATTGACAGAAATTTGTAATTCAATTTGTGATGTATTGACTGGCTTATATTTTTCAAGGGATGTCTGTTAACACAAATGTACTGCGCTTTTTTTATTCCTGGTTCATTGCGATTTTCGTCTTAGTTGTAAAAGTGTCAGTACAACTGAGAGTTAAGAAAGCCGCGTCTTAATTCATCAAAATGTCCACTCTGAAGGCTGTGGGAAGCCCTCGATGTACGTAAGTGTCATCACCTGTTGGAATGTAAACAATGGTGTTTGTAATATTGAGGAGGTTAGATCTTTCAAAATATCGAACCAGAGAAGGTTGTTAGATTGGTTTTATTCACATTCGATTGTAGGGCTCCGCTCCACTGGACTTTAATGTTTTACTTAATCTAATGCCGTAAAGATTTACTTAATCTTTACTGGACTTAATCTAATACCGTTATTTATCTATTAAATTAATCTTCAGATGTTAAAAAAAAAAACAAATGAAATGAACACGATGAAATAGGCTAAGTAATATCATTAGGTGTTTATACTAATAAATAGGTAGCAACGCTAGTACTGTAAGTGAGATACTGTAAATAAATGTAATATTGTGATTTTATGTTATACAGTTAATCTACTATTATATTAAGTCAAGTTACAGGTCGAAGGCCGAAGTGTAACGATCTCAGCGAGTGACGGGGTTGACACGCGAAGCATACAGGGGTGTCCCCTAGTCCAGTATATACTGTATAAGGCGTTCATACTATATGTATATACGTACTGTGTGTATTTAAAATTTCACTACATATTTTTATTACCAGCTCTTATTCGTCCATATTGTGAAATGCTTCCAATTTATTACATCACGATTATTATTGGATACTACGAATAGACTTATCTGATTGTTTTTGTAAATTATTATTATTAGATTGCAAGTACTCACTGTATACAAAAGCAAACCTACTGCCTTACGTTTAGAAGGATTTTCAAATCACTCTAAAGATTTTTAAATGATTTTTAAGATCTTTTCCGTAAATATAATACTACTACTTTTTCTGTTCCCGTTAATTAATTCATTACCGCTTGATAACTTTCCTATTGCTCAAAAAACTTTTCCCCAATCATTTTTACGACCTCTGTGGTATTCCTTATCCGCTAGGAATCCGAAAACCCTGGGCCTTGTCCCTTGCCAAGAACTTGCACTCGGAGAGCGCATTCGGCGGTAAGTCAATCATTGGATTTACCAGTTTGTGATAAACTTTAGTGGCCACCTAACCTAACCATAATTGCAATAAAAAACGTAGTGGTAGTGAATTAACGGAAAATGTCCGATTTGTATAAGTACTTTAAAATGTCCGAGAAACATTTCATCAACAGATGAATATTGAACCGAAAGGTCGGTTGAGATCCGTTGCTCCTTCATTATTAGCGATACCAGCGCCATACCGGAGTGTGCTGCCGATATTGCGTGCTCGGTGTTGAAGGAACAGCCGTTCTTGGGCGTTTAAGTGATGAATGGAGTTAATTTGGACCGCAATTCCGCTCTGTTTATTGGTTCCTCTGTAAATACGGTGATGGAAGGCTGCACTTTGTTAACTAGCGGAGCTTGTGAGATACAATCCGCCAGCATGACTATTCTGGTTTGTAATTTTTACTGACGTGACTAATCACGCTTTTATTGGTTACGTCTGACAAGTTGGTCGATAAATCGATATAACATTTACAACAAACTCGATTTGGTTTTTGATAGTTTTTCTAAGTTTTTCGCGGTATAATAATACAGTACTTGTACTGTATTTACTTACAGAGTGAATATCAGAGTTATCATTAAATATATTATTTAATTTAGGTAAACGACTTGCATAACCATTTTCTTTTTAAACAAATATCCACACAAAATAGTTAAAAATGTGAAATTATAGTTTAGTTTATACACTTAGAAATACGCAAACTGAAAGATGTCTAGTTCAAAATAAATAGAAAGCTAATGGTATACTTTGGACTATACTGAATTAAATGTTCCGTTCACCTCTGAAAGTATTATATAAATGGACCTTTTCCGTCTATATAAATGGACTTCACTACCACTACTTTTTTTATCGCAATGACGGTTAGATTAGGTTTTTCTAAAGTTAATCACAAACTGGTAAATCCAATGATTGACTTGCTACCGAATACGCTCAGCGTGATAAGATAAGGCCAGCGATATCGGTTTCCTAGCGAATAAGGAATACCACAGTGGACGCAAAAGTTATTGGGGAATAGTTTTTAGATCAATAGAATATTTATCAAGCAGTTGTGAATCAACGAAAACAAAAAAAGCAGTGGTAGTGAATTAACGTAAAATATCCATATTAATTATTGCCTATATAAATTACTCAAGAGTGTATAGGTAGTCGTCCTATTGGATTTATATCCCATAACAGCAAGTTTAATGAGGTGTAGTCCTGTGACTTACCAATGTGTCAGAAAACTATAATTTTTCCATGAAGCCTCTTTCTGATAGACGAAATATGTATTTTCAGTGATTCCATATAAAGTGAGTGGTTCAATAGTCATCCAAGGCTATGTGGAGTACACTGGAGCGGGTGCCATGCTATTGCATGTGTACATTGTTAATAACTAACAGGTGAACGTATAAAGGAGCAAGTCGGGCATTAAAACTAACTTCTGATGTTCTCAATGCTCCAACCTACACTTGGGAGGGAGGAATGTATCCAAGCACGAGCTGAATTTGCACACTTGATTTTCATTAACATGAATAATTTAAATCCATGTTACAAACACGGATATAATGTAAATATGAGCCCAGTAATTGGATGATACTTAAGGATTCATTAACACTTGATGCATGATAAATTACACTCATTATTGACATAGTCAAAATGTTTAAATCCTACTTCATAATACATTCGATAGTAAAATTACATGTAGGAGATTAAAAAAAGTATGCTCTAATAATTAATACTAAACAATGATGATCGGTTAAACTAATACCACAGATAACTAAATCTACCCATATAGCTCATTCCCGTACTAAAAAGTGTTTACAATGTTTTCGTAGTGTGTCAACTGTCCGCTTTAAAGCGCGTCGAGCGGCTGTCAACTGGGCGGCGTTGCCAGATTGAACTCATTCGACTATCCATATTAAAAGCAAATATTACAATAGTAAATATCAGCTGATAATAATAATTGAGGTTTAATACTTGTTCGATCCGACAACGTCGCATCCTAAATTCACGGTCGTGTAGTGCGAGTTGCCTACATACTCCTTCAACATCGCGCACGACTTAACCGTATACTGTGAGCCATCTGGGTAGAGTTAGTTATCTGTACTAATACTAAACAACTGAAAAGTTATCATCTTGGTCGAAATTACGCTATTCGATTATTGTAGTCAACTGACCAATAACTATTGACCAGCTTTGATTGGGGGGCCTATAAGACTTTATTCAACGTCCATGTTTTGGAATACAAGTATTGTACTCCCTTAGTCTGCCTCCCTTCTTTCTGGCACTGAAAAAAAAATAAAAATCCCACAGTGTAAAAGTACAAGAAAAAAACTTCGAATGATCAATCTCATTCTTAAATGTTTACAATGTTTTTTACATAACTTTTATGTATAGAATAAAAGAATTTTTTTTCTATTGGATTTAGTTATTGTTTAACTTTATCTGCACGAGTTCTCTTTTAGTTGGAAAAAATGTCGTCACTGTCGTTAGTTACATATTAGATTAGGTTATAGGTACAAGGCACTAGGCCACGAATTAATTTACTACGAGAGATAGGGCACACAAACTTACCTCAGTCATGTTTACTGTGTATTATGTTATTGCAGGTAAGCTTGGTGTAGCCTTCTCTTATAATATTAATTAACCAATTACATATGAAATTTGTTCAGTTGAAGCGTTATTTGCCGAATATAACAACTCCAAAAAAACTTGTCATATACGTGTTTACTACGCTTGGAGTCACTGCAGCTAACGGTATTATGTACAATTGTGACAGTTGACTGTTGGAATGTTTGGTATCCGGTTTCCTGTCGCTATAAACACAGGTTTTGTTGCAGCTAATCAGTCTCAAGGTCGCCTACAACTGCAACTGCATTGTACACGGCTAATTACGTCTGTTACCGTGCGCAAGACTTCGACATAAATCACACTTCAAAATACTTAGAATTGGAACTACTTGATTTCCAACTGTTCAAATGTTAGCTCACCCTTTAAAAGTATTCAGTTGTTTAAATTTTTCATTAGTAATTTATTTGTCATGTAATTTTCAAAATATTATATCGGCCTAAAATAATTTCTGACAGTAACACATGACACTGAGTGTCCTAAATATTGTTAAATGACATCGTACAGTCATCACAACCATTCCACGAACAGTCGACTCTTGGTGGCCTCCCCACCCACCCTAAGACTTAGCTGTCGTCACACCCACCTCCCATCACGTGGACAGTACGGTATTATGACTTTTGTTTGTCCAAAATTACAGTTTCACAAAACCTAACTTAGTATAGTCCTTTGATACTCTATACACTCATACAGCAATATAGCAACATTACATAACATTTAAAAAGTAACAATCAATTAAAATGCATTTTTTTAAACATCGAAATGAAATATTTTATTAAGATCATTTAGTAATTTGAAATTTCTACAAAGGCAACCTCATGAATAGAATCGTTGTTAAGAGTTTAATGAAGGGGGGAAAACTGCCATTTAAAATCGGAAAGTAAATAACTAAACGAAAATAATATGTTACTACCTAGGAGTTACTGGTTGAATAATTGTTTAATTTGAACGGAAAGTAAACAACATAAAATAACTACTTCCCATAACAAACAGCTCTATGAGAACCAGAATAATTTATATTGAGTTTTCAGATAAACTGCACTTGCGACTATCAACATCGATATTAGACCAACCGAGTCGAAATCATCGATATTACTCTTATCTGGTTTCATTCATTTGGTTACAAATACTCCTTAAAACTATATAATAAATTTTTCTGCATGTAATAATTATTGTTAGGCTAGTTCTTTATTTTGACAACAACAAACAAACAAAAAACACACGCACGCACGCACGCACGCACACGCACACAACTATTGAGAAAATCTTTACTGCTAAAAATTGACTCTCAAATACAGCATTATGTTGAATCTCAGTTGGGATATTCATAAAACGAAGTGTAAAATTGTTGCCCGAAAGTTCTTTAATGCGTTACAGCTACAACCATATCGTTAATCTAAATATATCCTTTCAAACAACAATTTGAACTGACCGTGTAAAAGATGACTTTACTCTCAAGGTGGTCGTGACTTTGACTAGGGTTATCACTAGCACAAACTTCAATTCACAATGTCACACGGCAAGCTCAACCTGTTCAATAAGCCAACAATTTTATTTTCTGTTAGTAGGACCATTCGGTTTGCAGTAGTACTTTTTTTGAAGAGTAGTAATATGTTTGACATAAATGGATTTTAAAACAATAAACTTTGACAGGAGCAGAAAGTGCATGTTGTGTTGTGCGAGTGTTGCTGTGAGGCGCGATAGTGTGGGCTACAACACGGTCAAGGTCAAATAGCCACGGAGATGAATGAAACGCAGGTAAACAGCGGGCAGGTGAACGGCCTAGCGGGCAACGCACGCACGTACTGCATTCCTCGGGGCACTCGGCCTTCACAGTCGCAACACAGCACTACAGATGTGCACTGTGAACGGCCTAGCGGGCAACGCACGCACGTACTGCATTCCTCGGGGCACTAGCGGCCTTCACAGTCGCAACACAGCACTACAGATGTGCACTGTGAACGGCCTAGCGGGCAACGCACGCACGTACTGCATTCCTCGGGGCACTAGCGGCCTTCACAGTCGCAACACAGCACTACAGATGTGCACTGTGAAACGCAGGTAAACAGCGGGCAGGTGAACGGCCTAGCGGGCAACGCACGCACGTACTGCATTCCTCGGGGCACTAGCGGCCTTCACAGTCGCAACACAGCACTACAGATGTTCACTGTGAACGGCCTAGCGGGCAACGCACACACGTACTGCATTCCTCGGGGCACTAGCGGCCTTCACAGTCGCAACAAAGCACTACAGATGTGCACTGTGAACGGCCTAGCGGGCAACGCACATACTGCATTCCTCGGGGCACTAGCGGCCTTCACAGTCGCAACACAGCACTACAGATGTGCACTGTGAACGGCCAAGCGGGCAACGCACGTACTGCATTCCTCGGGGCACTAACGGCCTTCACAGTCGCAACACAGCACTACAGATGTGCACTGTGAACGGCCTAGCGGGCAACGCACGTACTGCATTCCTCGGGGCACTAGCGGCCTTCACAGTCGCAACACAGCACTACAGATGTGCACTGTGAACGGCCTAGCGGGCAACGCACGTACTGCATTCCTCGGGGCACTAGCGGCCTTCACAGTCGAGCCACAGCACTACAGATGTGCACTGTGAACGGCCTAGCGGGCAACGCACATACTGCATTCCTCGGGGCACTAGCGGCCTTCACAGTTGCAACACAGCACTACAGATGTGCACTGTGAACGGCCTAGCGGGCAACGCACGCACGTACTGCATTCCTCGGGGCACTAGCGGCCTTCACAGTCGCAACACAGCACTACAGATGTGCACTGTGAACGGCCTAGCGGGCAACGCACATACTGCATTCCTCGGGGCACTAGCGGCCTTCACAGTCGCAACACAGCACTACAGATGTGCACTGTGAACGGCCTAGCGGGCAACGCACATACTGCATTCCTCGGGGCACTAGCGGCCTTCACAGTCGCAACACAGCACTACAGATGTGCACTGTGAACGGCCTAGCGGGCAACGCACGCACGTACTGCATTCCTCGGGGCACTAGCGGCCTTCACAGTCGCAACACAGCACTACAGATGTGCACTGTGAAACCTAGTGCTCTTTAGTGATCTTTGAACTTAGTTTTCATTCAGGAGTTAATTTAAAACCTAAGCAATATAAATTATAAATATTTAAATAATAATCTGCATTTTAATTGTCTTTCTAGATAGTAAATTTAGTGTCAAACTAACAAATAGATGTTTCTAACGATAATTAATTGAATACGTAACGATAATGAAGTTACCCAAAGCATAAACTTTTGTGAGCTTTCCAAACTGAAAACAACACAATAGTGATGTACTGTTGTGTTATACTAATCTTGTTTTTAACACTATTATAGTTCTTCGTGGTTAAAGCTCCATTGTCCTTTATCATATGAAAATCGTTTTCAAAACAATTACAGAAAAAAAACATTAATTGTTTAGAAACTAAACTAAACGATATTTTACGGCATAACTTATGATGTTCATAACAAAAAAATAGATGGTGCTGTGGCATTTAATACTATTTATTTGTTATATTTTCTAAACAATGGTCGACATTAGTTTGTAACAACAACTACATTCACTCGTCTATATTCATTCGAATTGTATATTCGCCTATATCTTGACGGTCAGTATTATTTATTGACTTAATAAATACAACTTCATTATTGTCACTCATTGTCAAGGTATGTGTGAGAATGAGTTACGAAAAAATGTGGTTTATGTAAATGAACGAGTGTAATCATCGTTATAAACAAATGTCGACTATTCCTTAGAAAGTGTAATTAATTAATAGACCAATGAAAAATTAACAGACAGTGGCTAACAGCTGATCCCTTTCTAAATATATTAAGACTCTGATTAGGATCGAACTGAGAAATTTGGATTATGAAGCTGGGCTTTAATCAACCACCGACCAACTGAAAATTATCTACCTACGGAAAATGTTTTGCTGTATAAAGTTAGCATCAGGAATTATATATGAGTGTAGTACAGGTGGGTGGAAATGGCGAGAAACGTGAGTGTGGATTTCGTGGGTTGGGATGTGAATTTAGCCCCTATAACGAGTAAATAGTAAACAAAAAGAGTTCACTGGCATATATAACCTCCTTTGCGATAAACAAATTAAGGTCTTTGCTCGTTTTACTAGGGTTTTATTTGAATTAAATTATAAATTATTTCTGAAAAAAAGCGAAGATCAAACAGAATTCTGACCCGTGTGATCACTTAATTTACTCCACGTCAATCGATGTGATGAAATAATCACACAAGAGTCGTGGGAAAGGTCAGCTTTGTATGTGTGTTTTATCGCTCCCAACACATCAGCCATTACGTATATTTACGAGGTAGAAAGTTCCATCAAGTGAAGTCATTACTTCTCCTGGCTCCTGCTTATGCTAAAGAAAATTTCCGAATGGCAAATTAAAAATTAAAATCGTCTAGACCAACTAAATTTATGATAAATTAAGTTCCAAAGCAATATTTTATCAGGGTTTCCATGTCTAACACTTTTTTGCTTTTAAATTATTGTACATAATTGGTTTGTTTTAGTAAGAAAACTGTTCAAAGTCATCGTCAGGTGAAAAGGAAGCTTTAAAAATGACAAATATAACTTAATATAATATCCATGGAACGGTGATAACATAATTCTAGGGAAAAAGCTGCAGAAGACAGATACTACAACTAACGAATACAGTACAAACTAAGGAAACTAAAACACAGACATACAACTACAATTTATGAAGCACCACAAATTATCAATCAGCATTGTGATTACTGCTGTTAAATTTCAAGGGGTCATTCCTCGACCAGTTCATTCTCCATCACCAGTCCTTCCTCAGCCAAAACTGATTTCAAGGTTTGTCTTATATACAATTACAAGTGCTTTCCAGCAGGAGCTGTGTGGCATCTAGTAACAATTGATTTCAAGGAATAATCAATCATTCGTCCAGTTCAACTGATTTACAACAGTTTCCCTACCTACTTTCAATCAAAACTAATTTCAAAGGTTGACTTACGTCCAGTTACAAACGCTTGCCAGGGTCTGTGCGATCTAGTATCAATGGATTTCCAAGGGATGTAATACGTCCTGTTTCAACTGATCACCACAGGTTCTCCTTCGTCCATTCACAATGGATTTCCAAGGGATGTAATACGTCCAGTTTTAATTGATCACCAAAGGTTCTCCTTCGTCCATTCACAATAGATTTCCAAGGGATGTAATAGATCCAGTTCCAATTGATCACCAAAAGTTCTTTTTCGTCCATTCACAATGGATTTCCAAGATATGTAATATGTCCAGTTTCAATTGATCACCAAATGTTCTCCTTCGTCCATTCACAATGGATTTCCAAGATATGTAATACGTCCAGTTTCAATTGATCACCAAATGTTCTCCTTCGTCCATTCACAATGGATTTCCAAGATATGTAATATGTCCAGTTTCAATTGATCACCAAATGTTCTCCTTCGTCCATTCACAATGGATTTCCAAGATATGTAATACGTCCAGTTTCAATTGATCACCAAAAGTTCTTTTTCGTCCATTCACAATGGATTTCCAAGATATGTAATATGTCCAGTTTCAATTGATTCCCAAAAGTACTTTTTCGACCATTCACAATGGATTTCCAAGATATGTAATACTTCCAGTTTCAATTGATCACCAAATGTTCTCCTTCGTCCATTCACAATGGATTTCCAAGATATGTAATATGTCCAGTTTCAATTGATTCCCAAAAGTTCTTTTTCGTCCATTCACAATGGATTTCCAAGATATGTAATATGTCCAGTTTCAATTGATCACCAAATGTTCTCCTTCGTCCATTCACAATGGATTTCCAAGATATGTAATACGTCCAGTTTCAATTGATCACCAAATGTTCTCCTTCGTCCATTCACAATGGATTTCCAAGATATGTAATATGTCCAGTTTCAATTGATCACCAAATGTTCTCCTTCGTCCATTCACAATGGATTTCCAAGATATGTAATACGTCCAGTTTCAATTGATCACCAAATGTTCTCCTTCGTCCATTCATAATGGATTTCCAAGATATGTAATATGTCCAGTTTCAATTGATTCCCAAAAGTACTTTTTCAACCATTCACAATGGATTTCCAAGATATGTAATACGTCCAGTTTCAATTGATCACCAAATGGTCTCCTTCGTCCATTCACAATGGATTTACAAGGACTTTCCTGCATCCAGTTATGATTAATTGATATCTATGACTTTATCGTAATTTTCAGGAGTTGCCCCAGATCCAACTACATTTTATTGCGGGGGTTGTCCTTCATAAAATAAAATTGCTTCCAATGGCTTGACTAACGGTTTTAGAGCAATCCTTCAACAACTTTATACCATACGATAATAACTTAAATTTAAAAAAATCAACACTCGTACATACAGTGGTTTCACGGAGTGGAATCCCACATTTTCTACATAGGGATCAAACTGGTAGTTTACATATCACAGTCCAGAGCCTGTCCCGTCCCGGTAAACAATGCTGGGGGTTTGAACGTATTTACAACGTTAAAAAATGTAACGTGTGATGACTGATAGTCCGGTCTGTGTCGTGGGGAGAACCACATCGCCCAAAGGGGACATGGCCAACTCGTGTTTTTATCGTCCATCAATCACAGGACACCATCAATTTCAAATTAACTGTGATATGTGATGTGATTAATGATGTGACGTTGGAAGGTGTACGTCACGGGTTCCAAACGTCCCTGACTCCCAGTGGCTAGTTTGCTAGCTTGTTTCAGTCACTAGTCAGTTGGACTAGCTGTAACTTGTTTCTATTATAGATACTACCATCGTCGTGTAGGATGATTCCAAACTGAATGTTTTGTAGACCGATGCTACATGAAATAAATGCTTGAAAAGACGGTCTGGAAACGTTATAAGCGGCCCTATATTAGAACAGTGTAACGAAAAGTGTATAGCAAAAAATATACATCTAACGTTATATGAAACAATATATTTCTCTGTTATCCTTATATATTTTTGTATTATTTACACATACAAATGTCACAATAAGATCCTTAAACACGTAACATTCATTTCTGGCAAAAAAAACTCCGACCGGACAACTTGATTTTGAAAATTTATTATTATTAAATTAACCCTATTGTCTAGAGCAAATGGTAAAACTAATTAGACAAATCAATTTAGTTCAGTACATTACGTTTCTTTTTCTTCTTTTACTGAATAGAAAAAAAAGAAAAAACAAACAAAAGTTTACTACAACTTGCCTCACCCTCAACTTAAGATAGTACTTGTACGTCGGTTATCGATTTCGGTAAACTAGGTAGATCGTCCTTTACAACAAGGATTCACTAAGTAATCATAAATGCCTTTTTGAGTTCCATTGAAATAACGATTCTCGTATATGGACTACGTAGACCATCGTCGAGCGTTTGTGGACTGAGCGCGGTTGCCAAAGACTATGCCAGTCCACAGAGGGCCAACGGTGGTGTGAGGATAGGGTGCTCTCATTTCCTCGGACTATGTCACTCCCGTTCATTATGGCTACGCGGCATAGACTGATCTGCTGATTGATAGAGCGAATATGCCCTATGAACTCAATCAACACGCAACATTTCCCTATACAATGAGAAGGAAATATATTTATAGCTTGTAGGTTATTTGATATATTACATGTGTTGGGTGGCAAGCTCAATATTTTTAATTTTTACAGTAACAATCTCATAATAAACAGTATCTAAGAAAATAAGAAAAAACAAACCATCAAACAGACGAAAAATAGACGAATTACATAGATATGAAATGATTGCCTATACGTCACAAAAAACTTATAGAATAACAAAATAAAGTCACATGGCCTGTATGGAATAATAGACAAATTCATAACGAATGTGATCTTTCGGCGCTCCTACAAGATTAGATAAAAAAACCATCAATTGTAAAATAAAAATAATTGTAATTATTTATTTAAAAAATTATGTAATACATACAATATATTATGTAGACCCCATAAAGAATTGTCAATGAAAGGGACTTTCGTTGATGGCAATTCTAGTTTACCATAGCAACTATCAGTCGGCTTTCATCCCTGGATACAAGAACAATAGACACAACAGCTGTACCTGCTTTGACCCACTTTCCGGCCGGAACCGGATATTGGCAAAGCAATATAAACAGAAGCACCTTGAGCACCAATGAATATACGTTTGAAATATAATAGAGGGCGGTTGAATAATATATTGTATAGTTTAAATAAAACTTATATACAGTACTTACGTTTAGGGATGACGTCTTAACGTCTTATAACGATACTTAAGACAATCAAAAACAGCTCCGTTACCTGAAACAATAAAACACGATCAAGAAAAGACATAATTATATTTGATAAAACTATATAATTTATGGAGCAACAAGGAAACAGATATGTATGCAGGCCTACTAGTAGTGAATAATAGACTTGGTTTCAGTGTTTTGCTAAGATTGAATGATTTATTACTTTTTTCACGCCGTGTTATTCCAAATAAACGCAATACCACAACATAAATGCACTGCGACTATTGCCTATACGCAAATTAATACGGCGTTTCCTTACAAAAAAAGATATTACGCTGCTAATTTAATTCAAAGTAAAATGAAACACCTTTTATACACATATACTTATGATTTAGTATGAAGAAGATAAGAACAAAATATCGTGACGTTCGGTTAAGGCAGAAAAATTCTGTCTGCAGAAACAAGAGTCAAATTCACACAGAGGACCGCAATGACCCAGCCCGACGGTCCTCCACTGCGTCTTTAGGCGGTATCATGGTGTAAAGGCAATGCAAGTGACGATCCGCCTCTCCTACCAGACCTTGGAGCAGAGAAACGTTTAAAGGATTAGTCGCACATGTATTCGACGGAGGCTGACCAGAAAAATCAAAGCTGTTAAAAAAATATAGACAAACTTTTTATCTAGTAAAAAGAAGACTTATTTTGATCTTAATAAGTAATATAGTATTATCACAATCAAAATGTTCATCAGTTGTTTTTGATTGGGAAGAATTTAACAGGTATATTCTTTCAAATATAACTTTTTAAATAAGTAATTTTTAACAAGTACTAATTTTGATTATCAATAATACCATGGCATGACTGATGGTCTGGAGCAAACTAACGACAGTTGCTGAAGTCGCCGGCAGCTTGCTGATCGATGTATCTGCTGATTCCATTAACGCAGCTCATTGGTCAGGGTGAACACACATTGTTTATCTAATTTGCATCCCAAGTTAAACTTCCCGCGTGAAATGTACCGACATCAAACATCAACTCTCAATAGTAATGAGTTAATAACTAACTGAATTATTTGAGCGCAACACCCCACGGTAAATAAACACACATCATCAATTGTAAATATTTTGTTCCTATCAACAGTTTGAAAGCTGTCACCTTTTTTGAAAGTGTTTACTTTTTTTATAGTTAATAAAGAGTGTTGACTTAGAGCACGACATTTGTTTTGAGTTATTTTTAAGCACACATTTTAAAACAATAATAATTTACAGATGTTAATCAATACCGTACATTTTAAGTTTGAGTTATGTCAAATAAGTATAAATACAACTTGAATCTACATAAATTCAGAGTAAATAAGTACACCTAAAGTTTACACATAAAATAAACAGTGTTTCATGTGTAAAATGTAGAGTGCGACCAAACGATAAAAACATCTTAATACATCACAATGTTATTGCAAGTAGATCTGTTCTAGTTGTACAGAATTCATGAGGGCAAATACGAACGGGAAAACGGTTACAACTAAATCTACTGAACTAGTTTTTCCTTTAGTTCGTTCAGGTACGCTATAAATAAATTTTATTTAACAAAACATGTACGACACGCTCTTATAATTATAAGCAATAAATAAGGATTTTCATTTACAAATTTAATCACATTTTACTGCAAATAATAAAGAAAGCTTTTACAGTAAAATTCCATTTTACAAACCCCGAATGGTTTACTTTTGTTAGTACATTCCTGAAATGACGAATTTAAAAACTATAAAATGAAACTAATGCTTAATTATTATACATGTTCTAATTTATTTTTAAAATACGACCATAATAATAAAACAATGGTTATTCTTTGCATACTTCTTACACCTACAACAAAAGTTTTGAAATTTTTCGAATCACAAGAAAAATTAATTAAATTTAACGGAGATACTGGAATCCGCATACTCATAAACTGTCATAAAACTGATAAATATTTTAACCGTCATAATCGGATTTATTTCAACAGTAACCGACTTGGTGATAGGTTACTGTGCTAAAGTTTGGGAAACAGTCCATTACTAGCTGATAATAATTTTACTACCGCATTATAGCATGGATTTTATATTCAAACATAGATTTCCCATTCAATGTTAAATGTTGTGTCTCAAAATATCAGCTGTTTTTGTGGTCCATTGTGGAGCACTGGTGTAATCCCATGTAAATGTAATGCAGTTTAAACTAGCTGTAATAGCACACCTCACTAAATAACAAAATTACAGGTAAAAATATTCCTAAAAGTGATATATATTGTAGGTATGTATAATCAATGATTATAGTAATCGAATGAGCCTTTTCTACACTATATAAGGTAGCTGTTTTCATTAGTAGATTTTGTGAACGTCACAAAACACAAATTTATTACAATATAAGCAACAAATTCACAAATATATTACAATACAAGTACAAAATGCACAAATATTATGGTGATCGATTTCGGTGAACCACGCTCACCTTCCTCAGACCAGAGGGATTCACGAAAGAATCAAGGGGTCGAAATCGATCACCATAATATTTGTGCATTTTTGTGCTTATATTGTAATATATTTGTGTTGTGTGACGTTCACTTGTACTGTATTTGTACCAAAACGTATAATGCTAATTAAAAACTAGATTTTGTATCACAAACATACTTTTCAAACATTTACGTAATTAATATTGTTATTGTACAAACATTCACTGAATAAATAAACATGTGGACTTATGTTGAACGCAAAACAATGTTATAAACTGAAGTATCCAACAATAGTAACTAGTAAATAGTTATAATTAATTGTTGGAGCTTGTTGTAAACTCGACATTACTCGTAAGACCACACAATCTTGAGAGGCTGGCTAGTTTTATACTTCGGTCCTCATACGATGAGCTTTTACAGCCACTTAAAATGGGTTTCAAGATAAGTTTACAAATCATGATAAAAGTGTGCGCACGCGCAGGTTCGTGGCAGGTTATGAACAGGGAAGATGATTACGGCGTTCCAGGGTGAAATATCGGAGCGGTTGCCGATGAATGATAATGTGCGCCATATTTACATAAGGGTGACAGAGAAATAGTGTCCTGGCCACAAGATGGATTCGAGGTACCAGGCCAGAGGTAGAAAATCATGTATTGAAAAGTGGACGTATAAATAATGTTGGGTTTCCTCTTCATACTTAACACGCACTTCGTGTGATCACAATCGAGGTGAAAAATATATTATGATATGTTACACTTGATTATGAACGGATGTTCACTCTAATGTTCCTATTAAAATTAATAGAAAAACGTCCTTCGTAGATTCATCACAGTTTCAGCGATTTCACGAAAACTTATACAGTATATGTTTTATATTTTCATCGTTATATTGTTTGTAATTGATTGGATTAATAGGCGGTTTTGGAAAAGTTTTGATTTTTAAATATAAATTTCAATATTTTTAAATTTTAATATTTTATTTTTGTTTGAAAAAATAAAAGAAAAACTAATCATCAGTTTATAAAAACTCAGTGAATTTGTATAGGTTATGAACTGAATTAGTAGACAAACATAGGCCTACACTCATGACGTTGTTGTTGTTGACATGCCAATTTCATATTTTAAAAAGAGTTAATACATGTTTTAATTAAATAAATTGTCATCAAACAGATAATCAAATAATTTTCTTTTTTTACAAATTTTTGACTGCAGGATATAGTTTGCTTATTATTTAACGTAGTTGAAATATTTTTTTTAGTTTTATGACTTTGAAAGTCGCCTTAATAGTTTTATTGCTATTAGGGAATATGGAGAACAACCCCTTTCGTGGTCTATAGGTTTATTTGCTGATCTAGGTTCTATATTTGTCGAAATAAGGATAACATTACAACACTCTTACATTGCAAAATCTTTCTAAATCAAACTAAAAATTTGGTAAAAAAAAGTCGGTAAACAATTACATTTTATATTTAAAAAATGAACTAAGGTAAATTTGAAATGTTTATTTTTGGTTTGGCGAGAATTATTTAATGCTTTCTTCTCTTTTAACTAACACGCATGTTCTGAACTGGTTTACGCGAGTAGCGCTGGTCCCAACATCACGCCGAGTGACTACTCCCAGATAGCCCAACGGTCTGGGAGAGGGAAAAAACGTGTGAGTTTCCCGCGTTATCCGAGACCTCTTGAAGGCGGAGGCTGTTGGCTGATAGGCAAACAGCCGGATGGCCCTTCAAGAGGGAGGGGCCGAGAGCTTTTAGCCCCGGGGTCGCCGACCGCCACAGCTGATCACGCCGAGGGTTGTGGTCTATATTATTCACTGATTTATAATGTTTCCTGTAAGGAATTATTTTAAAGTCTTACGGTGTTTATTGCTCGGTGAAAAAAAAAAATACCAGGTTGGTTCACACAAAGGTGCTGTTTCCAAAAGTAAGTTCAGTAAACCCTCGATTTAACGGAAGTCGGATTTAACGGACTGGATGGCAGTTGTATTACAGTATCTGAACTGTTATACCGTGCATTGAAGGAATTTTTATAAAAAATTTTAATTTATAAAAGTTTAGTTTTTCTGAGACAACTTCAATTATTCCATATGTAGTTATTATTATTATTATTATTATTATTATTATTATTATTATTCAGTATATCCTACATACTCTTAATCCTGATGGTTTAATCACTTTTATACAATACGTATTTGCATATTTTATTAATTGCTAAGGTAACAAATATCTTACAGCATCACAGTTAGTTTTGTGGTAATCTCACGACACTTGAGGTTAATTCACCCTGATTTAACGGACAATCGGCTTTAACGGACTAGAGCCAACCCCATACAGTCCGTTAAATCGAGGGTTTACTGCATCATAATGTTTTTTCTTTTCAAATCAATTTGCTATTATTTTATAGTTAAATAACATAATAAATTCAAATAATAATATATGAGCTTCTTTAATCTTATTTATATGTAAAAATTACGTGTTTCAATATTCTACACATATTCCAGCTGGAGAGCAGCCGTAATACTGGAGCTGTGTTAGTATAACTAATTACTCCAACTATGTATATTATGTGAATACAATACGAGCATTCTATACGAGCATTCAAGCTTGCTAATTGATGTATAATTTGGATTAACGAATTTCCGCTCTATTTTAAGTTAGCTCAGATAGTTAGTTCGTAAAATACTAACTACCAGAAAATATTATAGTACTTTAAAAACACACGTGACTCGGCTTTACTTAAGTTTATTGTTGGAAAATGGTTTAATAATTGGTTTAGCATTATTCAAAGTACTACAATTTGGATTTTAAATGTATACCAGAGACTATCACAAGACTTGCCAGCATCGTACATACAAATTTATCATAAAACCTTCTTCCAAAAGTAAAATATTATGGTAACGAAATATAAATTTTATATATTTTCTAGCGCTAAATTCCATGTGAAAGAAAGAATCTACGCAACAAGAAAATATCCATTTTCGTGTCTTTATAACGGCCAAAGGCCATTTCGGAGACGGTATCACTGTGGGAAAGCTAGCGGAGTGTTTGGCTAATTTAAATATTCCGTGCGCATGGAAGTAATTAGTAGCCAGATATGCACGGCGTCATCGGCCATGCATACCAACTGCATGAATCAAATATGGCCGCATGTCGAATACTGCCCTTTGCGACAGTGATACTGTGGTTTGGGATATTATATAACCAAAAGGATCCATATGTGGTATCTATGGGATCATTTTTTTCACTCTAGTGGCATTTTTAACTTCGATATTGTTAAGGTGGAAATTTCCTGTCCTCTAATAGCAAATATTTGTGGATGTTCTGGGATCTGAACCCGTGACAATCTGCTTTGAATGAAGGAGTGCTACCTACTAGCATTGATTTTATACACAAATAGATTTCCCATCCAATGTTAAATTTTGAGTCTCAGCTAGTAAAGGCCTAAATTATATCATAATAATTGTCAGTTTATATGTACGTTTAAAGCGTCATTCATACTTTGGGTTCTTGTTTAAATACACATTAATTTAAGAAAATAGTCAAAGACAAATTTGAGGTTAAGTTCTTTCTTCATATTGTACGAAATACGGGGAAAATTGTATTAGAATGGGTAATTTCCTCAGACGTTTGCATGCAAGAGGGTTTGAATAAGCCCAATCGATCTTTGTACATCGATGGTAAATCCCAGAAAAGGTATGTATCAAAAGCTGTATACAGAAGGTGGCATTAAAATAGAATGCAAGTCAGCCATTTTAGTCGTTACGTAACCCCTACCGGAAGTGCGCCTACAGATGTGTGAACATTCCACTTGTCACTCGTACACTCACTGTGTAGAGCGAGTGGGTGGACGAGGAGAGTTACACAGATATGGTTAGTGGGGTAGGTGTGCTGTGACAGTGAGGGTAGTTTGATAGTAAAATTAGTTAACAACGGGCATTATTCTTGTTTTTACGACCCCTCAATCCCCACCAATTATTGCACATTTCACTAATTTTTGATCGTAAAAGCCCTCAAACGAGCAACAATGTAGGCTAATGAATTATACGTCAGTATAATGATGATACTCAATGTGACGCTTTTGAAACGTTCTACAAACAAGTTTCATGTTGTTGAAAGCTGTTAAGTGTGAGGGACCTACACTATAAACCCAAAAACATATTTGATTGCCAAGTCAATTAAATTAGTGTAAAACAAGTGTTAACTTATAAATCCAACCACATACACATTTGCCAACTAAACAACCAAAACAGAGCCGGTGATATTTTTCTTTGGCATAACCCACAACAAGCAGAGCGAGCGTAGACAGACGTCTTTGAGTCCGACAGCATTTTTACCTCATCCCTTATCGACTTTCCACATGGCCACACCCCTACAAGTCGGTCAGTTTGGGGTTAACGGCGGCAGGGCAGCCGAATGGGCACAATAATTTACTCACGAGCAAGTAAGTATTTCTCAAAATTGTAGTAAATTCACAGTTTTAGTTAAACTGTTCGATCATGTCCTTAAATAACTCTTAATTTTTCTAAGGCCGACATACATTTTAGCCCTACTGATTTCTGTCTTGACTTATGACCATTTGTTGTTTCGGATGGATTAAAGCATATAGTGTACTATTTCTGTATCATATAAAATCTGAAACTTTCAAAAAAATACTAAAAAATAGCAATAGAAACTATGTGAATTACATCAGCGGTAAATTTTACTAGATAAATATGGCTTATTATAAAAATTGCTTAAGTATTCCGGAAAAACCAAGCCGTAGGGCACTAATTCAAATTAATTTACCTATTCTCATGTCATATTGGATTCAGTTCAGGACAAAAAGAAAGGACATTCGAGAAGGTATTGATAAACTATATGGTGCACCAAATACATTCACTGCGACTATAGCATAATAAATGCGTTAGCTATTAAAATTTATATTTTAAGTAAATAACATATATAGTGGGTTTTCATCAACAGGAAAGACTAAACGCGTTTTAATGGAACGGTAATAAATACATAAGCTTTTAAATGTAATTTGTTTAAAAAATTTAGTTTGTTCCTCGTTTTATGGGTGGAAATTGACTAGAACAAACACAAAATGATAACTGGCCAAAGAACAATATACTTTGCCACATACAGAATGGTCCTTGCCTCTACTTCAAGGTAAGGTGTCCAAAATGATAAGAAATGTACAAAATGGTAACTGGCCAAAGAACAATGTACTTTGCCACATACAGATTGGTCCTTGCCTCTACTGCAAGGTAAGGTGTCCAAAGGGCCAAAGAACAATGTACTTTGCCACATACAGATTGGTCCTTGCCTCCACTGCAAGGTAAAATGTCCAAAATAATAAGAAATGCACAAAATAAATAGAACATGAGGTCAAGAAATCCAGTAATAATTTATTAAATTTATGTATGACGGTCTTAAAATGTGCTTATTTATTATTAAAGCTAAAGACCAATTTTTATATTTTTATTTACTATTTATTTTTTTAAGAAAAGGCTGATTTCCTCTTTAACTGTACTCTACCCATAGACTATTGATCTGTGCGGGAACTTATCGGACAGAGTCAAGGTCAGGATTCGATTACGCTATCTCTAACTTAGGTTCAAAGTCCTGACGCCTCGGCCACCGGCTCTCTCAATAAATTATAAGCCTAACTCAAAAGTATTTAGATAATACTTGTACGTTGATAAACGTGGTTTGGGAAACTTCTAAAACAGTAGTTGTTCCCCTACCGGTCGATTTTCTCTAAAATTAAAATAAATGTTCACCGAAACATTCTTATATAAACTATGATTTTAATTACAAGTAAAAAATTCAATTAACTTAAAGGCGCCAAAATTGAAAACAAGATAATTGATAAGAAAATGTACATAATAAATCCCATCAAATAACTGATCGAGTAAAAGCCAAAGAATTGTCTCCAAACGACCAATCATGAGAAACCAGAGAGGTCTTCCAATTAGAATAACTTCTTCACTAGAGCGCGCACACATTCACACTCAGCTTAAGCGGCTATAACATCGACGTAGGATACTTGGAGGGCAGACAATGTTTTGGGTTTGTGGCATTGAAGGTGGAAGAAGTAATGAAGGAAGTCGTAAAGGACCGGCCAATAAATGGCGTCTGCGGACGTAAAGGAACGCAGGTGTGATGCTATTTCAAGAGGGGAGGGGGGACGAGTTGAAGACGGACGTTCTGCATTGGTCTAAATGTTTTTATCAAACCAAATATATTGAAAATCTTTTCCAATTTCTGGCTTTCCTCTGAAGAAGGAATTATTAATACAATTCTTTCAAAAAATATTCACTTAACGTTATGTTTAATGTACCTCATTATGCTACGAAATGTATGCAATTAGTTAGTTTAGTAAATTAATATAACCAATTATTATATACCTCGTTTGTTCTTTAAGCTTTCATGTAACTTACTTTCGCTTTTATTATTATTATTTTGTGCCAAAAACTGCTTATTATTAAAACATCATTAAATATACTTAGAGTAGAAATTTAAAGTAAATATTATTCAAAAAGTTTCCAAATATTTAATAATATAATACGTGTTTGTTTCCGTTTGAACCATCTATATACGCGGCAGTTTTTGTGCTTGCTGATGAAAAACGTTAAAATTATTTTAATAAGCAAATTCTGCTTGACTCCTGGAAGAAGTAAGGATCCTGTCCTGATTTCAGTCCAGTCATTTGTACCGAGGTCGGTCAGCCGTGATCCTCAGACACGGAACTTTTAAAGTGGAGTCGGGACGACTTAATCCTGAACGCGATAAAAACAAAACTTTGTAGTTTTAATTAAGGAGAGACGTGCCCAGGGCGCAGCGCCCCTACCTTTGCTCCCTCGTAAATTGTGATTCTTCCTAGATTTGCGAGGTTCCGTTTTACGAGGTACGGACAGAGATACGATAAAAACGATTGAACGACTGTTTTATCTTCACAGTCTGGGGTCGCACGGTTGCTGTAAAATGGTCATTTATTTAATCCACATGATTTGTACATACACATGAGAGTATTATTAAAGATACAACGCGACAGATAGGTCAACATTCTACATTAACTGAGTAGCTAAGTGCTACATTAACTGAGTAGCTAAGTGCTACATTAACTGAGTAGCTAAGTGCTACATTAACTGAGTAGCCAAGTGCTACATTAACTGAGTAGCTAAGTGCCACATTAACTGAGTAGCTAAGTGCCGAATTAACTGAGTAGCTAATTGCCACATTAACTGAGTAGCTAAGTGCTACAATAACTGAGTAGCTAAGTGATACATTAACTGAGTAGCTAAGTGCTACATGAACTGAGTAGCTAAGTGCTACATTAACTGAGTAGCTAAGTGCTACATTAATTGAGTAGCTAAGTGCTACATTAACTGAGTAGCTAAGTGCTACATTAACTGAGTAGCTAAGTGCTACATTAACTGAGTAGCTAAAGTGCTAAATTAACTGAGTAGCTCAGTGCTACATTAACTGAGTAGCTAAGTGCTACATTAACTGAGTAGCTAAGTGCTACATTAACTGAGTAGCTAAATGCTACATTAACTGAGTAGCTAAGTGCTAAATTGGTTAATGTATACCCAAATTATTCACATTAGATAAAAGCTTGAATATCACACAAACCTTTATTTTAAAGTTAAATGTATAAAGCATTACATATTACTATAACACGCGTAGAAATTATGTACCCGAGTTTGAAGGATTTTTACTAAGAAAATAAGAGGCCCATGAAAAGTCCGACCACGCTATAACAAGTTTTAATAATTTGTATCCTATATGTAACAAATAATTACAAAAATTTTAAGTAATTTTCACTGTGATTAAATTTACCCTTTTATTACTAAAAAAACCGTTGATGTATCGTATTTATATTTTAATTCGTGGTTTGTAGAAATATTTTCTATGTGTTTTATACATTTCCGAAATGTACCGGTAATTAAAAAAAGTTTTTATCTATTTCCTGAAACAACGTTTTCTTAGTTTCTAGAGGTCGTAAAATTGATTACTTGGTATCATTGTAATACATTACATGATACTTATACAATACATACAATACATTACATTTGTATACGTAAGTAAATGCATTTATAAGTAAAGTATTGAACTCTAAATTTGATAAGGATTACAATGAGACCACTTAATTAATTTTACTAACAGTCAAATTTCGTTGTATCAGCAAATAAATAAGGACTTTTATTTGAAAAGTTCAAATTCTGAAATTTATAAAACGTATTCGAGAAAACATCCGCATTTCACCACGTATTTAAATACAAATGCGATACATTAGCGGGTTTTGAGTTAATAAAAATGTAAAATTGATGTACAGTGAACGCTAGTTGAATTCCGGTACTCTTTTCTTCCAACTAGGATAAAAATTATTAAAACTTGTAATATAATTTTAAAATTAATATTTTGTAACATACAGTCAAACGAAGGAAACAATGGTGTGATTTGATTTTGCATAAGCCCCTTAGTTTCTTAATAAACGACCCTAAAACACATAATGTCTGCGCAGACAGTAGGTAGTGTGTTAGTATAAAGGGTCGCCATACATAATGTCTGCGCCGACAGTAGGAAGTGTCTGTAAGTATAAAGGGTCGCTATACATAATGTCTGCGCCGACAGTAGGAAGTGTCTGTTGGTATGAAGGGTCGCCATACATAATGTCTGCGCCGACAGTAGGAAGTGTCTGTTGGTATGAAGGGTCGCCATACATAATGTCTGCGCCGACAGTAGGAAGTGTCTGTTGGTATGAAGGGTCACCATACATAATGTCTGCGCCGACATTAGGAAGTGTCTGTTGGTATGAAGGGTCACCATACATAATGTCTGCGCCGACAGTAGGAAGTGTCTGTTGGTATGAAGGGTCGCCATACATAATGTCTGCGCCGACAGTAGGAAGTGTCTGTTGGTATGAAGGGTCGCTATACATAATGTCTGCGCCGACAGTAAGTAGTGTCTGTTGGTATGAAGGGTCGCTATACATAATGTCTGCGCCGACAGTAGGTAGTGTCTGTTGGTATGAAGGGTCGCCATACATAATGTCTGCGCCGACATTAGGTAGTATCTGTTGGCATAAAGGGTCAGCATACATAATGTCTGCGCCGACAGTAGGTAGTGTCTGTTGGTATAAAGGGTCGGCATACATAATGTCTGCGCCGACAGGAGGTGGTGTGTTGGTATCAAGGGTCGCCATACATAATTTCTGCGCCGACAGTAGGAAGTGTATGTTGGTAGAAAGGTCGCTATACATAATGTCTGCGCTGACAGTAGGTAGTGTCTGTTGGTATAAAGGGTCGCTATACATAATGTCTGCGCCGACAGTAGGTAGTGTCTGTTGGTATGAAGGGTCGCCATACAAAATGTTCGCCCTAATTGACAAGCCAGATTTATCGAGTATGGATTAAACTGGATTTTCATGAAACCAACAAATTTCAAGATTTATTGGAACTCTATAAAATGAAACTCTATATAAATGAGTTTGTTTCGAGTAATTCCCAACCCCCGATGTGTTGGGGACTCGACATAATCGCGCATGCACGTCATTATCTGTGACAGTATAAACCTACTACTAGTAGATGCAGGACGTGCTACTCAAGACTACTGAAACAAGTGGTTTGTCCTGGTGCTGCTATACTGTTTATGTTTGAAGGCACGTGTAAAAACGACTTTCAAGTTTGTTGTATTATTTTCAAATGTACGTTTAAGAAATACAATCTTACAAAAAGCCTATCCTACAAATTGTATTGAACAGTTAAAAAATTAATAATGTTTTTAGAAAATCGAGACCACCACAATAACATGAATGTTGATTGCAATGTGGTCTTACATGTAATAAACATACTAGATCGTATGAATACAAGTTACGACTTGTCCATCGACTTTATGACTAGTGGTATGCCGTCACAGTCTCCTTATCATTTAGAAACGAAGAATACCAAGCGAACGTAATCATTGCAATTCTATAAATAACCATTAGCAGACAAAATACTTCATTTAAAAGGTTAGTACAAACCATGAAAATACGAATCAATAATCAAACGGCTATCGAGAAGACAGGGAAATTGTATTCCACATGAAGCAGTTGACTGCGCTGAAGACGAGATTGGTCCTCTGTATCAGCTTCGCTGTGCACAGTTTTCATCATCAACCGACTCCTTAGCCAGGCTTGATTCTATTACTATCACAGCTTTGTTTTTCTTGCTTATAACAAGCACACCTTTTCTTCTTTAATTGACATCTGTCTACTGCTGCCCTTTCTCGAGTTCTGACTTTCACCTGAACATGAAAGTTCAAGGCAAGAATCTGAATTTTGCGATTGAAAGTATCATTGCTACTATTGTGTTAAAGAACAAACAAACGACAAATTAATTTGTAAATTATTACCTGTTTTTTGTTTTTTTAACTAGTTCCAAAATTAACTGTGATTTCAAAAACCAACAAATTGTTATAAATTATTTCGAGCATAAATAAGTTGGACGACACCTCAGTTATTTGGATTACTAAATTTAATATAACAAACAAATGATAGCGTGGTTTTGATACAAACCAATCGTTTCTAGGAAGTGTTGTATAAAAACTGTCATTAAGAAATGAAATATTATTTGACAAGTTGATTTACAACACTGCCGACATTGTGATACTCTAGAAGCTAAAAAAACGCAGTCGAAGATATGCGTTTGACAAAGGAAAGCCTTCTTACTAGGAAATCACCCCAAACATTTCATATTTGGGTGTAAATTACATTCCTCAATACGAAAGAAAAAATTTTGCCTTTATCTAGGTAATTTATATCATCACTTTTCTCTCACCAAATAGAGGTGCGACTCGACAAACCTCTACAGGAGATGATCCAAATGTAAGGGATGAACCTACTAATGACTAGCTATATTCCCAGTTATTTTGCACATAGAACGGTCTGCGAACTGGAATGTCACGCGTGTTTTATGTAAAATAAATACTTATTCCGACATCATTTTCTGGAATTAAAGTTCGCTCAAGGATGTTACTTTCATTGGATCTACTACGAAAGTCTACAAAAATATGATTTAATTTCAGTTATTAAAAAGTGTTTCTATTCCTAAACAAAATATAAATGATCATTAAACAGCACTTTGTTTAAAATAAAAAAAATCATAGTTAAAATAACAGAAAAATGAATAAAAGTTAAAATGAATAACAAACAACAACTGGGTATCCTTCGAAACAAAAATACTTTTCCATAACTGTCTCACAAACTTATTATGTTTTTACCCAATTTTGCATTTTATCGTAACAATAAATATAAAACGGCTAGTAAACATTACTTATTTATTTATTCCGGGACCGAAGGAAGATTGAAAATACGCCATGTATATTAAACGAGGCTGTGAAAATATAGCTGGAGAAAAACGTTTGGCACGCACTGTATGCAAAACAAAATTATAAAGCCCTTTGAGCCGGGGTTGGGGGGAGGGGAGTGTGGGCTCTGCATACGAATGTAACACTAATCCCCGGTTAGCATACAGGGCTGATCGGGAATGTAGTCACACGCGACCAGCTCAACAACGTACATGATACTAGGCGTGATTGAAACATCCACAGTTTACCTTCTGTATGGATTGAAACTAAATTGTTTCTGATGTTGTCAATTTTTTGTACATTTTTATTTTACAAGAGGAAACAATAGAACTGAATAGCCTTTATTCGTCTTTAAATACATTACTAACAAGTTTCATATCTTAGGCAGGACTCTGAGAATGTATAAAATATAATACTAAACTATATGGTATAAACTAAAACATAAATATACAGATTCCTATTAAACATTTTTCATTTATTAGTATATTTTTAAACCGTTTCCCTGTGTCAGTTTGGTATGTAAGCCATTTTACTGTACATGTATACACATATTATCTTGCTTTGAAAACATTCTTTCATATATATATACTATAATTGTACCTGCAAATATGTTGTAACGCATAATCCTTTTCTCTATTAGTTAATTTACGAAAGATTAAGAAACAACTAAAAAGTAATCAAAATAAGTATTTTAATTTTGGTAAGAACATTAAAAAAATTAGTCAATAAAGAAATTTTTATACAAAAACAATTCCATTCGTAAATAAAAAATACAGCTTGAAACACAAGACGAATCTTCAAATAATATGAGTCTGGCGAGATTTGTCATTTTAAAAATAAATCTGAAAGATGATTTTCTCCGAGGGTCTTTGACCTGCCTGTCGCAGAGTAGTCACCAACAGACTTGGTTCCATTTCAGGTAACTCGCTAAATAAGTAAGACACTCCTCAGTTATCAGCCAAACAAGGCTTATCAATCACTTCAAGTGCAGTTCCACTTCACTCTGAGGAACTTTGACCTGCCTGTCATAGAGTAGTCCATGAATACAAACAGACTTGGTTCCATTTCAGGTAACTCGCTGAATAACAACAACAGGTAACTTTATTTCAACAATTAAACATTTTACCAGTACAACATCTTTATTCTTTCAAAGTATTACGAGTTTTTTTATCTAAGAAGTGGAAATATAGGATCTTTCAATTTATCACATTATACGTGAAGTAATAATCAGAGAATTTTCCAGACACCAAAAGTTAATAAAGACATTTTTAGACATAAATTTGAATATGCAGGCCCTACACTTTTTAACATACTTCCACATAACATAAAAAATGTAATAAATTTACCTCTTTCTGCAAGCATCTAAAACCATGGCTATTATCATTTCCAGAAATATAATTTTTATTGGATGTTTTGGTTTGATTTTGTTTTTTTATGTAACTGTTCATTATAGATCAAAGGAGTTTCGGAGACTTTGATATAGTTATTGCTTGTTATGCTATATTATTGTAATTTTTAGAACTTAAGTCATTGCTTATTAAAATGGATGTAATCTTTTTTTGTACATTTTCGGTTTCTTTTGATGACATACTCTACGGAAGATGGCAGTTAAATATATAGTAAGGACTTCCCGTAACTTCTAAAAAAGGTATATTTGTAATTTTTTGTTGGGAAATAAATCATTATTTCATAGGTAAGACACTCCTCAGTCATCAGCCAAACAAGGCTTATCAATCACTTAAAGTGCAGTTCCACTTCACTCTGAGGTGCTTTGGCCTGCCTGAAACAAAGTGGCTCATGAATACCAACAGGCTTGGTAACTCGCTGAATAAGTAAGACACTCCTCAGTTATCAGCCAAATAAGGCTTATCAATCACTTAAAGTGCAGTTCCACTTCACTCTGAGGTGCTTTGGCCTGCCTGACACAAAGTGGCTCATGAATACCAACAGGCTTGGTAACTCGCTGAATAAGTAAGACACTACTCAGTCATCAGCCAAACAAGGCTTATCAATCACTTAAAGTGCAGTTCCACTTCACTCTGTGGTGCTTTGGCCTGCCTGTCACAAAGTGGCTCATGAATACCAACAGGCTTGGTAACTCGCTTAATAAGTAAGACACTCCTCAGTTATCAGCCAAACAAGGCTTATCAATCACTTCAAGTGCAGTTCTACTTCACTCTGAGGTGCTTTGGCCTGCCTGTCACAAAATGGCTCATGAATACCAACAGCCTTGGTAACTCGCTGAATAAGTAAGACACTACTCAGTCATCAGCCAAACAAGCCTTATCAATCACTTCAAATGCAGTTCCACTTCACTCTGAGGTGCTTTGGCCTGCCTGACACAAAGTGGCTCATGAATACCAACAGGCTTGTTAACTCGCTGAATAAGTAAGACACTCCTCAGTTATCAGCCAAACAAGGCTTATCAATCACTTCAAGGCAGTTCCACTTTCACCTTGATTACATTGAGAACAATTTGCCCATGCCTAACTGATACCGCAAAACACAAGACGAGTGAGTCACAACTGACTAACAAGCAGTCACCACCTGAGTCACAAGAAGGGAAGCCACTGAATCACGGATTGCTTTCAAATCCGTATCCATTAGACGATGAAGTCATACAAATAGGAGCATTTCTTTTATTATCAATTTATTTATGAATGATGTACAATTATACTAGGTATGTATGCACGAATATATGTATATAATGTATGCATTTGTTTATGTGTAAAGTTTCAAATCATACAAGGATAAGTTGTAAGTTATAACAACATGATTGTGCGTCTGCTTGGAGTTTTTAATTTTGTGTCTGAAATATTACTGATACTGTACTAATTTATATTTGTACATGATTTTCACCTATAGTTAATTCCAATACTGTTTTATAATTTTATTGAATGCTTTAAATTTCATCTCGACAAACCGAACAGAGAAACTACAACTGAAACTTTCTCAAGTATGGAAATTAGAATATATTTTGTTAATAAAATCAACACATTTGTTTTATTATGTATGCTTTCATATACTGTATTATCAACTGTAAAGAAATTATTCATTAAAATAAAAAAGCATTGACATTAAGTATAACAAATATCATTATTCTCACAACGACGAATGTGTATTCATAAAATTATCATATTATAAATACACTGCAGTGTTCAGTAATTTCTATTAAACCGCTTTCAGCGGAGAGCATTATTATGTATATACATTTTATGCTATTTCAAAGCACTCAGCATTATTACACTGACCTTGTAAATCAATTATTTATGTACGCAGTTCGAGAATTGCCTCGGGGATAGTTTGTATTGCACTATATTTACATGGATGTTTCCACTAGTACATAATATAATGAAAATCAGCATATACTTAAACCATAAGTTTGCAAATGTTTGTGCTAATGTTTATGTGAATGGACTAAATTATTATTCAGTATATCAATATAATCATTAATGGGGTGGCTTCAATGTCAGGGCCGTCTGAGGAATTGAAACATAATTTTACATTACGTCCCAGACAGTACAGTACGTTCATAATGCACATTCGTCCAAGTAAAGTCATTGTTGAACAACTTAGAAGAACTGTAAAAATATACCCAAGAAAAATAGTATCTAATCTTGAGAAGCAAAACAGTAGTTTCTAAATATTTAATTATATTTTACCTTTGCACTGAACCAAGTATATGATTTGTTATGTAGTTTGTGACAGATTTAAATTTGTAGAGATATCACAAATTCAAAACAATAAATTAAAAAAGTTTCTACGAAAAAACCGATTTGGTGTCCCTCAAGGATCAGTATTAGGACTAATTTTATTTATCCGCTACATAAAAAACTTAGGAAAATATGTCAAAATTTTTTTGAGGAATTGTACGCTAACATCCCGAATCACTTGTGTGGTAAATTTATGATTGATTAATTTTATCAATTACTCGATAAAACATGAATTAATTATTTGTCATTTTAAAATTTAACCTACAGCAGCATTAAAACTATTTATAAATATACAACACCTATACAGTCACTATATACATAAAAAAATACTAATGAGTCATATTTTGTTTAAGACGCAACATATGCGTTCAGGATTGTTCAGACTTGTGTATATTATTCCTCCACAAATCTTATTACAAATAAACAAATATTTATTTTTCAAGTGAACGATCGTCTCAGAAGTTCGTGTTGGAAAATGAATTTAATCATCTGTAAATTATTACAACTCAAACACGGCAATCTTTCTGGAAATGAGTTCTCTTCGTAACACTCCAGACCGTGGTCCTCTTTGAAGTCAAGGAGACTGTGGCCAAGACAGTACAATCATGGTAGCCTTGTCATGAAATGTGTCCCGTTACTATTCAACTAGCAGTGGCAGTCAAGTCGGTTGATAAGGCAGACATGTCTTATCTCTGCTGTCTGGTTTTCCACATCTCCACAGACTGCCCTATTGTACTGCTCTCTACTCCAATTAATTCCTGGCCGGGTCCGGCCTGCTCCTGACATCACATTACCCTCACCCCACCCCACATCTACCCCTATGTCCCTGTGGGCTATCAAAGGCCAGTCTTACGTCACATGTATCAACCAACTTGCTGACACTTTTTGATAACAATGACGTTATAAAGATACGCAAAATGGTCTACAATCTAAAAATATCTTATATAATTATAATTAGTCATTATCTAAATGGCAAATTAAGCACGAGAAAAAAGTCAGTATTAGGTTTGTAGTCTATGTTGTTAAGACAAATTCTCAATTATTTAATTTTATAACATCAATTTTCCACTTCGAACTATTTAATCTTCCATTTGGAGCTTTAAAAAGTCGCTTTCAAAGCAAAATATAATTTACAGATAAGAATTAAATTGTTTAAGATATAATCACTTAACATATAATAATAATAATAATAATATAATATTATTATTATATTATATTATTATAATAATATGATATTATACTAAAGTTATTTAACTTTAACTTTAATAATTGTTTTAGGCTCAGACATTTTGAAGAATCAGAGCACTGACTGCACTATTTTAGTCATCACATTATGACTATTAAATTGTTTCAAAAATCTTAATACAACAATAAATAAATAACAATATCGTTTACATAAGTAATAATAAATTAAATTATACGATTGTCTCTTTTTGAAACTGATCATATAAATGTTGCGAAACGGAACGAGACAGTGTGAACTGAATGATATCAGCTAATCACGGTTTTACTGTAATTAGGGTTATTGCATCCCCTATACATGGGGAACGGTCCAAACTGACCGACGAGGAAATCGGGAATATTCGGCTAAACTCGGAAAAGATCGAATCATATGCTTATATCTGCACATCAACACAAAGTTTTAGACACCTCATCACACAAAAATGCTTGGAACTTCTAAAGTTCAAATATTTATTGACTTTTGCGAATCTCTCCTGACCAATAGTTATTTGTAAGAGACAACTTTTCTCTATCACGAACGATAGCTGTTAAATTTTCTTCACGATATATGTTGAAATTTTGTAATTTAAGAAAGTAAAAATTTATTTCAACTGACCCAAGTTAAATATTGGGTATATTTGGTTAAATAACACCAAACACTTTGAATATAAATAGCATATCATAATCAGAGGATGTATCCAAACATTAAAAGTGATTTAAAGAAAATTTAAAAGAAGTTACACTGTCACTTACTCGTAGGATTAGCCAATTACTTAAGTGTCCACACAGTAATGAACTAGTGCAAAACCAAATGAAGTCTTAAAGACGCTGATCAATTGGCGTTTTCCATTTGCAGAATGCTCAACCCTTGTGGCAAACAGATTTTACTACAACCAAGTAAAGAAGGCTGCATTTACCCCTTAACTCGCCCCATTCCATTTGTAGTCGGTTGCTCAGCTAAATTATTCATTTCCTTGAAAGCTTCAGAAGAAACACTTAAAGATTGCAAATCGCCTTCATTGGCGTCCACCTCCTTTGACAGTCTATGATCGATCCACCGCATAGAACCACTGGTCACAGAATAGAAAGGGTAAAGAACAGTTAAACAAGATTGTGTTTATTTTGTCCGCAATTTACAGTAGTCCGTTATTATATTAAAAGTCTCGTGGAAAAGTCGACACAGTGTTCAAATATTAATACCGCAATTTGGTTCTGCCATTCCACATCGGAGGGAACTTACGGCAATTGAAATGTCTCCCCTTACTCATCTTTATAAGTTATGACATTTATGACTATATTCACAGCATAAACCCTTATAAATACTACAAAAGACACTTTTAATTCAAGATTAAAACCCAAATATAGTTAAAATCATACGGAAAAACGAAAACACAATTGAATGAAATTCTGACAATTTTTCCATTCTTTATTTTCATTTAAAAACTTTACTTAGTTTGACTTTCTGTGATTCTTTAAAGGGATATTCAGCGAGGGAGTTGCTTGCCACGAACAGAAAGTGGATTCCTCAAGACACAATCTGAGCAACAAGAATACTTCAGGGCGCTGTAAAAGCAATATCTGACTGTTAAACAGTATTTCCCTGGCGTTCCAGTAATATTGACCGGACAGCAAAGCTCGGCGTTTCATAAACATTCCTAACAGTTTCTTTGAAGGAAAGAATCTCGGCGGAGGCGCCTGAAGCCCACGCGTCTTAGACGATACTTTGTCAGGCCGGGAAAATCTATTTATGCCTGTTTATAACTTTCTAAAGTCTGTTTATAACTCACCATTTCAGGGAGAACGCGAACTATATAATGGATGAGTTGATAACCAAACAAGTCGATACCTACAATTAAGATCCTGTTATGCTAAAGTCAAGATTTTGCTTTTCTAATACAATTTTATTTTGCTCACCGAGCTCACGTTCGGTGCTTCACTCGTTAAAGTTCAAAAACAGGCATGCAGACCTTTGTGAACTGGCAAGTTAAATTTCTTAAATAAAAATAAATAAACAAAGAGGGTTTAAATAAGCACAAGTTTAAACAACATTATAATAATATTGTATCGTGTTTTATTTATAAATAATAGAGGAATGTAGTAAGGTCTTCTTGGACAAGTTTGTTGGAATACAGGAACACAATCCAAACTCTGGATATTCTCTATTAGCACCTCTCCACAGACCGTTAGAACATGTGATCGTAAACTTTCCAATTAGACTTGGTACGTACAGTAGGCGTTTATATGGTAAAAACTACTTACCCTGAAGATTTACAGTTGGTCTGACCATCCCGTGACTCATTTATAAGAACCCGTCTATAAATTACGTAACGCCTGAATGGGGGAGAGAGTTTCTGCAGCGTTATGCACCGTTACGGGGGAGGGTGGAGAGGTTCTACGCACCGATACGTAACTATTAAACATCAACCATTTGTTTAAATTAATTCACAACATTTTATTGTTTTTCGCCACAATACAAGATTTTTTAAAAGATATTAAAGTTAGTTAGAGATATATTGCTTGTCCCCCCCCCTTTAAAAAAACAAACGGAAGAAAGTTTAAACAATGACTTTATGATAAATAAAAATATGCATGAAATTGGGTGACAAAATTAGAAGGGGGGGTTGGTGACAGCGTTACGTAATTTTTGAGGGGGGTAGTATTACCGTTACACGATGGGGGGTCTGAAAAGGCCGATTTTAGCGTTACGTAAATTAAGTGACGGCCCCAAAATGACAAGAGGGTGTGTATACTTACTGCGGTCCAAGATTATCGGCACGTAAGTTAGACTGCTGATATTGTACAGTCGTGAGGACGGCGTGTGGATGTTTGGACATGTACAGGATTGAGACTGAATTCAAAACCATATTATAGGTCTTGTCCAAAGTCATGACTTTAGTAGAGAGATGGATGAAGCACTCGATGTCAGTACGAAAGGGAGATGCATGAACTTTTCTCCAACGTCTTGAATAGGTTAGGGGTTAGGAAGCAGGGTGTGGAGTCATGAGTCGTTGGATGCATGGGTGATACTGCCCATGGTCATGGTTGCAAAAAGAAATAAGAGGTCGTGTCCAGAGTATCAATGGATATTACTATAGTAAGTATACATCGATGGTCCAGAGCCGTGCGAGCAAAGGAGTGGATGTGAGAAATTGTCTCGAGGTTTTATAAATATATAAGACAGGTAAGAGGAGGGGAGGGAGTAATTATCTCTTGTGATATTACTCAACAATAACTAAACCTATTACGATCATAATTTGGGGTAAAATAACTATAAGCAAAAGAAGAAAACGGATTATGAAGCAAAACACACGGACGCAGTAGAAGTTTTATGATGGACTATGGGAGGATCCCTCTTGAATATAAGGAAGTAGGGATTCCGGTTGCATTACGCGGGCTGCATGGCAAATATGTATAATAGCCAGGTTGGAGGTGAAACGGTCGAGGTTCGTTGGGACGGGTACCACACAAGGAGTTGCTGTGTTAACGTTTGTTCGTGCATACCCCTGTAACTTAAAACATAAGAGCAGAGTGTTTACTTGATATGGCAAACATTGTATTTATCTTGAAAATGTGTTTGATAATTATAAGACCTACTAAATGATGGGTAAAAATACATACCTTTATAAGAAACTAGTTGGGTTTTAGATAAGTGTTAAGTGTTGAGCCAAAAATCACAGGTTATAATCTCAATAAAATTAGGCCGGACAAAACGTGGCCTGCGTGTTATATTTAGTGTATATATGAACTCGCACTCCGTGGCGCCTGTGTTGAAGCAAAGAACCAAAAAACATAGTAATAAAAATTATAACATAATAACATTAATTTAAAAAGGAAAAATTACAATTAGTAATTAAAGTTCTTACTTTAATAATTAATATCATATAGGCCTACTTGCTTAAACAGTATATCATATAAGACTCCTTCCAAAGTATATACAAATAAACAACTAGAGTAGGCAGGTAGTAAACTTAAAAGATATATATCTAATTAATTAATTATGCAAGAGTAGCATTTAGAAAGGACACGTCATCATTAGAAAATAGCCAATGTTTTGTTTGATTTAAAAACGAATTTAAGTTAGAACAAGATTTAATATAACGTGGCAATTGATTAAAATACTTAGGAGCAACATACTGAAAAGACTGTTTAAAATTAGATTTATTGACTTTAGGTAACCTAAATATTCTTTGGAAATTACTTCTTGTTTGGTAAGACAGGTTTTCTGTACCAGTGTTGCCACTTCTAATATAAAATAACTTTAAGACTTTGTACACAAATAAGTGGTTAATGGGTAATATTTTCATATGACAAAACAAAGGGTAGGAGCTCTCTCTTTTGCGACAGTTGAGAATTATTCTTACAATATGTTTTTGGGATACTCTGAGTTTTTCCAAATAGTTTTTGTAAGTTCCCCCCCAGCATTGTATACCGTATTGTAACCTGGAATCTATTAGAGCAAAGTAAAGCATTCGTAATAGACTGGGTTCACAAAAATTCTTCAAAAAATAAAAGGTTCTGATCGAAAGTTTGATTTTCTTATGTAATAATGAAATGTGGGGTTGCCAATTTAGATTTTCGTCTAAGTTAAGACCCAGGTACTTAAAACAATTATTTTTTTCTATTACTTCACATTTGCAACGTATTGACGCACAACTCAAGTTGTGAAATATTAACTCTGCAGGAAATTCAAAATTATTAACTAAACTAAAATTTACATATCTTGTTTTTTTAACATTAATTATCGTTTCAGCAGCGGAGGTAATCATTTAGCCACTCAGCTACCGTACATCACGGGCATGACTAATTTTTTTAAACTGTAATGAACTTTACAGGTTTGGTTGTTTTTTTTTTTTTTTTTTTTTTTTTTACACAATACTAAAAAGCTGTAATAGTGTATTCTAATCACACAATGTCAACAACTTTTATCGAAATTCAAATAGAAAAATATTTCAGCAGTATTTAGATTAAAATATAAATTACCAAATTCTTCTATCTTGAAACAAATCCCCATTATACTAAAGAATGTTCATTCATTAGGCTATCTCATTTAATGAAAATGTATAATCAAAATGTGGTTCAAAACGTGAAAAAATCTGACCTTTGTCATCGTAAAATTGTAAATTTTGTAAAGAATATTTGCACAAAATGTTTTTGATAAGTAGAAGGTTCCTTGTAGTCGTAGGCACGTGCGAGAGGGGAGGGAACCAATGACGTCATACTTGTGCGTGGGGGAATCTGAAAGTGTGTCAGTTGGGGGGGGGGGTATGGCGTTCAACGAAAAATTATATACGGGTTCCATTCATCTGCGAGAACCTTCCTAACAGTGATTTACGAAGTTGGAAATATGACATTTCTAAAATTTAACTACTAGAATTGAAAAGACTTTTTTAATTCGTCACGTTTGAATAACAAGAAGTGTTGATAAGGTTTGATAAGAACTACTGATTACTACTAAATCCATCACATCGTTCAATATCTCATTGGATTCCAAATTCGTTGAAAGTAACGATGAAAGAAACTGTGTGTACAAATTGCTCAGTTAGGCTATCACACGTATTACTGTGAAAAGATAAACAGGGTTTCTTAAACGTTTATTTCACCATGAACTGATTTTTTTTATATGGGACTGTTTACTTATTTTTCATTTCACACATCCATACGACAAAAAATTAAGCAGAACGTTATAATCCTTAAATTCTGGTTATTTATTTCAACAGCAGAGCTGGAATCACAACTTGACCACGTGATGGGGGTTGGTTCTGTTTACGTTCCGTTTACTTCTTTACTTTATGCCCTCCCCTAGCGACCCACCCCACCTTAGTAAACATGTCCATTATTTCATTAAGGAAAGGTCTCTCTGGCTTAGGTCACAGAGTTAACTCTATTTTGTGTCCATTGAGCGCGTTTCCCCTTCTTCATTCCCCCATTACTGGTAGGCTACATTTCGGTTTTTGTTTATCTAGGCCATAAGACTGTTATGTTACTGCAAGAGTCTACATTAAAACAGTTATTTTTAATAAAACAAGCATTTAGTAAATCTAATATAAATCTCCCTACAAAATTCAAATCTTTATTGTAGAGAACAATTAACAATAATTGCATTACAATCGTCAAGAATACTCTTTATATAAAACTTGTCATATGAATAATAATTAATAATAAATAGATACACAACAATAATAAATAAAATGTAACATTAGCATATTACATATTTTGTTAAGCATGTAAAGCTTGTGGTTTGGATATTAGCAGAGGAATTAAGGATTGGTTTTGTTAATTTATATCCCAGCGACACGTTATAAACTCATGAACCGAGTACATACCCTCAACACCAGTAGGTGTCTTAGTCGAGTTTTAAATTTTTTGGGGTTATTTATCTGTTTAATGCCTTCAGGAAGTTTATTAATAAACTTGATTCCAGCGTGTGATGGCAGGTGTTCATATGGCATTATTTTGTGTTGCCCTGCTCGGTAGTTACCGTTTCGTACTGGTGTACGTCTCTACCCTGGACCAAATCACACTTGAAACGACAGTACAAGGTGACCTCCAGAATATAATGGCAGGGAAGGGTCAACAATTCAAGCTCCCTGAAGGCATTTTTACACGACTCTCGTGAATTTAATTTTGAAAGAATTCTGACAGCTTTCTTTTGCATTCTAAACACTTTCGAATTTGTATTTAGAGCAGCTGCCCCATAGTCGCAGACCATACGACAAATGCGGGTATATAAGTCCATAAGAGGCAGTTTTCAAAACTCCCAAAGAGCAAAATGTTGCAAGCTTACGCAGAGCATATGTACGTATTATTAACAAGAACACAATGTATCAGCAGAACCTATTTAATTTTGCAACGTTTGTAAATTGTCAAAATGTTGTTATATTTAAAAAAAACTGTTACCAGCACTTTCAGTTGGTTTTGTACTTATTTGGTTTATTTATATTCCATAACCGGTTACAAATATCAGAAATATATCCTAATTCAGGATTTTTTGTAGACATCCTAATTGAATGAAGGGGTTTTCCTTAAGTGAAAATATTCGCCAGTTCTTATGGGCCTGTAGGCCTGTGCATGCATTTTACTCAACATGCGGAGTACCAACCGTAAGCTCAGTTGGGGATTCGAACTTCGAACCTTGCTCTTTACAGTCCGAAAGCCTTCTGTATACGTACTTCGAGAAGGGCATAAAAAATAATTTATGGCTACTTTGTTAGTCCTACTGACCGCGCTATCTCCATATTTGTGCGTAGGTTGAGTGTTATCTAGTTCCGTGTGCATGTAGGATGGGCGGGAGGCGGGTGTGAGTGTATGTTGTAGATAAGTGCCGGCTGTCAGAGCACATAGCGTGCGTAGGAGGGCCATCGATTGCACCAGGGGGTCGTTGCTGCCAGGTAATCAAGGCACCCACCACTACTGCAAAGGGTTGCAGCAGTCACACCGTTCTTGGCTGCGTGTATGTAGAACAACTGTAGGAAGAAGCGTCGTGGTTATTTAAAGACAAGGCTAGCGTAGTAAATATAAACTACTAGTAGATAGTATACAGTATTTGTTATACTGTTATATAAACTTAATACAGAACATTAATCAAGCGATTCATCAAAACAAAAAAGACATTAAAGAGCGTTTTTCAACCACAAAGTGTAAAATATTAAATTTTTCCCGAAAATTTATAAAGTAATTACAAATGTCTAACATATAAATACCATAAGTAATATTATATCGTTACAATAAACAGAGTGTTTAAACCAATCCAAGTTTTTTTAAATATTGGTACATACAAGAAAAACAAGAATAGCTTTTCAAGTTATGAATGATGGAAGGTAATAAATTTTTTAGCTTGTTTGTGCAAATCTCGACACTTAAAATAGAGCTTGCTAAAAGTTGGGGAAGAGATGATATATTGAGATATTATCTCTGTGTACTTTGATGGTGTAATGTTGGTCAAGGTTGGAATTTAAACTGAAATTAGGGTACATGAATCTTATATTCTTTTCTCTGAAATATACTCAAGATTTTTCACTACAGAATTTCAAGATAGTTATTTAGATATTGCTCATAGTGACAATAGGTATTTCGTTTTACTGTGTCCAATAAAACGGGGTTAGTGGGGGAGGGGGGTTGAATAAATATGATATTAAATAATGATTATTAATGTTAATAATTAAGCTATTTAAAACACTTTTACACGCCATTCATTTAGCTCCACTATTTGAAAAATGTTGTCCAAATATAATTGTGGTATAATATTTCTCATAACTTTTTTATACATTCGACGAAATAAACTTATTCCAAAGAATGCCTCAGTATCGGAATGTAATCAAATTTTATTGCGATCAACTAATGTAATCTATCCCTTACATTGAGTAACTAAGGAATCTTTTAAATTAATATATAATACCATACCTAATATTTTCAACTGTATCAATACAAAATTGAACTTCCTTGATAGTTTTATGTTTTTATCAGAAAATTTCAAAAGAGAATCGAGAATTATTTCAACTGTCTATATAGACCGTAATACTTTTTATCAAAATTGCCCCCCCCCCCCAGGCTGGGAACTATAGTAAGGGAAGGAAGCGAAAACAAACTGCGACCTCATGAATTTAGCTCACAATTCTGTCACTCTGGCGGGTCACAATCGACATCTCCCGATACAGTTTATACCAAATATGTCATATCATGTAAGCGGTGGCTGTCAAAGGAAAATGGCAGGTAGCTATTTCAATTTGCATGAAATTGTTTTGGGTTACTGGAACTCCAGCCCACTTTACAAGGGAAAGGAGCTTATCTAATTAATTTATTGGCAAGTAGTTTGATGTTGACATTAATAATTGCCACATGGTGGACATGTTTTTAAAAATATGTTGAATAAATTCAGTGTTTAAGAAATTCTAAAATAGCATTATTTTGAGAATGAAATTTGAATATATCATGACAAAATTGTAATAATCGTGTAAAGCCATCATAGAGTATAATATGAATTTTTTATTTTACGAGTTCGCTATACCCTACCTACTTTCGTTATCAAAATAAAAAATAAGCTGCATAGGTATTAGATATAACAATATGACTAACGATATTTTTGTATCTATTTTGTTCTACTTTTTACAATTTTCTGATATTTTAAATTGTTTCCTGTGAGTACCATATACATATTTTTAAAATTACATCATCTTTCTGACAAAAAGAATGTTTAATGTTATTTCATAATTTTTGGATAGACTGTTCCTTTCGGAAGAATAAATATCATGAAAGGATAATAAAATATTGAATTTCTTTATAGTATTACAAGGCGAAATGAACTTGTAAAGAGCTTGAAAGGTGGCGAAATATTATTGACTGATTCCCTGTTACCTTCAGACTTTTATTTTATTCCGTTGTTTAGTGGCCTTATAGCAAATTAACACCTGAATAATTATTATTTCCCTTTTTTTTTGAGGAGTAAGAGGTAGATTCTAGAGCACTTGTAACCTTTTGAGGAGGAGGAGGTAGATTCTAGGGCACTTGTAACCCTTTGAGGAGGAGGAGGTAGATTCTAGGGCACTTGTAACCTTTTGAGGAGGAGGAGGAGGAGGTAGATTCTAGAGCACTTGTAACCTTTTGAGGAGGTAGATTCTAGAGCACTTGCAACCCTTTGAGGAGGAGGAGGTAGATTCTAGGGCACTTGTAACCCTTTGAGGAGGAGGAGGTAGATTCTAGGGCACTTGCAACCCTTTGAGGAGGAGGAGGTAGATTCTAGGGCACTTGTAACCCTTTGAGGAGGAGGAGGTAGATTCTAGAGCACTTGCAACCCTTTGAGGAGGAGGAGGTAGATTCTAGGGCACTTGTAACCCTTTGAGGAGGAGGAGGTAGATTCTAGAGCACTTGCAACCCTTTGAGGAGGAGGAGGTAGATTCTAGGGCACTTGTAACCCTTTGAGGAGGAGGAGGTAGATTCTAGGGCACTTGCAACCCTTTGAGGAGGAGGAGGTACATTCTAGGGCACTTGTAACCTTTTGAGGAGGAGGAGGAGGTAGATTCTAGGGCGCTTGTAACCCTTTGAGGAGGAGTAGGTGTATTCTAGAGCACTTGTAACCTTTTGAGGAGGAGGAGGAGGTATATTCTATAGAACTTGTAACCTTTTGAGGAGGAGGAGGTGTATTCTAGGGCACTTGTAACCTTTTGAGGAGGAGGAGGTAGATTCTAGGGCACTTGTAACCTTTTGAAGAGGAGGAGGTAGATTCTAGGGCACTTGTAACCTTTTGAGGAGGAGGAGGTATATTCTAGGGTACTTGTAACCCTTTGAGGAGGAGTAGGTGTGTTCTAGGGCACTTGTAACCTTTTGAGGAGGAGGAGGTAGATTCTAGGGCACTTGTAACCTTTTGAGGAGGAGGAGGTGTATTCTAGGGCACTTGTAACCCTTTGAGGAGGAGGAGGTAGATTCTAAGGCACTTGTAACCTTTTGAGGAGGAGGAGGTAGATTCTAGGGCACTTGTAACCCTTTGAGGAGGAGTAGGTGTATTCTAGGGCACTTGTAACCCTTTGAGGAGGAGTAGGTGTATTCTAGGGCACTTGTAACCTTTTGAGGAGGAGGAGGTAGATTCTAGGGCACTTGTAACCTTTTGAGGAGGAGGAGGTGTATTCTAGGGCACTTGTAACCCTTTGAGGAGGAGGAGGTAGATTCTAGGGCACTTGTAACCTTTTTAGGAGGAGGAGGTGTATTCTAGGGCACTTGTAACCTTTTGAGGAGGAGGAGGTAGATTCTAGGGCACTTGTAACCCTTTGAGGAGGAGTAGGTGTATTCTAGAGCACTTGTAACCTTTTGAGGAGGAGGAGGTATATTCTATAGAACTTATAACCTTTTGAGGAGGAGGAGGTAGATTCTAGAGCACTTGTAACCTTTATGAAGCTGGAATGTATTACTGTCACCAAAGAACATCACGTTTTTTCTGTTTCAATTGAAACATAGTGTTTCTTACTTTGTCAGTCTTAATCTAGAATACTTGCTGAGGTTACAATAAATCTGTTTAACAGTTCACGAAGGTTCGAAAAGCCTGATTATAAAGCATACATTGAACTGATTTTAAAGCCCTAAAGAACTATCTTTTAAAAAGACATAAATTTGCAACCACAATTATACTATATGAAAAAACTATTCTGAAACATTATAATAATTTAATGTTTTTGTTATTTTTAGATTTTTTATTGATTATAATTAGTTTTAAAAGTAAAATCATTACTACTATTGTTCTTTCACGTGTTTTATTGCTTGGCTCTTTGAAGTTTTTACTTATTGATTGTTATGAAATATTTTATTATAATCAAGTTTTTGCTGTCAACAATTAATAGTTCTCGACATTGTTTTTTACCAATAAGGACAACACAAAAAATTAACTAAAACTAAACCACAAGAAGCCTCTAAACACGTTGTACTGCAGCTTTATTCTGCATTAAATGCCCAGACCATTAAAAAAATAAATTATTTAAAATATTTGGTAAGCTTAGTTGGTTAAAAATCCTGAACTATAGGTTTTTAGTTCAATCCCAATCTGAGATAAACAAACTTAGAAAGAGGTCAATTTATAATCACAGGTTGTTCACTTTTCACTGGGCTGTTAGTTAATGACAGCTAAGGAATAATAGGCCTTAGTTGGTAACAAAGACTACATTCACTCATGTACACTAACCAAACTCTTGCGGAAGCTATGTTCACCCATATCTTAAATATTATTTGGCTACTTATTAATAAATAAATAAATTAGTACCCAAATAAACATTTTCTTTACACAATTTTTTGTTATTTATTTCTATCAATCCAGTAAATTTAATTAAATGATCTATTCGAAATGCTATTTGCAAGCAGTGCTCTGAATATGTATAGGTTGTTAATTCACCAAGTTGATCTCCTTTCGAAGTTAGTTAAGGTCGGAATCGATGCGGGAATCGATCCAAGACGGATAAGGAACGCATTCCAGAGGCCCGTTATTCATTGCTATTCCAGTCGGAAGAGAGATGTAATTTACCGAGGAGTATTTAGTATTCCAAAGATGCTGAGGAAAGGCCATTTCAATATTGCAGACGGGTGTAAAGGAAGCGGGTTTTATTGTCTTTATAATTTATGCCTATTGAAGGCCTGCGCGGCGCCGGCAAAGGTGTTCCCTCTCTCTCTTTTAGAACGCACATGGCGGCGCAAGCGGTTACTAAAATGGCAGTCATTCAACAATGTACAAAGACACTCGGACGACTGGTTGTTAATCAAGTGGTTCTGATTGGCCGCGGCCTACATTGTTGTCGACCATTGTGACTGGGAGGTTCTAATAAAAAATCCAATAGGGTCATGACCAGCCAACGATATGACTCCATCGCAGAGAGCCGTAAATTTACAATCACCTCTATCGCAGCTGGGGTCGGTATGTGTTTATATTTATGCCAAAAAAATTAACTACAAACATAATTACCATAAAAATAATCAAAAATAGAAATAATAGTTTGTTTGTACAACGATATAGGCTACCATGGATATATAGTTCTGTCATTTCTGATAAAATTTCAAAACTAACTACGCACAGATATTTAGTAGGAAATCTATATTAGTGTACATTAATTAAGTCTATTGTTGTTGTTACGATTTAAATATTGTACAGTGACGTCTCATACATAACTTTTTATATCCTTTTTAATTCTTTAATTTTATTTAAATTAAAATATGGTTGATTTGTACCATACATAACATAATTGGTAAACTAAAAAGTACAGATTCAGGGAGTATATAACAGAACGAAGGAGTATAGAATTCAAAGAATGAATTAGGTATAATTAACAAATAGATAATAAAACTATTTTCAACCTAGAACTAAGGAAATAATAATAAAATATTGGATTTATTGTAAAACATGTCTTCAAACAAAAGTAAAACTTAGAACTAAAAAGTCCTCTCTTACAGTTACTTTTATGAATAAAAATAAATAAATAAATATATATATACATAAAAAAAATAAAGGAATGCCTAATTTTCATAAATATGGAAAATAAGAATTCGTTCTTGACAATTTTCGTGATCATGAGATACAGACTCAGAGGATGGGGAAGATGTACTATGGAAGACGAGAGAAAGATTATATGAAGCGTGTATAATATGATGTAAGCACCTAGTATGTTGTGTGAGATAAGTATATACTATAATATGCAAAGTGTAGAGTATGAAGGAAGTCTTGAGTAAACAGAAACGGAAGAAGCATACTTAACAGATGTGAGTGGTGAGCATACAATAGAGCAGAGATGTTTATCGTTCTATGAGATCTACTGACTATGAAAGATATGCAACGAAAAATGGTGGTCTCGAGTACTAACCATTCATTTATCAGAGAAAATACTATGTTCCTTCCATTTTCCTTAAAATAGACTTATTGTTTTAAATATTCAGTGTCTACTACAATGTAAGGACAGTTTTATAAAAGAAAATTGAGTTTTGTTTAAATTGCATACTGTACATGGTTTTTTGTTAGATTTAAATAATTAACCTATATATAGGCCACTAAGTAAACGACCTACTGAACGCACTGGTGCAAGTGAGACGCACTGAGTGGTGGAAGTGAGACAGAGAACTACTCCACTCCCACAGTGTAATTCCATAAACAACTGTCATTGAACCAGGATTACGGAAGGCCGCGTGCTGGTTGCGCAATAGCAAGCCCCGTCCCCGTCAAAGGGAGGGAGGGAGGAAGGGAGAGGGAGAGGGAGAGGGAGAGGGAGAGAGAGAGGGAGAGGGAGAGGGAGGGAGGGAGAGAGAGGAGAGAGAGAGAGAGAGAGAGGAGAGAGGGAGAGGAGAGAGGGAGGGGAGAGAGAGAGAGGGAGAGGGAGAGGGAGAGAGAGAGAGAGAGAGAGAGAGAGAGAGAGAGAGAGAGAGAGAG
>JAQJVL010000015.1:816110-913610 GCA_035578905.1 Stictocephala bisonia | reverse complement strand
ACCAGCCAACGCCAAATATATAAAAAATAAAATAAAATACAGTAGGCATTTTAAAATTACAAAAATTCCCGCAATGATGAATGTTAGCTTCACAAATCTCCAGCTAAACTCTCCCGATTAACTCATTAGGAGTGAAGTTAAGTTTGAAAAGCTGGAATAAGGGTTGTTAGTGGCGCAGGGTGAGCAAGGAAAGGCGACGTCGAGATTGATGAAGGTCATGTCCCAGACTGTACCGCGCACTATCAATCAGGTACACTCTGGTCCGCACACAATGGCTGCCTTATCTTCACCCGTGACATCACTGGGAAAACAATCGCTCATGAAGCGTGCTAACTATTGTCCCGAACAAACCTGTGCCCCCCCCCCCCCAGTAAACTGCAGTAATGAGTGTGTTATAGGGATGTTCATAAAAAAACAGAAGCAATAAATAGTAATCTTTTATTTATTTATATCAATACTCAACGCCACATGTGAATATGAAATTATTTTTGGTAATAAATTATTTTACAAATTTATGTATATATATATACATATATATATATATTTAGATTTTTTTTTCAATACAAACCTCTTTCATATCATGTTAAATGCTCTGTTAAAAATATTAAATTAGAAATCTCAAAATATTGAAAAAAATTTTATATAGGTGTAAATCGTCGATTGTTGATTTGTCAACATTACTATAAATATTATATTGAAGATAATCTTGTACAAGCAATCGGACTTCTTTTACAATTAAAACTATATTCATTCACATTCTTTCTTCGTCGAGATCAGTTCAATCAATATTTGCAAAAATAGATCAGGTTGAGATACATGAACGTTGTACACATATATTAACAATATATCTTGCTACAGCAATAATAAATGTAACATATAATATTTTTTCACCATTAACAACTTTTAAAGAGTTTCTTAATTAAACGTGTTGGTACAAATACAGTACAAGCACAGAATATAAACGTCTATATTCTGTGGTACAAGTGACCGTCACACAACACGAATATATGACAATACATATAAGTACAAAACTACAAATATGTCCATGGTTCACCGAAATTGATCACTATAACATTTGTGCATTTTGTACTTGTATTGTAATATATTTGTGTTGTGTGACGTTCTCTTGTACTGTAACCTTTACATTGCAAGTATACAGGTCGGCCAAAAGTCTGGGATATATTTATTAATTTCAAAAACACTGAAATAAACGTAATGAAACTTTGTAGTTATGTACATGTCCCTATACAAAACACATGGACATATTTTACTTGTTTTTTGCATATCCAGGGGATGATCCATGAAGGAAGTCTTAAAAACTTTAAATGTAAGCCTACCTCGAGTTATACCTATTTTAAATGTCTTTATTTGTAAAACACAAGAGTGCAAACCTGAGGTCAAAAGGATGACTCAGTCAGAAAATATAGTGTCTCAAAAATGTTAATGTCATATATCTAACATGCTTAAGATATTAATAAGATAAGACAGTTATTACCTATTGCTGCGTAGAGCTATAATTTATCCAACTGAACATGAGAAATTAAATTTCACAAAAAATAAGTAACGAATTATTATAACAATATTCTTAAACTATTTTTAGGTAAACCTACTGTCAAAAGTGTTTTAATACATTTTTATTATTTTTATCTTAGTTAAATAGCATAAATATTTTTATAACGCAGTCGTTTGTTACATTGTTAACAATCAACAACATACTCAGCGACAGGGACCTGAAACTGTTAAATAAAAAGCCGTATAACTGAGAAGAATTAGTAATATGACATTAAATTCTTTGAATCTCTGTATTTTGTGAATGGGTCATCCTTTTGACCTCAGGTTTGCACTTTTGTATTGTACAAACAAAGAACTTTAAAATGAGGCATACGTCGAGGTAGGCTTACATTTAACATTTTTAAGACTTCCTTCCTGGGCCATCCCCTGGATATGCCAAAAACAAGTGAAATATGTCCATGTGTTTGGTGTAGGGACACGTACATAACAACAACGTTTCATTACTTTTCTTTTGAAAATTTTAAAATTAATAAATACATTCCAGACTTTTGCCCAGCCCTGACAATAAATTCTTTCAGTGGCTGTATTTTCTGACTGGGTCATCCTTTTGACCTCAGGTTTGCACTCTTATGTTTTACAAACAAAGACCTTTAAAATGAGGTATAACTCGAGGTAAGTTTAGGTTTAAAATTTTTAAGACTTCCTTCATAGGCCATCACCTGGCTATGCGAAAAACAATTAAAATGTGTCTAAGTATTTGGTACATAACTGTGAAGTTTCATTACATTTATTTCAATGGTTTTGAAATTTATAAATATATTCCAGACTTTGGCCAAAAAAAAAAAAAAAAAAAAAAAAAAAAAAAAAAAAAAAAATCCAAACAAAAACTCTTTTGATTGTAGCATTGTTTTATGGGTATTAATAGCATATTAGACATTTTTCAGCCTTTTCTCTCAAATCACGCATATAACAGGCTGACTTTAAAAGTAATAAACAAATTGGGGGGGGGGGGAGTCAGGAAAAGTATGAAAATCAGGAAAAAAGGAGCAATTGTTTTGTTCTTAATTGTGGAGTAAATATATTGTTGTGGATTCTCAAATTAAGCGGAATTGTCTCCTTGCCATATCGGAAATGTCTCCGATATGGCAAGGTTTTTACGATCGGAAAATTAATAAGCATTTTAGAGTCGGAAATGTGCTAGTTTCAGTAAGGTTGTGTTAAGGTTTGGTTACGTTAAGTTAGGTTGTGTTAGCTTATAAAAAATAATTAATAAAGCCAGCCTAACCTTACTAAATCCAAACTAACATAATGTAACTTACCTTATCTAAAAAACAAACCTTGCCTAAAAGTACCCAACCTAAACTATTCAAACAACTTCATACAAATAGGCACTTTTCCGGTCCCAACACTCTTAATAATGGTGCAATTTCAAACCACTTTCCATAGTCTTGATCATGACAATATTCCGCACAATTTGAATACCCACAATGCTATATTTTAGTAAAAGACAATATTTTTAAATCATTCCTCTTGGTAAAACTTTACTTTTCGCAGGCGAAAAATGTTTCCCCCCCCAAAAAATTGTTCAATACTTTCAAAGTTTCAAAGCCTATTATATGAGTGTTTTGAGAAATGAACTTGAAAAATTCATAATGTGCTATATTGAATAATTACCGTTCCACATTGTTCCACTTATTTTCAATAACTTTTAATGAACAATTAAAACACGTTTAAGAGTTATGTACTTTAGATTCACACAGTGGTCATCAGAAATGTTTTGAATGACCTTCAAAATATTCGATTTAATATGATGACGGTGTAATCTATTATGAAATGAAAATTTTCAAAAGTTAATTTGTTAAATTAATTGATTCTATTTCATTTTAATGGAGATATTCGTGTTTATTCTTCAGCATGCCTGTTATAAATCTGCATTTGCAAAAGTAAATATTTAAAAGTTAGCCATAAATTGTATTCGAGTCCTGTGAGTTCACATCCTTTAGAGTCATCACTGATATCCACCAGCATTATATCAACACAGAAATGAACGGAAATTAATATTACAAGAAACACACTAAACACTTTACTAGCAATTACTTTTAATAATGATGAAGAGGATGTTAAATGAGGGGTTTTCCAAGGATACAATCATAAGTCCAACCTATAAACTACTGGTTTACACTGAAGTTAACCACGCGTTAACTATTAATAAATAATAAAATAAAAGGCCGAGTTATGAAGACGTAAAAGTAAAAAGTCCTTCGTGTTTTTGGCTGCCTCAGTCATTGGTCACTAATAAGTATAGTAAAAACTTGTTATCTAGTGTTAATATCTGAGCAGATTCGTCCATTAACGTTGAAATAAATAAGGACGAGGATCGTAAAAAATCAAATTTGAATTGTAAGAGTGAACGAGAATAATATTTTTTATAAAGAAACTAAAATATGTAAATACTTGAAAATAATATTAGTAGGAGATATCCGAACCTTTCCCCAAACGGTTTTCATTGACTAGACGTGTTATATGTAAATTTAAAGGAAAACAACCAAACCGTAAATAATATTTCAAAATGATAATGAAAAATATCGACTGAAAGATCAAAAATAAAATCAGACAAGGAATAAGATTTAATAATGTATTACCCTTCATTACGAGTGTTATATTAAATACTATAGTATAAAAATAAATAAATATAAATGGTTCCAAAGAATTACTCTATATTAAACACTAAAAAATCAAAACTTTGAAAATTACCAGTTTGATTCCCAAATATTTTTTATGTTGCCATAACTTAAACAATATTTTAAATTGTGATTCACATTTTTCAGAAAATGTAATCAATATCCTTGGAACCTTTTTTTGATAAAATACCATTTTTATACGTTTTTTGCTCATAAGACTAAAAAAACTAAAATTTCAAAAAAGTAAAAAAATAGTCTGAGATATTGGCTAAATGCACCTACACACCAAATTTCATACAATTCGATTCATCCGTTTGTTATCCAGCGAGGTGCACATACACATAGACAAACACAAATACGGACAGACATCAAAATTTGTTTTCGAAAAAAACACTTTTTTGAGTTCAGGGGACCCTAAAATGGATTTTCAGTCCAACTTGTAAAAAATGTTCTTCTGCACGTGGGAGAAAGTAAAAAATTGGGTCTGGGTAGCAAAAATTCTTTAACTATTTATTGTAACAATTCAAATAGAATGTTATTTTAAATGAACACAAAAATTAAATGTTATACACTAAACAAGGCGAGACCAAGAGTGCCCTCCACTTTGGTGACTAAACTTGGGGTAAACCGAGGTTGACGAATGGAATAAAACAACTGAGTATTGGGATTTGGATATCTTGGAGAGTGATTTTAAGGTATTTATTACATTTTATATGGTACATAATAAATGAGGAGAACAAGAAGAAAAAGAGAGCCACATTGCCTTCCCGCCCCACTCAGCAATACAGACAGTTTAAATAATTATTTTTGTGACATACAAAACTTATTTTTCTATTAAGAGCTCGGAGTTTATATTATACGGATAAACAATTGTTAGTGAGAATTTAAGAAAATTTAAGTAATCTTATAATTTGGCGCTTTCCACCGCGAATTAATCTCTGAGAATGTGATGGACGACCAATGAATGGTCTTTCTCCAATTCCGCACCTGTGCGTGTCACTTCAAGTTCAAGGTTACATTCCAGCCACCTGTGGTCGTTGTAATTAAAAGCCTATAATTAGCCGCTTTTGTTCCAATAATTATTAATTTAGGTGCGTTTGCTTACTCATGGTAGTTCGGATTGGCACAGTCACGCCGCCACACGGGTGTACGGTACGTACTTTGATTGGCAAAGTCACGCCGTCACACAGTTGTACGCTACGTACTTTGATTGGCACAGTCACGCCACCGCACGGGTGTACGGTGCGTACTTTGATTAGTAAAGTCACGCCGCCGCACGGGTTTACGGTACGTACTTTGATTGGCACAGTCACACCACCGTACGGGTGTACAGTAGGCTACGTACTTTGATTGGTACAGTCACGCCACCGCACGGATGTACAGTACGTACTTTGATTGGCACAGTCACGCCGTCACACAGTTGTACGCTACGTACTTTGATTGGCACAGTCACGCCACTGCACGGGTGTACAGTACGTACTTTGATTGGCACAGTCACGCCACCGCACGGGTGTACAGTACGTACTTTGATTGGTACAGTCACGCCACCGCACGGGTGTACAGTACCTACTTTGATTGGCACAGGCACGCCACCGCACGGGTGTACAGTACGTACTTTGATTGGCACAGTCACGCCACCGCACGGGTTACAGTACGTACTTTGATTGGCACAGGCACGCCACCGCACGGGTGTACAGTACCTACTTTGATTGGCACAGGCACGCCACCGCACGGGTGTACAGTACGTACTTTGATTGGCACAGTCACGCCACCGCACGGGTGTACAGTACGTACTTTGATTGGCACAGGCACGCCACCGCACGGGTGTACAGTACCTACTTTGATTGGCACAGGCACGCCACCGCACGGGTGTACAGTACGTACTTTGATTGGCACAGTCACGGCACCGCACGGGTGTACAGTACGTACTTTGATTGGCACAGTTACGCCACCGCACGGGTGTACAGTACGTACTTTGATTGGCACAGTTACGCCACCGCACGGGTGTACAGTACGTACTTTGATTGGCTCAGGCACGCCACCGCACGGGTGTACAGTACGTACTTTGATTGGCACAGTCACGCCACTGCACGTGTGTACAGTACGTACTTTGATTGGCACAGGCACGCCACCGCACGGGTGTACAGTACGTACTTTGATTGGCACAGTCACGCCACCGCACGGGTGTACAGTACGTACTTTGATTGGCACAGTCACGCCACCGCACGGGTGTACAGTACGTACTTTGATTGGCACAGTCACGCCACCGCACGGGTGTACAGTACGTACTTTGATTGGCACAGTTACGCCACCGCACGGGTGTACTGTGGTTACTGCATGTGTCTATTTTATACTTTTACTGCAAATACTCGTATTATATAACAGAGAAACAATTTATGTGAAATGATTGTTAATAATATATGTTGAGATACCAGTACACTGTTATCTAATATAATTAATTTTCTCTATATAAGGTACAAAATTGTAAGGTAATTTCTTAACCACAAGAGAAATTAACACTCAAATGATCGACAAAACCAGAAAATATCATCTCGCTCTCACAATATTGAGTTAAAGTAGTACCAGGCCACATGAAACTAAACTGAGAGAGAGGGAGGGGGAGAGAGAGGGAGAGGGGGGAGAGAGAGGGGGGGAGAGAGAGGGAGAGGGGGGAGAGAGAGGGAGAGGGGGGAGAGAGAGGGGGAGGGATAGAACGGCAAAGTAAAACAATTAAGCGATATAAAAGAGAAATTAACAATATCTTTTATTAAACCCCCAATCGAAAGAGAAAGTAACTTTCGCGTGAACTTTCTTTCACTCGAAGTAGAATTTGAGAGGTGCACAATACTTGGGGAACCTTTCGGCTACAGCTTGTTCATTAGAACACTCCAAGAGTTATTGCCCCATTGATTCCATTGAGATTGGAGACCACTGCCTTCTATACGCTTTAAAGTGGGTTTCTTGTAAAACAACGATCGGCCATTACTTAACGGCCTTCTACCTCACATTCATCATTTTAATTAAACTGTTCAATTTTCTAATTCATTATGGACTGAATAAATTATACAACGGAATTATAGATCAAACAAAAATATTAAATATTTTATTTACTATGAACTTTATTTTCCAACTCTCAACATTTTTTATATTAACACGAATATTGCTCTTTTAAATCAGTTGTATTATTTATTTTAAATTTCGAATGATGGATGTACTTGTATGATGAAGTTAACAGGATGGAAAAAAGTATGGAAACGCTTTCACAACTTTTGTATGACTTCACTTGTAAAAGTGAAATCCTGTACATTATCATCATGGTTACAAACAACATGCTTGTTAACGCAATTGGCGATATTTCATCTTTTCAGAGGGACGGCCCACGAGAAGTTCAAAATATTCAAGGTAAGCCTAGGTTGAGTTTGATATCTAATGAAAGGTCTATTCAAGATAAATTAATTGCCGCAAACCGGACTTCGACAGGTTTATCATTTCCAGAGTAGCGGTCATTCGAATTTGAAAGTAACTATTTTGAACAATATTAATTCTCCGCTATTTAACGGTTTTAAGTAAATTTTTCTGACCAAAAATTATACTTTATGGAACATAATTATTACAAAATAATTAATCTATCAAATTATCAATGAAAAAATAATGTTTTTGTATAAAGTTTAAGTAAGGAGTTTTCTTAGTACCGAGGTATGAATAAAATTGTAAAATGCCTTTTAAAATTAAAATTAAGCCAAAAAAAAATATTTTACGATATTTATTGATCTGTTATGTGAATAAATAAGACACACTCTTTCACAGATTAACTATTTTAACTACTAAATTTGTAAGTAAAGGGAGAAAGATGGAATGAGAAAGAATTTTTCATAAGTCCACTCTTTTATAAAACGTAAAAAACCTACACATTTAAAATGTATAGGTTAATTAAACCATAGTTTTAATTTACATACATTTCTTGTTCCAGCTTGCAAACTAATCACAATGTAATAGATCTAGAGATGCGCTGAATAAAGCGAATTGAACCTCACTATAGCCAATAGAGGGGTAAATTACAGCACAGGGCCGAAGAACTAAGCAAACAAATAAAGGCGGTGAACTCGGCCCGTCTTAGTTGGAATGAAAGGTTTCAAATAAAAGAGAGGAATGTAAAAAAATTGAGCTAAGCAACACTGTCTTTCAAAGAGCAGGAACTGGGTGAATTTAGATGTTCGAATTTGTTATATATATAAAACAAAATAAATTAATAATATCATAGGTAAAGCCACGTTATACTTCTTAACGTGTTCATAACAAAGTGATAAGCAACCACTTGCTTTGTTGTGATCTGCTTTGAAAATGCCAGTTTGAATCCCACAAAAATTGCAATGTTCAGCCATAACTATATAGAAGCATTCAATTATCTACTTCTTGTTTTCTAACTAAAAAGATAATAGAGACATTTTATTCGCACGATCATTTCCAAATTAATAATAGCGTTTTGCACTAAGGATTGTTTGTACAGTTTAATAATATTTGAGCGAAAATACAATTGTCGTCTTATATACAGATACAAGCATGTATGAATAGCAGGAAATACAATAGTCGTGTTATTTACAGATAAAAGCGTGTATGAATAGTAGGAAAATACAATAGTCGTGTTATATACAGATACAAGCGTGTATGAATAGCAGGAAATACAATAGTCGTGTTATTTACAGATACAAGCGTGTATGAATAGCAGGAAATACAATAGTCGTGTTATATACAGATACAAGCGTGTATGAATAGCAGGAAATACAATAGTCGTGTTATTTACAGATACAAGCGTGTATGAATAGCAGGAAATACAATAGTCGTGTTATTTACAGATACAAGCGTGTATGAATAGCAGGAAATACAATAGTCGTGTTATATACAGATACAAGCGTGTATGAATAGCAGGAAATACAGCACGTTAAATCTGAACTGATATAGTACTCTACGCCAGGGTACAGTACGTTAAATCTGAACTGATATAGTACAATACGCCAGGGTACAGTACGTTAAATCTGAACTGATATAGTACTCTACGCTAGGTTACAGTACGTTAAATCTGAACTGATATAGTACAATACGCCAGGGTACAGTACGTTAAATCTGAACTGATATAGTACAATACGCCAGGGTACAGTACGTTAAATCTGAACTGATATAGTAGCCTACTCTACGCCAGGGTACAGTACGTTAAATCTGAACTGATATAGTACAATACGCCAGGGTACAGTACGTTAAATCTGAACTGATATAGTAGCCTACTCTACGCCAGGGTACAGCACGTTAAATCTGAACTGATATAGTACTCTACGCCAGGGTACAGTACGTTAAATCTTAACTGATATAGTACAATACGCCAGGGTACAGAACGTTAAATCTGAACTGATATAGTACTGTACGCCAGAGTACAGCACGTTAAATCTGAACTGACATGGTACAGTACGCCAGAGTACAGTACGTTAAATCTGAACTGATATAGTACAGTACGCCAGAGTACAGCACGTTAAATTTGAACTGACATGGTACTGTACGCCAGAGTACAGCACGTTAAATTTGAACTGACATGGTACAGTACGCCAGAGTACAGCACGTTAAATTTGAACTGACATGGTACTGTACGCCAGAGTACAGCACGTTAAATTTGAACTGACATGGTACTGTACGCCAGAGTACAGCACGTTAAATTTGAACTGACATGGTACAGTACGCCAGAGTACAGCACGTTAAATTTGAACTGACATGGTACTGTACGCCAGAGTACAGCACGTTAAATTTGAACTGACATGGTACTGTACGCCAGAGTACAGCACGTTAAATTTGAACTGATATAGTACAGTACGCCAGAGTACAGCACGTTAAATTTGAACTGACATGGTACAGTACGCCAGAGTACAGCACGTTAAATTTGAACTGACATGGTACTGTACGCCAGAGTACAGCACGTTAAATTTGAACTGACATGGTACTGTACGCCAGAGTACAGCACGTTAAATTTGAACTGACATGGTACTGTACGCCAGAGTACAGCACGTTAAATTTGAACTGACATGGTACTGTACGCCAGAGTACAGCACGTTAAATTTGAACTGACATGGTACTGTACGCCAGAGTACAGCACGTTAAATTTGAACTGACATGGTACTGTACGCCAGAGTACAGCACGTTAAATCTGAACTGATATAGTACAATACGCCAGGGTACAGTACGTTAAATCTGAACTGATATAGTACAGTACACCAGAGTACAGCACGTTAAATTTGAACTGACATGGTACTGTACGCCAGAGTACAGCACGTTAAATCTGTACTGATATAGTACAATACGCCAGAGTACAGCACGTTAAATTTGAACTGACATGGTACTGTACGCCAGAGTACAGCACGTTAAATTTGAACTGACATGGTACTGTACGCCAGAGTACAGCACGTTAAATTTGAACTGACATGGTACTGTACGCCAGAGTACAGCACGTTAAATGTGAACAGATATAGTGCAGTACGAAAGGAGGATCAAAGAATGTCTCGTATTTCGTATAGTAATGAGGCTAAAATAGCTTTAAACAACGGTTTCAGAGAAAAATCATCTTTAATGTGTATCAAAATTTATTAAACGCTCTCCCGGTTTCTGATAGGTCTATATTGGGACAACAAACCTTTTAAAATGAAGACCGTTAAAAGACATTTGATACTCTAAATATTTAATTTAGTAAATGTTTACACAATAGGTTTATTGGGGTAATAAACGTGTCGCTGGTTCGACAGCAGCAAAATAAAATTCATCTGACTGGATTTAAACACATCCATTTATTGGCTGTAGTGGTGGGGTGATAATGAAACGTGCGTAGCTTTCGTAAGCCTAACCTGGTATTCCTATGTAAAACCAAGAGAAATCCTCCCTCAGCCCTCTGTAACAAGAGACAAGGCGGTTTAGCAGGAAGGAGTCAACATTCGATGTTACCGTATGTCTCCCTCTGGTAAACTGAACCCTCTCCTCTCGAGAGATCAACTTTGACACCTCTCTTAATTGTGTCCTTCCTTATAATTAACAGAGTTCAAAGGTCGCTCTCTCGACTTTGCCGCAGTAGGCCGTGTCGTTCATCTCCAAGGGGAGGTCATTGCCCTCTCGTAGAAGCGTGTGTCTTCTCACTAGAAATTGGAGTGTTGTTGAATGTTGTGAGGCGAAACAGTTTTTCAACTAGACTACAGAGAAGGAAGAAACAGAGGTCGCATCCAATAGTGCGCTAAATGTGTGTCGAGTAGTTATTTCTCCAGTTTGCCATGCGATGACAGGGCCAGCACCTTGTCAGTGCCTTATTCCTTATTCCCCCTAAATACTTAAGGTTAAATGGAGTTATTATTAATATATCTATAAATGAATATATGTGTATATATTACAACTAATATACATATAAATATAAAACTAGTAATAAACGTTCGCTGTGGCAATAAGAAATTGTCCTCTGTTTATTTATTTTCTGTTACCAGCCTTAAGTACTTTAATTGTACAAATAAAACTAACTGTGGTTACTTCTTGCTGATCGGTTGAATACCCAAGCAATCATAATAGCGAGATTCACCTCCTGGGAACAGAAGGTGCAGTAGTTATCTAGAAGTCAAGATGAAAATCTAGTTGAAAGCCCTTAAAAAATTAACAGATTTTATAGAATCTATCATTCAAATCAATCTCGTTACGACAATTGAGTAAAAACTAACGAGTAAGTAAAAAGTAGGAAACAGTTTAATGCATCATGCATGACGAATACATGATGCTATAGACTTAGAGTAACCTAGACACAGGGCCGCCCAGAGACTTTTGGTGGCCCCGGGGCAAAGTTTACCATGTGGCCCCTTCCTTCACTTCAAAATAAATTTAATTACTCTGATTGTCAAATATGCTATAATTGATATTTTACTTTTAGCACATTCTACGATATTCTTACCATCTCTTTCATTAGATTAATTACTATTGTAATCAAAATTCTTGTTCATGGACATTTTTCAGGGCTAGCTGCGAAGCTCCGGTAAACGTTTTTTTAAACATTTCCTTAAGTATTACCGCTACAATAACATCAATCTCTTTTAACAAAACTGCTATTATTTAATATTAAATAAATAATAACGAACCAAGCAATGCCACAGTCAGTTGCATAGTTGGGCGCAGCAGCTCTTCGATTGCCAGTTGAGGAGCCATCTTCGCCAATGATATTAGCTGTGAGTGAGGAAGGGAGTGGCCAATAAATTTGTATAGGCCATTTGGCTTTGCTAGCTAAAGAGCAAGTGGCCGAATGTTCACGAAGTAAAATAATTTGGCGAGCGCGAACATCTAGTGCTTTAAAAACAGTTAACTGAGAGTTGAGGTTATGTTATTGTTTTCAAAACAGGTTGTAGACCACTGGGTACGTAGCTTATTGATGTTGGACATTAAAACATCTAGTTTATATTCATGATTTTAGTTTGTCTTTGTGCTAAACTTTAAAACTATTCAATTTTTATTTCACAGGAATAAAGGGCATTTTGTACCAACTCAATTTTCTCAGCATAAAACATAGAAAAATGTATGTCTGTCAAATTGAATACTATATCACTGATGTACATCACAGTGTACACGTCCGTACAGTGACAGTGGTATTGACACACGTACACACCCATTCACGAACAGTGGTTTTGACCCTCCCGCTCAACAATACACGTACAGTGGTTCAATCTTAGTTAATTTCACTTATCACGCAACAAACAATAAATAAATACTGTATTAATGACTGTCAAAAATATAAATGGCTTACTCGTTCGTCAGTTACAGTAAAAAATTATGAAAACTATTTTGATTGGTCGTAGATTTGTTATGTTAACATTAATCAATTATGCTATTTGTTTGGGAACAACTTGTACGTGGGCATAATTGAATCGGTTATTGCAGAAAGGGCACATGTAGCATATTTGACGGTATCTGAGTTAGGTACAGATTCTTATTCTTATTGCTTATACGCATCGTTTGGTGCAGAAAGGGCACTTGTACAATGCCTCCTTCACAGTAAAAATAAATCCAGAATTTCTTGGTTATAGCAGAAAGGGAACATGTGTCGTCACATGTGACTTTTCTGCGGTAAATTTGGTTTTTCGTTTTGAGAACAGTTGGTGCACTGGCTTCAGTTGTCAGGTGACGAATACATTTCCACTTGTTGTTTAGTTGTTGTCTGTTATACCTATGTGATACTGACAGGTTTGAAAGTATAACTCAATATTTCCAGTACGAGGTCACTCATTTATGCCCTGCGACCGTGACTCTGGATCAATGAAAAGAGTACTGAGGAAAACTGATCGAATTTACACATTAGATCAATACGGAGAGTTATTCAAGCGTTCAAGTACAAGAGACAGATTTGAAATAATCTATGTAAATACAGAAGACATACTCTCCTTCAAAACCTGGTGGCCAAAATATTACAAAAAAATTGTCAATTCAGATGAGACATTGGGTCGGGGAGTCTGTAAGGAGGATAAAATTGGATTTAAGATTTCTTCCATTAAACAGTTTGAGTACACTAATACTAACAAGGGAAAAGTTGTGGCCATGTCATTTATTGCAGGATTAAATATACAAACCTTTTCTTTAGCAAAACCCAATAGTAGCCTTCCAAATCTTCCTACAACAAAAGCTTATCCACAAGGCCAAGTACCAATCGACCACAAAAAAAAATTGCCGATCTAAATAATTTAAAACAGTATTTATGTGGTTACGAAGACTTCTACAACCAAATACTTTCATGGCCAACGACAGCAGCTGTCTACCAATCTGATGATGAAAAAGACGCAATCTAATCAAAGTTAAGCTACAGAGGTTTTTATTGTTTTGAGACTAAATTCTTGGTTATTATTTTGACGAAATATTGTTACAGTAATGATGTAAGAAGTTTATATTAAATTTTACTAACAAACATGTTTTTCTAGTAATTTATCACTAACCTACCCTGAATAATTACCTTACCAAACCTAACATAACATAGAAAATTACATTTTTTGCATAAAGGGATCATGTGAAAAAATTTAGGATTTTTTTTCAGCTAAACTGAAAAAGTATGGGTTTTATACTGTACACAAAAAAATTAAGAAGTATTCTTAGTATCATACATAAAAATTACAAAACTGTTTTACCGATAATGTTAATTGTAAACAGTTTATACTGTTTTTCTCAAAACTTTGAAAATGCTACATGTGCCCTTTCTGAAATAACCGATTCAATTGGTTTTTAATCAAGAGTTACTCTACTGAATATGTTGAGAATACACCCCTGTTCCTGTTACAGTTTCAGGGTAAATTAAACCAGACAATAAAAGAGTTACAACAAGTTAAATGTCACAAAATAAATATTATTCAAAAGGAGTTGAACAAATCTGAACAATGATAAAGCTGTTTTATCTATTAACGGTGTACTTAAGAGCTCCTCTTTTCATTAGGACCTATGTCATAATATATTGGTAAAATGTCTTTATGAACATTCATGTCATAATAACTAGTAAATTTAAAATGTCAAAGGAAACATTACATAGAGAAAAAGGAAAAAATTGCATTTACAGTAAACTCTGGTTAACCGGTTAAATATGATGGAAGATGAATCCGGATAGTACAGAACGTAACAAAATTATAATTTTTAGACAAGATTATGCCACGCAATTCCTCCCGCGATAGCGTAGGGCAAGTTGAATGTAATGCATCATACACACATATTGTTGCACATCCGGTAAGCTAGCGGTGATGTTGTATGCATATTTACCAGATTTAAATACCTAGAAATCTACTGTAATTTAGTGGTTTCATCGATAGTTTATTCTTTTTATACTGTAAAAATATATTATTTACTTTGCAGTATATTACAATACTATATTGAAACATTTATAGTCTATTTTTATTGATTTCAATAAAACGTTACCATAAATTACCAGGTCTAAACTTTAGCTTTTTGTTCTCTCAAAATATTTAAATGGAATATGAATCATAGCAAATTAAATTAATTGATAATTATAGTAGTTTACTAGGAAATCCAAAAGAACGCATTACATTACAGAAATATCACTCTATAAAATACAACAATAACAAAATATTTCTTTACTGGACGACAGTAAACAAACAGACTAATGATTGACGATGTCCCCGATCTACCCTTCATGACAATTAATTGAACTCTTCCAGCCACGTTGTTACAACATTGTATATTTTGCCTGCGGGTTTTTTGGGTGAAAAACACAGTTACTACTGAAATACGACTACTATTTCTTAAATTTAGTGCATATATTGAACAATTAGCTGATCAGTGCTGGGAAAGAGTGCAACGTTACCACGTTCGAACGGAGTGCCGCCGCCCACTACCAGCTTTGAAACCAAGTTTGTAAGAACCTTTTCTCATAAAGACTTTTCGACCTTTTTAAAATGACAGATTTAAAATGTTTTTACTGTAATTTTGTTTGCTTATTTAATTGTGTTGTTCTTAGGCTTCCACTTTTTTTATTAATATTTATTAATTTGCATACTTTAGGCCGCAGGTTACTGATCACTCGTTTTCACATCATATGGATCTATTATTTTGCTACGATGAGTGAAGGGATTTTCGAAGCACTAAATCAAGATTACTTATCTACATAAACAGAAATTGTGAAAAAATACAAAATAAGGATAAAAGCTTGATCAACAAACCACTACAAATACAAATCAATTCGCAATTGCTGTATTATCTTAAGTTTATAATAGTAATATATCACAACTAATGGTTTTGACAGTATAATAACGTGACCAAGCAATTGATTTTCCTGCCACTAAAAGCCAAGATAGAGTTGAATTTAGAACAAGTATAACAATTTTGTTTGAAGTAGTATATACTTTTAAAATTAAAGTTAAAAAATAAAACATACAGAAACGTTCTTGTCCACCTTGTATTAAACACGTCCAAAAACGGAGTTTTGAGTAATGCAAATGTAAAGTTAGTGGGTCTGTTGACATGTTTTATATAAATAGTGTACGAAAACAGGACATCTCATAGAGGTGGCCCACTGTCCACACCACTCAAGTATATTTATATGTTCGCAAACTAGAATTTATATTTTGGTGTGTTCACAAGCTGCATGCCTTTACATTTGTTCGCAAACAAGACAACTGGCGAGGGGTACAGTTGCAATCACACACTAACCAGAGCGTATGCTGTCACACCACTATCAACCGCTGACAAACTTCAAAGACCAGTGTACAACTTGCTCCAAAAGGCTCCCTGGTTGCTATAAAACCAATGGTTTAGTTTAAACGTTTTAAAACTAAAACTGGAAGACTTATCTGGCCTAATATCACTTTTGATATTTTTGATACAGGCCTGAATCATTTCTTATCTAGTAGATTATTAAGTATTTTCTTTTTCGTTGCATGAAATGTGGCCCCCCCCTGTGAACTAAGTCTGTGTGGCCCCGGGGCAATTTGCCCCTTTTGCCCCCCCCTCTGGGCGGCCCTGCCTAGACACATAGTTCATGAAATTACAAGTTACGTAAATAAAAAAAGGGAAAAAATTAAATGTGGTAGTAACCAATTACACTAAACACATAGCACTATTGATTATGACTGTGTCAGATAGTGATATAGACTATGATGAAGTGGTTCATATAATTTTAATTTCGTTTATTTTATCGTTGATTTCACTAAACAGAGATGTTAGGCGCCAGTTTCCAGGTCATCCTTTAACTGGTAGGTTGTCTACAGCATGAATTAAAACATATTGTTATTTCCCGAATTTTTCCCCTGATGAGCGTCCTTTTTACAGAGTTCTGAAACGTTAACAATGGAAAATGTCTGCAACAGTCCTACGACTTGCAGATGCTCCATATATAATAATAATAATTAAAAAAAAAGGAGGAGTGATATGAGAGAATAATGAATGAACACGATAGTGGAAGATACTGAGTGAACACGATAATGGGAGATAGTGAATGAACACGATAGAGCAAGATAGTGAATGAACACGATAATGGAAGATATTGAGTGAGCATGATAGAGATAGTGAATGAACACAATAGAGAAAGATAGCGAATGAACACGATAATGGAAGATATTGGGTGACCATGATAGAGATAGTGAATGAACACGATAGAGAAAGATAGTGAATGAACACGATAATGGAAGATATTGAGTGAACATGATAATGGGAGATAGTGGAAGAGGATTAGATCAATATATCACGAGCCTTGAGGCAGTCCGTCGTTAGCTTTAGGCAGTACCTAAAATAGCTTTTTCTGGGCCCCAAGCAATCTTTAATTAACATTTACTGAGCGTGGAGTAAAAAAAAACAAAAAACTTTCAATGGCATGGAATAAAACGGTGCAATTTAAGTAACAGACCCTGTCTCCAGATTGTGTTGTAGGCTTTTAAAAGACCAATAAAAGCTGCTGAAGTTTTCTTTTTCCTACAATACCTTTTTAAATTTTTCTCAATGAAAAGTATATAAAAAAGTACTTGGTCTTAACAATCTCGATGTCTTCAAAAAGTCCAAAGTTAGGATTTTGTTCTCTTTTTAAGAGAAAATCTTGGTTAGAGACAGTAGCATGAGAACATAGTACAGTTTATTATTTCACTCGTTCATTGGTAAACATTTAAATAACACGAAGTTAACTAGAATATATGATAACAGAAGGTTAGACACGCAGAAATCTTTTAGAAATACTCAAACGAATGACTTTTTTTCTACTATATATGTATCTACATAAGAGTATATAGTAAGTTAGATATATCATTGTTAAAACACCAATTAAAACAGGGAAGTTTCGTCTGAAATATTTAATGATCATCGAATGGTAGACGAGAGGAGGGTGAGTAGCAAGGATTAAGGATAATTGGTAATACATAGGATATAAATATTATCTGTCCTTGAAAAACCCTAAGTTGAGGAATAGTGATTATCTTATTCGGTAATCTTAAGGTGTATGACATAAAACGTTCTCTCCTGAACAATATAGTTATCATCAAAAGTGATTATCTATATATATTGATTGCAAATTAGTGGGTGAGTGACAATGTGGAGTAGACTTTCTTACTGTTTGAGGATAACTTTCGTGTATATTCGACCTTCGAACAGATCCCATCACAGTCACGTCGTGTTGTTTGAGCGGAAGAGGCTACAACTTATCGTTGGATCCGAACCACGTAGCATTGGCTAAATGACAATCTTGATACTCAGTTTCCTTCCCTGGTTAACATTCGAAACCGTGAAACTCTTGACTTCTAAAGTAGTATCGATGAGGATGGCGCCACTGTAATGAGACTTGTGCACGATAAAAAAAAGAACATTTGTTAGAACCCACAAGTTTGCAACGTAAGTTCATAAATTAAAGACAACTCCGTTTGTTCTGTTTCCTAATGTTCTTACAAGACTTTAGACGAGAAAATTTTGATAATTTTTAAAAAATGTTACTTTAATTTTTAAACTTTTTCTCCGAAGGTTAGCTTTTTTCTCGTACCAAAATAGCAGAACAGAAAAACATACGTGATCCTTTTAACAGAACAAATACATAGGCCAAACGTACTTTCTATGTGGGCGAATAAGACAAATTAAAGAGGGTGTGGGCGAGTGGGTGAAATGTCCTTTCTAATTGGGATCAACGAGGTTCAGGAAGGGCAATTCGAGAACAGGTCACCGTCGCGCCAACTACCAAGGAATCTGGGGTGTGACTACTGGCCAGCCTAACACTTTGGACTCAGTCTCCGAGACAACGGACACTATATATCAGACTGGACTGCTGATTTTACGTTGTAAACTAATTTGAGTCTACCTCGTTCTCTCAAAATACTTCTTGATTCCCAAACAACAGGTGGGGGTTTCCTCACTAAAAACATAGTATCAAAATATGAAAGCAATCGACGAATAACAATCAGAGATTTAGGATTTGAGAAAAAAAAAAACATTTATAGGTATCATCTTTTTTAAATATTTATATTTACTGCTTACAGTAAGAAAGTTACTCATAGAGACGTACTTTTGGGGTAAAATAGTTTTATAAATAATAATAATCCTCAAAACAGCAAAAAACCTGTGAGAATAGGCCTAGAGAGGAAACATGTTCAATAAATGTTGCCACATATCAAAGTCAACTAAGCCAGAATCTGATTATAAAAGAAAGACAGGAATCTGATGAAGTGTGAGTATAACAACCCTAAAACTTACAACAATTTTGTCATTTAAAACAAACACCCCTATTAAATTACAGTCGACTGATATTTTTAATTTGCAAATTAATTGTTATTGATAATTTTGTTTTAATTTGTACGCTTGAACTTTAAACACTCGCGCGTAATGTAAACTATATTTTTCCTCTAGAAAGTAAGTGCATAATTTTTCTGAGAAAATCAAATGATAGAACAATTTGCTACTAAACGCCATTCATCGATCGTTATTCACGTACCAAGCCAGTAAAACCACGCAATCTGGACGATGTTTTAATGAACTGGCCTTTTTGTGCCCAAATTAAGTTTCATTCACAGAACGAGCTCTCTTTATTTCAACATACCATTTTTTTAAGGTTCTATTTCCTGTCACTCTATGACCAAATTTCCAATACCAAGAGGGATCTTATTTCGTTAGTTGTCTCCCTGAAGTCGTATTTCAAAAAGACACTTTATGGTTTCTACCACCCTATCTAACCACATGACTGATCGGAAACAAGCAACCGGAAGTAAACGTCTAGAGGCCGCCTACATACCCTACATACAATACTTGAAGGTTTGGGCATGGTTGAAAACTGAATACGTATTCCGATGGTAACTTCTCATGAGAAACAAGCATCCTGATTTGTTTTCCTTATTAAAACGTTTTTACCCCCTCACTACTAGTAGTGTTCAAAATCACTCTTTCCTCGCGTCTTAGTCTTACCGCCGCGAAAAGTCTGCGTTGTTTTGAATCAAAGGTGAGAACTAAATCTGTTAGAGAGGTTTCACTTTGACAGAAATGTTAAAATTACAAGTGTAGCCTTCTTTTAAAGGACATGCATTCAATGGTTGAAGTTGCGTAAAAATGGTTTGGCATCAAAAAATACCTAGAAAAATTAAATTTAATGACTTTAATGACACCCTCAGGATTTTATTTTTATTTAACCACAAGGGTCCATGCACCTTAATACAGCATTTTACTGCTCAAAGTGCGAAGTCCTAGACGTATCCCTCAGCCTTGTACAGGACGAAAGCCTAGTCTGGATGGAATTTTCCAAAGCGATCCTGTAAGGTCTCCACAGCAGACCACTCAGACGTGGAAGGTGGCGATGTCCTATCGCTATCGCCACCAGGTGATAAGGAAGGGCTAAGAATCCATTTGTAGTAGTCCTATCGGCTTGGTGAGAGGACCCCATCAGTCAACACTTGTGGATCTGTCAGCCGTGATCGATGGTCTGGCCGGGGGTGGGGGTGGCTGTACCCACCACTGTGTGCACCCTCAAATATATCAAAAGTGGTTTAACAACACATTTACTAACTGTCAAATACCTCTTGGTCAATTTCTGTACATTGGATATATTTATGTAGTTTAGAATTTTCTTCGCTGGATATATGTTTATCCTCTATAAGACTAGAAAAAGGCAGGTTTAAAATTATTTTTTTAATTATTTAAACCTAAAACGAAATTTTTATATAAATACGACATAAAATAAATCTCATTATACATGATATAACATAATGAACTTAAATTGACTGAATGGATGAAAGGCAATCCTAATTACATACTTAGGGAGATGCACGAATAAATCACGTGCTTTGGATATTGCCATTTAACCAAATATTGCCAATTTTGCATCCCTTTTCTGGTGGTGAGTGGTTCTTTTTGTAACAATCCGCCTAAAAGCGACCGTTTTCCAAACCGCCAAACCATCATTGGAAAGTCGAGAGCCCTATAGAAGACATTGTCGTGCCGACGTAAGGATGACATTTCAAGTTTCACAATTTAACTATAAACAATAATAAAAATACTTACTTTTGTCCAAAATTCACCTTATGGTTAACAACACAGTTCTCCGCCAATCAAATGACACTTCAAATATTAAGATTATTACCGACCAAATCCTTTAAGTAAAAACCCTTGTTTTTGGCGTTTTTCGTGAAGAAAAACGGCTCCCATAATGGCAACAGAACTAAATGGCAAAATAATACACACTTCTAATGGATGTAATTTCCAAATTAGTTCATTGGAGATGATTTGTGGCATTATGTTAAATTAATAAATTCCATTAATTTAACATGCGTAGTTACATATCCTTGTTTGTATTAAAGATTCTCTTTATACACCAAGTGGGCCGTTCCCAGGATGGGATACAACTATACACCAAGTGGGCCGTCCCCAGGAAGGGATACAACTATACACCAAGTGGGCCGTCCCCAGGAAGGGGTATAACCTATACACCAAGTGGGCCGTTCCCAGGAAGGGATACAACTTATACACCAAGTGGGCCGTCCCCAGGAAGGGATACAACTTATACACCAAGTGGGCCATTCCCAGGAAGGGATACAACTATACACCAACACCAAGTTGGCCGTCTCCAGGAAAGGATACAACTTATACAACAAGTGGGCAGTCCCCTGGAAGGGGTATAACTTATACACCAAGTGGCCCGTCCCTTGAAGGGATATAACTTATACACCAAGTGGGCAGTCCCCTGGAAGGGGTATAACTTATACACCAAGTGGGCCGTCCCCTGGAAGGGGTATAACTTATACACCAAGTGGGCAGTCCCCTGGAAGGGGTATAACTTATACACCAAGTGGGCCGTCCCCAGGAAGGGATACAACTATACACCAAGTGGGCCGTTCCCAGGAAGGGATACAACTTATAAACCAAGTGGGCCATCCCCAGGAAGGGATACAACTTATACACCAAGTGGGCCGTCCCCAGGAAGGGATACAACTTATACACCAAGTGGGCCATTCCCAGGAAGGGATACAACTTATACACCAAGTGGGCCGTCCCCAGGAAGGGATACAACTTATACACCAAGTGGGCAGTCCCCAGGAAGGGATACAACTTATACACCAAGTGGGCCGTCCCCAGGAAGGGATACAACTTATACACCAAGTGGGCCATTCCCAGGAAGGGATACAACTTATACACCAAGTGGGCCGTCCCCAGGAAGGGATACAACTTATACACCAAGTGGGCCGTCCCCAGGAAGGGATACAACTTATATACCAAGTGGGCCGTCCCCAGGAAAGGATACAACTTATACACCAAATGGGCCGTTACCAGGAAGGGATACAACTTATACACCAAGTGGGTAGTCCCCAGGAAGGGGTACAACTTATACACCAAGTGGGCCGTCCCCAGGAAGGGATACAACTTATATACCAAGTGAGCCGTTCCCAGGAAGGGATACAACTTATTCACCAAGTGGGACGTCCCCAGGAAGGGATACAACTTAAATACCAAGTGGGCCGTCCCCAGGAAGGGCTACAACTTATACACCAAGTGGGCCGTCCCCAGGAAGGGATACAACTTATACACCAAGTGAGCCGTTCCCAGGAAGGGATACAACTTATACACCAAGTGGGCCGTCCCCAGGAAGGGATACAACTTAAATACCAAGTGGGCCGTCCCCAGGAAGGGATACAACTTATACACCAAGTGGGCCGTCCCCAGGAAGGGATACAACTTATACACCAAGTGGGCGGTTCCCAGGAAGGGATACAACTTATACACCAAGTGGGCCGTCCCCAGGAAGGGATACAACTTATACACCAATTGGGCCGTCCCCAGGAAGGGATACAACTTATTCACCAAGTGGGCAGTCCCCAGGAAGGGATACAACTTAAACACGAAGTGGGCCGTCCCCAGGAAGGGATACATCTTATACACCAAGTGGGCCGTCCCCAGGAAGGGATACAACTTATACACCAAGTGGGCCGTCCCCAGGAAGGGATACAACTTATACACCAAGTGGGCCGTCCCCAGGAAGGGATACAACTTATACACCAAGTGGGCAGTCCCAAGGAAGGGATACAACTTATACACCAAGTGGGCCGTCCCCAGGAAGGGATACAACTTAAACACCAAGTGGGCCGTCCCCAGGAAGGGATACAACTTATTCACCAAGTCGGCCGTCCCCAGGAAGGGATACAACTTATACACCAAGTGGGCCGTTCCCAGGAAGGGATACAACTTATACACCAAGTGGGCCGTCCCCAGGAAGGGATACAACTTATACACCAAGTGGGCAGTCCCCAGGAAGGGATACAACTTATACACCAAGTGGGCCGTTCCCAGGAAGGGATACAACTTATACACCAAGTGGGCCGTCCCCAGGAAGGGATACAACTTATACACCAAGTGGGCAGTCCCTAGGAGGGGGTACAACTTATACAGTTTCGCCAAAAAATGCAATGTTACAAACTGTTTTTCTCAATGCTTAATCTGGAACTGTAGAGAAAATCTGAAGCTGTATCAGAACTTATTTTCCGACCTGTATATATACATCTGTTCACGCATAACCAGTACATATATGCCACATATCACTAATCTTAGTCATAAAATCCATATTGTACTAAGTTTGTGTGAAAAGGTATTTCTAATTTAATTCTGTAAAATTCTGATATGTATTTGAGAATTATATTTGAGAATTGATATAATTATATGTTATATTTGAGAATTGAGAAATATATATGTATCTGATGTATTTGAGTTTCTGCGACCTTTATCAATACTCACGAGGGGAGGTGAGGGGTTTGACAAGTCACGTGACCAGCAATATCATTGCAACCCTCCAATTGTATCTTGTATGGTTCAAACATGCTCTTGCCAATCAGTTTTTAATTCTGTTACACGAAGGAGCTCCAACACAATAATGATTTGTTTCATTATGTCTTTAGTTGCTGCACGTCTCTGTGCACGTGGCACATTGATATTATTGAGGTCTTATTTCTGTGTTATAGTTAGCACAACTGCTCGTGTCATTGAATGAAAGATCTTTTAAATGTTGCCTTTTGAAGGAGGGTCAAACTCCTGAAATCTACAATTGTTTTTCTATACTTATTTAAATATTTACATCTTCTTACGAATTTATTTTTATGTATATTTAAAACACCAATTGTAGAGAGATGTGTGTGCGAATGTTGTGATGATTGTAGCCTTAGTTACTAAGGTCAACTGATTCTTATCCGAACCTCGAAGTAATGATGTGATATTCGGCTAACTGACAAGTAGACGTCATCCAAACCTTCGCCACCATCCATCATGGACAAGCAAGACTTCTCTGATAGCTTCCACTCTGATAGCAACCGTTGAGCGGACGCCGTGGCGGTATTAGGAGGGCAGATCGTAGAACTCGTCGCCTACAATCTGCTCAACATTTACCCACCAAGTAGCGAGGGCTCCAGGTAGCTGGGCTACAGCACTACGCCACAAGAGCCTGCCTTATGATATAATCTTAATACATTAGCTTTGAATCATTATATAAATTTGCACTTCTACAAACACATTACATATTAGCACAAATACAGTAAGCATAATTATTGATGTATTATTATGCATGCTTGTAAATATAACAATAAATATGAATTATAACAGTAAATTCATTAGAGTAAATAAAAATTAATTTAATATAAATCTTATATTTTGATTATAATTCCATAACAGGAAATAGAACGAAAAATACACACCAACATTGGTCAGTTATTTACTCGATTTGTTTTAACATATTGTATCATTAAAAAATAATAAATAAAAATAGTAACATTCTTGTAATATTTTCGTTTTATTCCTTATTGATAAATACAAGTACTAACAGTAATGTATTATTAAATAGCAATTAAAAAAATAGTAACTAAATAAATAATGAATACAAACATCTGATAATGCGTCATCATTTGCCCCTTAAAATAATTAAGTTTACAATATAAATAAAACAATGCAGTAGAAAGAGGTGATTGTGATGCTAGTCATTGTTGCCAGTTCACTATCAATGGAGTCTTTGAAACACGTAATTTTACCCATGAAGTCCTTACTCATACAAGACCATATGTTATCAAATTTGAAAGAGATTTAGTTTTTATTTTGGGTTTAAAACTCCTTCCTAACAAACATTGAATAGTGCGTGTATTTCGGCACGAATATATTTAACTAGCCGACAGCCCTTCACTACGTGGTGGTGGTGCTCTACACTGCTTACCCTTTCCTCCGTGGTTCCCTCTAAACCTAAACCATCACATCAATATAAAGGCTCAGCCTGCTGACGTTTACTAGATAACAAAGTTTTATATAATCTAAGAAACCCCTTAAGTCTACTTTAGAGGGATGCAAAGTTATGAAATAATGTTAGGGTTAGTAGAAATGACATCCAACATTTCACAACAGAAACCAAATTAGCCAAGCTTTTGTGCCATTTTATGTTTTTTGTTTCAGCTGTTTTAAATACATGATTAAATTAACGACAATGTTACTCTTATGGACGAAAGGAAACATTGAGGGGATGTTTCTACCCCTAAGGAGTGGCATTTCAAGAAATCATTTCCAAGTGGGTCTCTATGATAAAGAGTTCTCTTTCCTCAAAATTCCCTCAAAATCTGTTCAATGACTCCTGACATTTCGTGATGAGTTATTACATTATTTTGGATTTTATATATTTTATACATATGACATAAAGCGCTAAATACAACAGAGCAACTAATACAAGATAAAAAGGAATATCTAGAAAGTTGAATTACTTTAATTTTGATTATTCAAATCTTTATCAAAAATATATCAAACGAAGCACAGATTTACGTATGTTCTTTAACAACATTTATATAGCATGACTGCAAATACAAACGTTCACCATCCGTATATAAGTTTCAATAAAATAATAAATAATGTTATTACATAATTAAATTAGTTACAAATTAGTTATAAACTATTCTAAGAGTGTTATCGCGTGATGGTAATGTTATTGCCGTGGTCAAGCACTTCCGGTGTGTGTGACCACAGACTTGACCTAATGATAACGTATCTACTGGAAATGACACGAACCATTGACGGCAAATCTGTTTATTGTTGGGATAAAGATTCATTCTTCAATCAGCAAAGAAAAGTTAATTTTAAACCTTGACTAACAGAAGATTGTAAACTTTGTATATTTTCTTGTTTCTTACACCACACAGTTTTAAACACGTCATATCTCAATTTCCGTATTCCTGTAACTCTTTCTTTATTCACTGTTACAATGTCGTTTATTTATTTCGTTCCTGTGAACAAAACATCAGGTTCGGCCGGTCAGCTCTAATGTAATTTAAAATTTTTTCTGACACTTTGTATTGCGTGAAATTTTACAACTGAATATTGTCCATAGTCAATGTGTTTTCATTTATTGTGTTTTAGCGTTAAATATTCATTATGAGGTTATACGCTTTAAAATAACAGTAACAAAATAAAAATGTTAGTGAACTGATTTGTTTATAATCGATAAATCAAAAGAAAAACAACGTTTGTCAATGTTTTCTAACGAATTATTTATGATAAAAATATGATTAATTACAGTCAATGACTAATAAATTAATGTTTTCCAAGGAAACTAATAATTGCAACTTATAAAAATGCCAATTTAATTGAGATAAGTATCTATAAAATATTTTCAAGGTAATACAGTTATACAGATTTGTAAGCTTGTGAAACATTCTTTTATAAACGATTAACTGATATTTAGAAAATAACGTTTTTGAGCAATTTCTTGCTTCATTAGTTTGTACTGTCTCTACTGAAATGTTGTTGTGGTTTGCCATATACTCGATAGGTAGCAGCACCAGCCTGACCTTGATGGTATGTCAGAGGAGGACAACAATGAGTAATGCATACCAGAATTCAAAACTAAATGATGTCATCGCCTGAGACAGAGCTGACGACAGTCTTTCACTCTAACTAAACAACTAACATGGCAAGGTAACTCGATAAGCGTCTTGTCATAAAAAAAATGTAAGCAAAAAATAAATATATCAGTCGATATTTACAATGGGATCTTCCTATAAGTTAACAAAAATATGATAGAAAACCTATTTAAGGTTTTCTTAAAATTCATGAACAATAATTTGTTGTCCCTTTCATTGATAAGTCCATATCCAAAATTAGCTATCTATTTAGTATGTGTCTTTTTCCTAATACTTTACAAAGACACCATTTATCTGACGTAACATTTAAGGGGAAAAGAATAAAGAATTTACTCATTATTATTAAGGGCGAAAATAATAATGAGGTTGTTGTGCAGACAAATAATTACTTTTTATACGTCGACTACTATACTGAGTACGTTCTAATAGTGTTCGACCTTTCATTTATTCAATACTGTAATTTTGTATATGCTACGAAATCGGCCTTTTACACCAACCTAATATTCACATTTTATAAGCTAAAACTGCTAAACTTTGTCACACACAAAACAAGTATTTTATTGTTCTGCAGATTTTATGAACGTGTAAAAGTAGTCATGGTGAAACAGTATGTGTATATCTCAAACAGAATGGAACGCCACTCGGAATATTTGCAAACGCCTTCACGTTCAGGTTTTCATTTGCACTACAGGACAGTGTACCGTAATGTATCTTTCAGATTGAAGGAGTTCGTATTAATTCAATTAAGTACAGTACAAATATTAATTTATTTGTTCAAATCAGAGTATATTAAGAATTATATTTTAAATGCTAAAGATTAATAATCTAAGAGAGCTTAATGGTTTATCTAACGTGGAAATTATAGTTTCTAAGTAATTCTAAAAATAGTTCATTTAGCTACGCTACGAAAAACTTATATAGCTTACTTAATCAAAATAACAGATTTTATTTACGTGGAGATATTTATGTGGTAATAGTCAACTGCGCGTGCTTCGCTACGGAGTAATTCTCTACGCTGCTTTATCATTACTTCCGTAGTCTCCTATATTTTATATAATAACCCAATCGGTAAAAAAATTGTTGTTAAGCATCACTTACAACAATTTTGCACTGTATACATTCTTTTATGTTTAATTTCTGATTTATGATGATCAGATTCAGAGGAAATAAGCCATAAGGAAACTGATTTCACAAGGTCATTGCCACTGTACGTGTATGGCTGGGTGATAAGGTGATTTTTAGCATTCTGTATTCCACCTCGTACGACAATGGGTTGGAGGGGGTTTAACACCACAGTATAATACGTGCATGAATGGGGAGGGGGTCCAGCACCACTGCACGTGTATAAGTGTGTGAAAATGTCAGTAACACAGTACGTGTATGGGTGCGGGTGGGGTCAATAACAGGTTTCGTGTATGAGTGGGCGGGTGGGGTCAATAACAGGTTTCGTGTATGAGTGGGCGGGTGGGGTCAATAACAGGTTTCTTGTATGAGTGGGCGAGTGGGGTCAATAACAGGTTTCGTGTATGAGTGGGCGGGTGGGGTCAATAACAGGTTTCGTGTATGAGTGGGCGGGTGGGGTCAATAACAGGTTTCGTGTATGAGTGGGCGTGTGGGGTCAATAACAGGTTTCGTGTATGAGTGGGCGTGTGGGTTAAAACTAGTTACCATTGCACCACCTACAGGTAAAATTGAAAACTCTGTTTTTGATATTTCACGGTTATTAAGATAAATACACTAAGAAACCAGAGGCGTATGGAAAATCTAATTACACCATTGTTTTCCTTCTTAAATTATCATTATAAATATGCATTTTTTACATTCATTATAAGTTTGAGTAATTTTCATCCTAGTAGGAACAAAAAAGTATTGGAATTTGAACTAGTTCTCACTGAACATCATTCCTACCTTTTATCAGTAAAAAAAAAAAAAAAAAAAAAAAAAAAAAAAAAAAAAAAATAAAATAAATAATATATCACATTTATATTTTAATACCTTGTTTACAGGAATTTTTTTTTCAAGTTTTATAAATTTAAGAATTTTAAGTTTTAAGAAAAAAGTAGCTATCAATTTCCTAAGTCAGCATTTTCTTGGCTTCTAGATATCGTAACATTAATTACTTGGTTACGTTGGAATACGTAGTAACAAAAGTGTTAAGTTGATGCACAGTGAACAATTGTTTAAATTCCGGTATGAGAGTGTGTGGTTGGTAAGTATAACACATGCATATAGTTATGCAGCGAATCAGGAGTAGGGCCAAACACTTCCAAATATCTTGAGAATGATCCTCAGTGAACCAGTCAACTGTCGATTGATCAATTTATTTATTCATTTGTTTCCATGCCCCTCATATTCACCCATATCTTAACAATCGATATCTTAATATCGAATAATTAATATCAAGTAACTGATTTTGTTGCAGTGAACTGTAAGAATGAACAACAGTACACAATCCTCATATATAATACATGAATATGTATTTTGATACCACGCTCCTCCCTTATTAATTTACCATTTAATATGTGAAAAGTGTGCCCTTATTCACATGAGGGTAGTATTTTCACCCTGAAGGGGGCAAGAAGCCTCAAAGTACCTCATGGGGAGGGTTTTAAATTAGTCGAAAAGTGACATCCGTTAAAAAATAAATGAAGGCGCGGTAAATTAGTTCTAGTTACCGTGAATTGTGGTGTCAACGTCTGTTTGAATGTAAATAATTATGTTTACAATATTGACGAGGTTATGGATCTTTATTACGTTAAAAAGAGTAAGTTTGATAATCTCAGTGAGTTTTGTTTGATGTAAAGTGAATGCATGTCTGTCTGTGTATTTGGACACACTTTATACAACACAACACCATTCATCCGATCATCACGAAACTTTAGGAAGTTATGTATTTTTTCCTCGGGGAGGTTTTAAAAATGGTTTTATTCCATTGTAGGACTCTGCCCCATTGTCCTTCAAAGTTGCAATAGTAATCGAATAGTTGTTTTACTTGTCAACTGCGATGTGTGTACCTGTCATTATCAAGGGGCTAGTAGCTGTAGAAGTATATTTCTTATGTGTACTACCATGTTTGTTATGAATTCCGTGTGCGTACCAGGAGATTACTATGAACTGAGTTTATACTAGAACTGTGTGTTATCAAAGGTATTTGAAATTCTAAGAGTGTAACTTGTGCCATATTGTTCCTTCTTCTGCACCAGTAGGTAGGTTGTTGATTTCCATTTCGGTAATATGAAATGGCAATCCCTTACAAGTTACTCGTATGTACGGCGCACATACAAGAAGTTCTTTTCCTTTCTTTTCTAATGGTGAACTATTATTTTAAACGGCTATTCTTAAACTGGCATTTGACAGAGCCATAAAAGAAAAATTATTCTTAAACGATTAAACATCAAATAACAGGTTTTAAAATTAATTTGATATAGGTCTATGGACGATGCCTCTTTCGTTTGTAGATAACCCAGTTCCTATTTTTCTAACTGTCGTGGTACCCATACTCTTCTCCATCTGCATCTGTTCGTTCGTCGTTGTCCACTAGAATGTCCCACTTTTCTCGGGTGTAACAGGCAGTAATTCCAGCTTTGTCTTTGGCTTTCTTCCTGTTTCTAACATGCCTTTATACTGCTCATCGATTTGCCCTCAGAAAAAGCTTACAGGTAGTCCTGTGTACTTAGGATAATGTACACCTCCAAATAGCACAAATTGCAACTGATAGCACTCGCAAAATCCCAGAAAAATCACCTATAAATAGTCCAATTACCTCTCTATAACTATGATGGATATCTGAGGTGGATGAGTATCGGATGTCGTGAGAGGCAGCGATCCGGTGGTCCTCATCTATAGACACACACATGTCGCCCTCTTCTATTGGTATACCATTGTCAACTGGACGGTAGTCCTCATCTATAAACAACGTTATCATCTCAACGGTCGTCCTCTTCTTTTGGCACACTGTTGACAAATGAACGGTACACCTCATTTATAGGCACGCCGTTGTCAACTGAACGGTAGTCCTCATCTATAAACACACAGTTGTTAACTCAACAGTCATCCTCTTCTATTGGCACACCGTTGTCAACTGAACGGTAGTCCTCATCTATAAACACACAGTTGTTAACTCAACGGTCGTCCTCTTCTATTGGCACACCGTTGTCAACTGAACGGTAGTCCTCATCTATAAACACACAGTTGTTAACTCAACAGTCATCCTCTTCTATTGGCACACCGTTGTCAACTGAACGGTAGTCCTCATCTATAAACACACAATTGTTAACTCAACAGTCATCCTCTTCTATTGGCACACCGTTGTCAACTGAACGGTAGTCCTCATCTATAAACACACAGTTGTTAACTCAACAGTCATCCTCTTCTATTGGTATACCGTTGTCAACTGAACGGTAGTCCTCATCTATAAACACACAGTTGTTAACTCAACAGTCATCCTCTTCTATTGGCACACCGTTGTCAACTGGACGGTAGTCCTCATCTATAAACAACGTTATCATCTCAACGGTCGTCCTCTTCTTTTGGCACACTGTTGACAAATGAACGGTACACCTCATTTATAGGCACGCCGTTGTCAACTGGACGGTAGTCCTCATCTATAAACACACAGTTGTTAACTCAACGTGTCGTCCTCTTTTTTTGGCACACTGTTGACAAATGAACGGTACACCTCATTTATAGGCACGCCGTTGTCAACTGAACGGTAGTCCTCATCTATAAACACACAGTTGTTAACTCAACGGTCGTCCTCTTCTATTGGTATACCATTGTCAACTGAACGGTAGTCTTCATCTATAAACACACAGTTGTTAACTCAACGGTCGTCCTCTTCTATTGGTATACCGTTGTCAACTGGACGGTAGTCCTCATCTATAAACACACAGTTGTTAGCTCAACGGTCGTCCTCTTCTATTGGTATACCGTTGTCAACTGAACGGTAGTCCTCATCTATAAACACACAGTTGTTAACTCAACGGTCGTCCTCTTCTATTGGTATACCGTTGTCAACTGAACGGTAGTCCTCATCTATAAACACAGTTGTTAACTCAACGGTCGTCCTCTTCTATTGGTATACCGTTGTCAACTGAACGGTCGTCCTCATCTATAAACACATAGTTGTCAACTTAACGGTCGTCCTCTTCTATTGGTATACCGTTGTCAACTGAATGGTAGTCCTCATCTATAAACACACAGTTGTTAACTCAACGGTCGTCATCTTCTATTGGTATACCGTTGTCAACTGGACGGTAGTCCTCATCTATAAACACACAGTTGTCAACTTAACGGTCGTCCTCTTCTATTGGTATACCGTTGTCAACTGAACGGTAGTCCTCATCTATAAACACACAGTTGTTAACTCAACGGTCGTCATCTTCTATTGGTATACCGTTGTCAACTGGACGGTAGTCCTCATCTATAAACACACAGTTGTCAACTGAACGGTAGTCCTCATCTATAAACACACAGTTGTTAACTCAACGGTCGTCCTCTTCTATTGGTATACCGTTGTCAACAGAACGGTAGTCCTCATCTATAAACACATAGTTGTTAACTCAACGGTCGTCCTCTTCTATTGGTATACCGTTGTCAACTGAACGGTAGTCCTCATCTATAAACACACAGTTGTTAACTCAACGGTCGTCCTCTTCTATTGGTATACCTTTGTCAACTGAACGGTAGTCCTCATCTATAAACACATCGTTGTTAACTCAACGGTCGTCCTCTTCTATTGGTATACCGTTGTCAACTGAACGGTAGTCCTCATCTATAAACACACAGTTGTTAACTCAACGGTCGTCCTCTTCTATTGGCACACCGTTGTCAACTGAACGGACGTCCTGATCTACTGACAGACTTTGTCCGCTGGGTTACTCGAGACGATGCATTTATGAAACGTAACTGAGGTATGACTGATTATAAATATTTTATACTAATTACAAGCTTGTTAAAAAATCGTTGAATTTAATCTAAGGTATTAAAGCATGAAACGACCTATGTACTACTTGGTTGCCGGTGAACCCATTAGGGCCATTCATTCATGGTGGCTCCGACTCTAGCATAGCTACTGTTGTTCTATAAGCTGATACATTTATACTATATATATAATACGTTTCCATAATCAATTACGAAGCAAACGAATTATCAACAATAAAATTTCAAATAAATATAAAAACATTGATAACAACATTAAAATTAAAATAAATATACTAATTTAACTTTCGACAGTAGACTGTGACGTCGACGTCGCATAGGCGAAATCAGCTGATTGGATTATTCTATAAAATACCTACTGGTAACTATATCTATCAATCACATGGAAGCATTCAGCTAAATAGAGAGCAAGTTATTTACCACCAATCAGCTGGAATAGTGACTAAGGGAATTAGAAAAGTATTTTTGTGTCTATTTGTTGTTTGTTTTGGTCATCTCGTCCATATTACGTCATGGGGAATGCACGTGATACCTTACGCCTTCTTTTCTACGTACTGTGAGTAAAACTAATTTATTTTACTTGTTTGCTAAAGTTTCAGTTACCCAGTATCACCTAATACGACAAGTCCAGCTGTTGTTATTTCATAACCTGGATATTTGTTGATAAACAGGTCTAAAGGGTAACTAATTTTATAATTTAATTATTTCAAAATGAGTAATGGCGGTGAAGCATTTTCTAAAAGCTCATACTCGTCCGGATCTAAGTCAGTCGAATATTACTCACGTGTACAAGATATTCTCTCTGAAATAAACTCGTACAAAGATGAAATTTTTTATCTTACACAAAGTTCCGAGGTTGCGGAGAACTTCTTGAAGAAAAAATGGCCACATGCACTAACTATGACAAAGAACGATAAAATGGTAACAAATGACTCTCAGTTTCGTCAAAGTGCTGACATTTTCTATCAAAGTGAGCTGAACAAACATCTGGAGAGTTTACAAGGTTCAGCTTCCTTTTATGGGACAAAGTCTTCGTCAGGAAGGATGATATCACTTGGCTCATCTCCTCGACCAACAATGGTCTACGTTCCCACTAACAATATCAACATCGTGTGGAAGATAGTGCTGGTGGATCGGGTGATAGAAGAAGTAGGAGCATCACTGGACAAGCTAAAGAAGAGGCTTGAAGCATCGAAATTCCTGTTGTCTGTTGAAGAGGACAATTTTAGAGAAGAACTCGAAGATATTCGGATGAGCAAAGAATTGTTTGATAAAATGCTCAACAAAAATGTTGATATGAAAGGCGGATTTGTTAAGAAAGACAAATTTGAGCGATATTTGGAGAGTGAGTTAGAAACCAAAGATCGAGAGTGGAAAAGGATTCGTATAAATGTGACCAGTCTTCAAGTGGAGTATACCAGGGCAAAAGCACAACAGCGAGTGAAGCTTGAGCTTAGAGAGCATCTCCATCCTATTGATATAGACAGGCTTCTGATAGAGAATCAGGAAAAGCAAAACGTATTCAACAAGAAAACCACTGAACTGCATGACATGAAAAGGAAGATCACCCGTAAAGGATCTAACATAATCTCAGACAAATTAAAGTTTAAAAACGTAATTTCAAATCTCGAGAAAACTGTACAAGAAACAAAAAATAAACATGCAAAGTATGACATACTGGAAACTATTGAGGCACAAACCAACAGTGGGCTTAAGGTTGCCGAAGGAATGTTTGAAAACATAAAAATGTTAAGTGATAATTTAAGAGCTCCTGATGTACAAACTTACATAGAATTGGAAGTTTCAATAGGTAAACTTAAGAAGGAGAGGGACAGGCTGAAAAAACACTGCTCAGACGTTAACTACACTGCAACCTTTCTGCATCAGCAGCTGCAAAAATACCAACCCAAAATTAATACGGCAAGACCGTAAGATTCCAAATAAAAGTACTGTCATCCATGAGAAGGGCAAATATGCTCCTCCAAAATTAATATGGCAAGATCCTGCGATTCCTATGAAAAGTAAAGTCATCCTTGAGTAGTACTTCTTATTGAGATACTGTAATTATTTTATATTTCAAAGTTGTAAAATGAACTTGAATAAACTATTAAGAAATATGTTGCAGTTCTTTATATTATGTAAATATGGGGGATTTAAAATTCATTTAGCGATGAATCACTATTGGAAATAAATAACATAAATGAAAACTTTAAAAACTGTAGCTTGCATTCGAACAATGCATATTCCATTGATCGGTTGTAGGCCAACCCTTCCTACAACCATTACTTAATTACACACACATTGTAGGTTCAGTATATTAGTGTAACAAACTTGTAAAGTTTATCGCAGATATTTTTTAAAACTAAACACTCTTCCGGAAGTTGAACACAAACGGACCTTGATTGTGAAAGTTAGTCACGCCCGTGATGTACAGCGGCGGAGCGATAAAACGTTTCCCCTCCGCTGCTGATAAGACTATATGCGCTATATGTAACAAGCCGGTCGTAATCTGTTCGGCCCATCAATCATATTTCGGTCAATCATATTTATCGACACCGTCGTAAACATGCATTTTTATAATGCACGCCTCAGTACTACTACTGCTATAAATTGTACAAATATTTACTATTTACATTATTATTTATTGTGTTATTATTAATTGTTATTTGAATACTAAATACTGATTGAATTTAAACATTTTAAGTTAGATTCGTTAATGCTAAAAATAACCAATGGTCACTGCTGCTAATGATGTAATAGGCTTGCTACTGCGTTGCCAGCACTCGGCCTACCGTAACCTATTTTCTATGACAATTTTAGATGGAATGATACATTGGAGGATGAGTAGTTTTCTATCTCACCTCCACTAACCAGTGCATATCTCTCAACAGTGCTTTCGATATGTCGCTATCTAACAAGCCTATTTGTTGTTGTTGTAATAATATATAAATATATATTAAAAAGCTTACTTTTTGAACATTTTAAAGCACAAGTTATATAATCATACATTTTCTTCAAATTGGAAATTACATATAAAGAGAATGGGGCATAGCCTATTCTATCACAGCTGGTCTGTTGGGAACTAAATATTGCGTAAAAACATAATAATTGTTATTTAAAACTCTCAATGCAAATTGAAGGGAAATCTGTCGTGCTAATTCATGAAAGAAAAAAAAACTTGATGCTAATTAAATTTATACAGTTTGAATTGTATAGCGATCAAGATAAAATCGGGCTCCACGACAGACGTTTGTTTATAGAAAACAAACTACTGAAAGGAATTAAAAAAGAACACAATTTGAAGTCAACCAATACAATATTTACAAAATAACTCACTGAATAAAGCAATTATAGACAGGCCGCTTAGATAACAACCTCCTGAACGCACTGGTGCGAGTGATATGCTCTGAGTGGTGGAAGTGAGACAGAGATCTACTCTTCCCCCGCTGGGTAGTTCCATAAAAAAGTTGTTATAACAACCAAGATGACGAAAGGCCGCGTGCTGATAGCGCATTATCAAGCCCCGCCCACTACATCATTAGTAGCAGTGAGCATTTGCTGTTCTGAATAACACCAACTAATAATGCTTAGAACGTTATATACGAAATATAACCATTGATGTATGCTGCTCTATCTGGATTGCTCATGGAGCGGGCAAAACGTAGCGCAAAACGGTCTCAGGGGTAAGGGAAGGGCCCCTCACCACAGTTAAGTATTCTTACATTCTTACATATGAGACGCCGACACAACGTTGTTGGTATTTTAAGGCAAATATGAATGGTTATATGAGTAGTGTGAATGAGTGTAGTCTGTTTACTAACTGAGTTCAACTGTTCCTCAGAAAGGGCAATTTATTAATAGCCCAACAGCCAGGGCAACTAAGGGACCTACAGCTTTACGTGGAATCCGAACTACGTAGTGCTGGTCTGATTCTTCAGCTAATTTACAAGCCTGATACTCAGTTATCTCCCCCACACAACATCCGCACAATGACTACCACCCAACCTGGACACCCCAGACTTCTCTAGTAGTGTCCACGCCGATAGCAACCATCAAGCGGACGCCATGTCGGTATTAAGAGGACCGATCATCCAACCTATCGCCTACAATCTCTCAAACACTTTGTCCCCATAGTAACAGACACTGCGCGGCACTGTCCTGCATGGCATCCCTACAGACTTCCCTTCATTATTCGTTATAGTTTTATGATTTTATTGATAATTTTGAGTCCACGAAGTAGTTAACGGACTGACTTCGTATTGTTGGGTCAAGGCGAGACGAGGAACCGTTATGAATGAAGCAGGAGTTAATGAAAGCATTCTGAACACGTTCAGTACATCTCCGCCAATTGTATTGAGAACATAGGTGATTGAGAAAACAGAACTACCAAGCAGTCGGCCGGGTCTATCTTTGTAGACACAAATGTAATACAATGTTTATTTGTTTTTAATAGTTTGTTAAAATAGTAGACCTATTTTAGATGTACGGTAGCCTAAATATGTGTGATTTAATTTCATGTAATCTATTGTTACTTATTATTTTAGTGTTCATGAGAAAGAATCTTGTTTGATAAAAATGTTGAAATCCAATCAAACAATTGTTTTACATCGAAACAAAAATTTTAAATCACCTAATTATCACACAGTTATTTAATGTTATTAACTACTTTATTTTTTATAGAAATATTGTTTTAATTTTCAACAAATTTTCAATACTTAGAGTTTAGTCTGCAGATTCAAAAGATAAAATATTTATGTAATAATTCAACAACAGAGAAACGATTAAAAAGTTATTCTTAAATCTCTTAGCGTTTTCATTTTTCTATGTAACAAATAACTACGATCTGTACTCACATTTTAATTTGTAAATTGATTGCTTAAACAGCAAGGATCTAAAGGAATAATGAATGCCAATCACATTTTTTCTTTTAGTATATAAACTAGGGGACGTCTCTGCACGCTTCACGTGCCAATCCTCCAGCTCGCTGCGCTTGTAACACCTCGGCCTTCGGCTCCGGCATGTGACTATTGACACCAAATAATAGGGGTTGAACTATATTAAGTAAAAACATAATATGCAAATTTATTTTTAGTAACTCACTCATTGCAACGTATTTACAGTTGAAATATTAACAGCCAGGGCAACTAAGGGACCTACTGATTTACGTAGAATCCGAACCACGTAGTGCTGGTCTGATTTTCAGCTAATTGACAAGCCTGATACTCAGTTATTCCCCCACACAACATCCGTACAATGACTATCACTCAAATGTGGAAACGCTTCCACAACTTTTGTATGACTTCACTTGTAAAGGTGAAATATTGTGCATGATTATGGTTACTAGGAACATACTTTTTGACGTCATTAGTGACATTTCATCTTTTCAGGGGGACGGCCCACGAGGAATTGAACGAAAATCTTCAACGTAAGTCTAGGTGAGTTTGGTATCAAATGAAAGGTCTATTCAAGAGAAAATTATTGCCGCAAACCGGACTTCGAGAGCTTTACCCTTTCCAGAGTAGCGGTCATTCGAATTTCAAAGTAATTAATTTGATCAATATTGTTTCTCCGTTATTTAACGGTTTTAAGTTAATTGTTATGATCAAAAATTATACTTTATGGAACACAATTATTAAAAATCATTAAATTATAAAATTATCTATAGGAAAAATAACGTTGTTGTGAAAGCGTTTCCATATTTTTCCCCACTCTGTATATGTATTACTAGATTCAGTAAAACAAATATTTTCATATACTGTAATTTTTTTATCTTTGTGGGCCTAAACATATTAATTAGAATGCTCTGAGGGACATTTTTATTAATTCTATACGCTTTTTTAATCTTTTTATACGAAGCGTTAAAAGTGGAACAAAATTTATGATATAAAAAATTAGGATGATTAGGAAAAGCAACGATAATAAGTAAAATATCACATTCATAATATTTAATAATGTAATTTTTCCATACATGAATAGTTGAGGTTAGTTCAAAATAATTTTGATTATTCAATTACTGGAGATATTGACACCAAAAATTGAACCATTTTATAAAATTTATCGATTATTTATTTCAGTAAAGAACAGCGGGGCCATATTTATTGTGCACTAGAAAATATAAAATATATATTTTTTGATCTACTATAAAACCACAAAAAACAAACTTCAAGGTGTTACTCATAGGTGTCGCTGAGGTAGTAACCGTACAGGTCTGCACTCTACTGGATGAGACTCAAACTTTTAGGAATTATAACTATGCAGAGCTCGTATACAACAAATAGGTTTTAATTAAATTATTTTAACTAAAAGATTTTAAATGTTTATAGGTTCTAATTCGAGATACTTATTAGAATATATTATTTTATAATAATCGGAATTGCTTATTATAATAACTTGAACACTCAGAACAGTGAGGTGTTATATATGAGATATTTGTATCATTGCTTCAACTGGGAGTTGTGGAGCTCTTGTAATCCTGCTACTTGGGGGTCGGGTATTGAGGCACATATAAAAAGATACAGAGGTCGCTTTCTTATAGCCACAGCGAATCCCTAAGTGGCAGTTATAAGTAGATTAAAACTGATGTACATCTTTATACATCTGCAGCAATAATAACTATTAGGTTAATCCTTGAGGATTTAAGGGTAATAAAGGATGCACTGACAAGGTGTTGGACCTACCATTACATGGCAGCAAAGAGGAGAAATGACTACTCGACACATATTCAGCGCACTATTGGATGCGACCTTCGTTTCTGTCTTCTCTGTCAGGAGCTCTGGTCCCAGTTTTCCCATGTTGACTGGACGTACGCTCTAAGTCCCCGTCGTGTGAGGACCCCCTGGATAGAGTGCCAGAGAGTGGGTGCCGGAGTCCAACCTCGTCAATATTGTTATTAGACCAACATCCGTTTTGCTTCAAATCCTATGTTTAACATTTCTCATCACTTAAAAAAAATCTAATAATTAATTAGTGCACTGGTAATTCTTTGTCAATTACAATTTTACCGCGTTTTCTTGAAATTATCTTCTTTTCAATTTCTTGTAAGTGCTGGTAATTTATTGAAAAAATTGATTGAATTGTTTTCAAAACTACGTATTAATTTATATTATGTATAATATTTTTTTACAATATTGTCTTTGTTTCTTGTAAGGTAGTTATGCATACTACTTTGATATGAACATTTATAAATATTTTATTTCATACATAATAAGCCGTGAACAACATGTAAAGAAGGTAAAGACATAATTTTGAATTCTTTAAAGAATGTTTTTTACAATTTGCCTTTTAGGGAATATTTTTTATTATTCTGATGGCCTTTTTTCTAATTTAAATATTTTAAAAGCACCAAGTCTGTTACCCCAGAGTAGAGTGCAGTAAGATAAGTGGCTGTGGATGAATGAATAGTATACTATTAATAAAAGATCTGTATTTACATGAAATTTGATTATTCGTAAAGCAAACATTATTTTTGATATTAAAACATTTTATATAATCAGTATGGTAAAAAGTGAGCCAATCAATACTCCTAAAAAAACTTTACTTAAAAAAAATAAATAACTACAGTAGACCAGTAAACTTTGCAAAAATGTACGCTGTAAATTTTCCGACTGCGTAGACATTTTATAACATTAATATAACAATTTTATAATTTATTAACAATTGTAACGGTATATTTTACTGAGTATAAAAGAAACAAATTATATGGAAGACAAGTTTCTGTTTTTGCCCCTATATTGTTTTACAATGAGCTATGTTTTGTATTAGTAAAAAATCTGTATACCAAAAGAATATAGCTTACGAAGACCTGCAAAAATACGTGATTCAAATTCAAAGTGATGATCTAATCGGTTTTGTATCTGAAGTTAAAGTCCATGACTGGCCTTCGCAAAAAGGGGCCTACTAAAGTTTTTTTTATCTGCATGTAAAATAATGTTTACGAATTTAGAACATATGTGTATAGTTGCAATACACTCGAGTGATGGTCACGAGGAAAAACATCGTAATTTACTGTCCGGTTATTTCAAACTTACTTGCAATAACGTGGATAAAATGAACCTTTCTGTTGATATAGTGTATAAATAACATTAAACGTATCTATTCACTTTGAATGCCTTTTTGTAATACCTCTATGTATGGGAGCAAGAAGCCCCCCGCTCTCTGTCTAATGGTTGTATCATGGCTATTAACTGTAACTTAAATGTCCAGAACAAATTACAATAAAATACAGTTTATATATCTGGTGAAATGTTATTTGATTTCATTAATCAAGTACAACTAATTAAACCTGTCTACCGACCAATCTCCGCCTCTCAACCGTAATTTGATCTAATAACAGTTAGTTAGATGAATATCGACCACATCATATTGAAGTATATTAGTTTTGCGGCTGTTTGTGGATTGAATGAACCATTCATTTAACAAACTTACTTCTCTCGGTTTGTAGGATAAAATGAATACCAACTACCGCTTTGTGTTTGAAGCGTATTAGATTAACGTGTTTTGTGATCACTCATCGATAGTTCGGTTTATATATCTGCACATCTTTATATGCTATAGAACTGACAATCGGTATGAGATGTCAAGCGATTGTATCGATCGATGACAACCGAATGACTGCACCGCAGACCAATCCGTCACACTTACCTTGTCCGCAGCAACCACCATTGTTTGCATGTGGTTGTTGAAGTTGTATCGTGTTTGCTAACAGTATAATAACTAGTGGTTTGTAACGGCTACTTATTACCACAGAGGAGCGACTTTTTATAAATTAAATAGCATTTTTTGTGCCTTGAATTATTGAACCATGGCAACCAGTGATAACCCATAGCTAATTAAAATATAGGCATTGGTCTCGCGCGAGTAAAGCTCTTTTACAACTCATCTCAAGTACGGATTAACTCAGGGGTCTATTTTCGATCCTATTTTATTTTATATATTATCACGCCGATATCACAAGCATAAAATAAATCGGCTAGCGTAACTGCAAAAAATAAAGCAGTTAAGCTAGGTAATCTATCCAATTGCTGTAGCTTTCCGATATAGGGATTTTGAAGATACCAAGACCACATTCGCATTGATTTTTGTTTTTGTTAAAGACCTACAGGTTTACGTGGAATCATGTGGAAAATAAGTGTAATAGCTGCCTGATTTTTAGCCAACTGACAAGCCTAATAGTTATTTTCCCTCCACATCATTTGGACTTTGACTAACATCCAACACGAATACCATAGATATCTCTAGTAGTGTCCGCATCGATTGCAACAATTGAGTGGACGCTGTGTTGGTATTAAGGGGACCGAGCACAGAATCTATCACCTACAATCTTCAGAACACTCTGTCTCCAAGTAGCTGGGTTACAGTACTGCGCCACTAGTACCAACGTTAGGAATTCAAACCCATAGCTACCGTAGGTATGCTGGGACGCAGGCAAAGCAGTCCAGAGCATGCAAGGTAGGACTAAAATCTGTAGTACCATTGTTGTGCTTATGGAGTGCCGTGTGGTGAGCGGCAGATGGGTATCGCAGTCCTGCGTCTGCGTGGATCTGCCACAATTTGTGGACCGGACACAGATCTTCAACGCAGTGCAGTGCCATATTGACGAATGATATATTATTAACTGAACTTGCTTGAAATGAAAGTGTTCCGCATAAATGAAGTTTACTTGTTTGGAACATTTACCTTAAAAAATAGTGGTCAACTGTTTATTATTCCAGTTGGTTCTAATCAGTTGAATCATTCTTTAAAAATATACCTTTCATCAATAAATGGAGATACTCAAACTGGTCCCTAATGCAATAATAAGTGTAATTGTGGAATGATGAATCATCATACTAACCCATTAATGAAGATTCAAAGTGGGGCGTTCGTGTCTTCGTATTTTCTCTTTGACAGACGCTTTTTCCCTTAGATTTCGATACGGTATACAAAAGTACAAGTTCTCCAATGTCCATCAGAGGAATTCTTTCAGTGTCTATATTGAAATAGTACCAAATACTCTAAGCATCTTTCTAGACCTCTCCAAAGCCTTCGATTGCGTAGACCATGACATTCTCTTACGGAAAATGGAAGTTTATGGTATTCGCGGAGTGCCACTACAGTGGCTATCCTCATACCTAACCAATAGAGTACAATGCGTGCAAGTCAACCGCAACCTTTCCTCTAAATTGCAACTGAGATGCGGCGTCCCTCAGGGATCAATTCTCAGCCCTCTCCTTTTCTTGGTCTACGTTAACGATACTGGTTTGTCACTACAGCACGGGAAACTAGTGCAGTATGCTGACGACACGACTCTCCTGCTCAAATCAAAGTCGAAAGAAATTCTGGAATTACACGCGTACGAAGATCTAAACAGATGCATCCAACATTTTGAACAAATAAACCTTCGGAGCAATGCCTCAAAATCAAACTTCATAAATTTTTGCCTCAGAACCAGGGACTCGGACGATAACCCAGTAGTATTGCTGGACGACATCGCCCTTGAGGAGGCTGTTTCGGTGAGGTTTTTGGGAATCCACCTGGATAAGAGGTTGTCATGGATTTCTCACGTAGACAGTGTTTGCTCAAGAGTATCTTCCGGAATTTTTGCATTGCGAAGGCTTTCAAAATACTGTCCAACCCAAATTTTAGTGACGGCCTACTACGGCCTGATCTTTCCACATCTTTCCTATGGCATCGCCCTTTGGGGTGGATGCTCAAAGAAGGATTTTTTGAGAGTATTCCGGCTGCAAAAAAGAGCAGTTCGTTTGATGCTTAAGCTAAAGCAGAGAGAGCCGTGTAAGCCAGGTTTCATCGAACTGGGGCTGTTAACCCTACCCTGCCTCTACATATTAGAAGCAGCAATGTTTTGTCTGTCCAAATGCAGCCTCACACGGGGCAGCGACTTACATACCCACAACACCAGAGGCAGGGATAACATTCGTACTGGACAACACAGAACGAATGTTTACGAACGCCTGCCTTCACAGGCAGGGGCCGTGTTTGTTAATGGACTCCCAGACGAAATTAAACATGCTCCTAGTGCGCAGGCCTGCAAGGCTAGATTAAAGCGCCACCTTGTGTCTCGAGCTTACTACTCTGTGGGTGAGTATCTTTCCAGTCGTTAGAGGCGAGCTTACTCTTGGCCCAGAGATTGATTCAGCTGTGTGAAGATCATGATAGGTTAATTACATAAATGAGTGGGTGAATGAGGTAAACAACCTGTATGTTTGAAAGAGGTATGAATGTGTTTTGCATGTCACAATGTTAAATTATTATAAATTATTATTATTATTATTATAAATTATTGACTCATTGTATATAACATTGTTGTTATCGATGCAATAAAGATATATTATTATTATTATTATTATTATTACCAAAAGCTACATATCAGCGCTGACTGTAATTAGTCTCAGCATACGCTGGTCATATTTCCTGAACTGCCTGTCCTGCGGTGAAAAGTCTGTTTCACCCGCACTGCGCTGCCTGTGTGCCTTTGACTCCACAGTTTGAACCCTTTCTTAGCCACCAAGCCGCTACTCCAAGGTGGATCAGCTATCTGCCTTCCTCCTTGGCTACGTTTTGACTGTGAACATATACTAGTTAGTTGATAACTGGAAAAAAAAAAAAAAAAAACACAAGGTTAAATCGACAATGACTCGGCACGTGTATGGCTGGCATGAAACCCCTGTTCGTCGTGCACATTGTGTGTAGAAAGTCACTAAAACCACCACTGTTTCTACGATCGACCGGTCATGCCGACCCCTCCAAACGGCACGTGTATGGCTGGCATGAAACCCCTGTTCGTCGTGCACATTGTGTGTAGAAAGTCACTAAAACCACCACTGTTTCTACGATCGACCGGTCATGCCGACCCCTCCAAACGGCACGTGTATGGCTGGCATGAAACCCCTGTTCGTCGTGCACATTGTGTGTAGAAAGTCACTAAAACCACCACTGTTTCTACGATCGACCGGTCGTGCCGACCCCTCCAAACGGCACGTGTATGGCTGGCATGAAACCCCTGTTCGTCGTGCACATTGTGTGTAGAAAGCCACTAAAACCATCACTGTTTCTACGATCGACCGGTCATGCCGACCCCTCCAAACGGCACGTGTATGGCTGGCATGAAACCCCTGTTCGTCGTGCACATTGTGTGTAGAAAGCCACTAAAACCATCACTGTTTCTACGATCGACCGGTCATGCCGACCCCTCCAAACGGCACGTGTATGGCTGGCATGAAACCCCTGTTCGTCGTGCACATTGTGTGTAGAAAGCCACTAAAACCACCACTGTTTCTACGATCGACCGGTCATGCCGACCCCTCCAAACGGCACGTGTATGGCTGGCATGAAACCCCTGTTCGTCGTGCACATTGTGTGTAGAAAGTCACTAAAACCACCACTGTTTCTACGATCGACCGGTCATGCCGACCCCTCCAAACGGCACGTGTATGGCTGGCATGAAACCCCTGTTCGTCGTGCACATTGTGTGTAGAAAGCCACTAAAACCACCACTGTTTCTATGATTGACCGGTCATGCCGACCCCTCCAAACGGCACGTGTATGGCTGGCATGAAACCCCTGTTCGTCGTGCACATTGTGTGTAGAAAGTCACTAAAACCACCACTGTTTCTACGATCGACCGGTCATGCCGACCCCTCCAAACGGCACGTGTATGGCTGGCATGAAACCCCTGTTCGTCGTGCACATTGTGTGTAGAAAGTCACTAAAACCACCACTGTTTCTACGATCGACCGGTCATGCCGACCCCTCCAAACGGCACGTGTATGGCTGGCATGAAACCCCTGTTCGTCGTGCACATTGTGTGTAGAAAGTCACTAAAACCACCACTGTTTCTACGATCGACCGGTCATGCCGACCCCTCCAAACGGCACGTGTATGGCTGGCATGAAACCCCTGTTCGTCGTGCACATTGTGTGTAGAAAGTCACTAAAACCACCACTGTTTCTACGATCGACCGGTCATGCCGACCCCTCCAAACGGCACGTGTATGGCTGGCATGAAACCCCTGTTCGTCGTGCACATTGTGTGTAGAAAGTCACTAAAACTACCACTGTTTCTATGATCGACCGGTCATGCCGACCCCTCCAAACGGCACGTGTATGGCTGGCATGAAACCCCTGTTCGTCGTGCACATTGTGTGTAGAAAGTCACTAAAACCACCACTGTTTCTACGATCGACCGGTCATGCCGACCCCTCCAAACGGCACGTGTATGGCTGGCATGAAACCCCTGTTCGTCGTGCACATTGTGTGTAGAAAGCCACTAAAACCACCTCTGTTTCTACGATCGACCGGTCATGCCGACCCCTCCAAACGCAGGTGCTAATGCTTTCCGTGCACAATCGGACGATTCAACAAGCGATGCCCACGCGCCCTTCTTCCATAGACGCCTCCTGCGCTCCACGCTGTCTAGCTGAGCTCATTCTGCGCCACTCACCGTGCAATTAATTGACCCGCTAAACAATTCAATGGTAATTCCCGGCAGCCATTTGCCAAAGCAGCAATAACAATTACGGGATAACCGATTGTGGCGGAGGGTATCCGTTTCTCCTGTGTGGTGGATGCCTCAATAGATGACCGCTACTTAATTGTTCGATTGTCACATTGCTGAAATAATCAGGGAAGCACTGACCGTGTGTTGAAAGCCGAGAGTACGCAGCCTACGCAGTAGTCAGTGGCTCGTTAATGTTGTCATTGCTTAAGTTTTCTCCTGCGTTCTTGTGAGAACTATTTGGAATTTGAACCATGATGTTACATCATCCGACTTTTTCTTTTACAGTGTCATTGGAGGTACTCAAGAAAAGAGTGCGCTTAATATACCTATCGGTTCAGAGAGGATTGGACAAAGTACACCTTTCTAATACTTTAAGCCATATACTTTAGTATCATATAGGCATAATTGTCCAGTGGATGTAGATTTTGAGTGCTCTAGTTTGAAATCTTTCAAAAAGAGAGGCTACAAGGTTGCACACGAAGCTACTTTTTCTAAAAAAGCTGAGTCATGGTTAATCCAAGTCATCTCTCTTGCGACTTGTAATCTCAGGAATTCAGAGATGACGTATTAATATATGTGTCGTCTACCTAAACTGTATTAAAAGAGCTTACATTCTGAGTGTTCAGAGGCAAAAGGGAATGAGTTGAATTTTGAATGTGTTAAAAATTAAATGTTAAGAAATTGCTAGTGTAATTTTTGGGTGAATGAATCATGATTTTATTTCAACACAATTGTTAATGATTTAAGCTTTGGCACAGAAAAAAACAGACGTTGCTTTGTTATGGGCGTAGAGAATGCCTCATTAGCACATTTACCACTAATTAAACTCGTCATAAATTTGTAATGATAATTACTAAGTTTATCCTTCAGAATTTTTTAGGGAATAAGGGACTGATAAATGACAAAGACTGACAACCACACAGAGAATTGGAGAACTTCTCGACACCCATTCTGCAAACTATTAGATGCGACCTCTCTCTGCCTTCTTCTCTGGAGATTTGAATATCTAAACCTAAAGTAAATTTTGAAAACTAAAATTGTACTAGACTAGCTTCATCTTACTTACTTTCTTTCATCTCACGAAAGAGAATCTATCACCAGTTACGTATAATATGTGTTAAGCCTTAAGGTTGTTAAAGAAGGACCACTTCCACATAACGCAAGGTGAAATAGAGTTAGAACTGGTTCAGAGGTGACCTTTGAGAGCGTACATCCACAGTCAACTGACACATTGGGGTTCGCAACAATATAAAGCGGCGAGACTGCCGTTAGTTGGACAGGGGAACATGTTCATGACCCGGTAGAAACCACTTGTGCAACCACTACTCTGTGAAGATGGTATCGTGGACTGAGCGCATCCGAGCATCGCTCTGGAGGAACTTTAAAAAGCGAAATTACAATTGTACGAGAAAGTGTCTCCAAAGGGAATGTGTCTTTATCGCGAATGTCCCCGCATTCGTTTACCAATGATTAATCGTCAAACGAAGTAGAAAGTTCACATGTATGTATAACATAGACATGTAACACGTCAACTTATATTTATTTAATCCTAACCTAACGACGCATGGTGGAAGTACCTTACAACCTAACCTAATCTAATCTAGAAACCAGATTGGGTTGAGTATTAACCAATCCATATCTCTTTCTTGTAGATCAAAACTATATAACCAACAACAAAGGTAAATTGTTTGTAAGTCTAGTTCTAGACTGGGTAGAAATATCTTTACCATTTGCGGGGACATTCCGAAAGACCAAGAGAATGAGTAGGCCTTGAATTACATAGAAGTTAACTACATTTGATGGGATTTAACACTAGCGTAATGTCGAGTGATAGAGATACACGCATTGATAGAGCTTTTCCAGAAAATCTGACGATATATAATACGTCCCGTTATGGAGGAGAATTAAAGTTCAAAAGAAGCTAAATAACTTTCACCCCTGTTATAGCTGAGAAAGGGGGGGGGTTGTTGTATAGGTTTATATGTTATTATATCAATACTGTCTTAAAAAAGAAAAACTCAATGATCGTTTAAGAGTTCATTTTTGTTTAGCGTTTTTTAGGAGAATGCGACTAAAGTCTAAACCGGATTTTGAAAGTATAAACTGAAAAAATATGTTTGCTACAATCTCAAATACAACAAATTTATAAAAATATTGTCGTATTCCATAAATATCAATATTTAAAAGGGCTTTAAAAGGGAAAAATATAGAAGTCATGCGACACTAGCAAGAGAAGTTGGAACTACGTCCAATTTTTTAGGTGAAGGAAGTTTAATCCGCCGGACAGTTGATTGATTTTAGTTTTTATAAGAACTATGTAGTTGTCCTCAATAACACTACAATCTTCAATCGTCATCAGAAACCTTATACAGATACCTCATATAGAGAAAAGACAGCTAAAAAAATATTTAAATAGGCTATCTAAATATTGATATCAATCATTTAGCAATACATGAAGGAGAATGTTAAATGAAGACTAAAATCAACCAAACTAGCAATCACTTAGCAATACATGAAGGAGAATGTTAAATGAAGACTAAAATCAACCAAACTAGCAATCACTTAGCAATACATGAAGGAGAATGTTAAATGAAGACTAAAATCAACCAAACTAGCAATCACTTAGCAATACATGAAGGAGAATGTTAAATGAAGACTAAAATCAACCAAACTAGCAATCACTTAGCAATACATGAAGGAGAATGTTAAATGAAGACTAAAATCAACCAAACTAGCAATCACTTAGCAATACATGAAGGAGAATGTTAAATGAAGACTAAAATCAACCAAACTAGCAATCACTTAGCAATACATGAAGGAGAATGTTAAATGAAGACTAAAATCAACCAAACTAGCAATCACTTAGCAATACATGAAGGAGAATGTTAAATGAAGACTAAAATCAACCAAACTAGCAATCACTTAGCAATACATGAAGGAGAATGTTAAATGAAGACTAAAATCAACCGAACTATTAAGATACTTGACAGCACCTATATTTTTGATAACACACGTCAATATTGATCAATCAATCATGATTTAAATTTCAGCAGGTTTATTTGACGACAACTATGAACAATTTCCAAGCATTGTCCAAGTGAAAATAAAGAATAAGGTATTGCATTTCATAACTTTGGAGGAATAATAATTGATAATGATGAATATTGAAAATAGGTCATTGACAAGAACATCAACACATGTCAAATGAAAAGAGGAGATTTCAGACCAAGATTTGGGTATACATTTTATAAAAGTTGATACAATTAATAAAAAACTGCAAAGAACCATAAAATACAAAATAAGATAGATTTTTGGATAAACTACGTAGGGGTCAGACAAAACTCTGGATGCTAAAATAATGAAATGTTGTAACACACATAAAAGATATTTCCCAATCAGTTTGTGTTTTATTGAATATTTGTATATTTAAGTTTTTTTAAATATACAGTTTTTACTTACTTTATGTCGGTATATACAGATATAATAACTGTTTTTGCCAAACATATGACAGGGAAATGGAGGCATTTTGTATGGCTAGCATATTGAATAGCTACCAAGACTGATTAAAAATTATGATCACATTATATTTTCAAATTTATTTTCTCTCTTATTTGTAAACCTACATAAGTTTAACCTGCACATATAAATTCGTGTATCATGGTCTATAACATGTAGAAAAAAAGAAAAGAAAAATAATAAACTGTAGCCCAAAATAGTGCCTTTGATTGACATTTTGATCTCAGAATAAAATACCTTTTAATTTGTCGATCTACAGAAATCCAAAACCTTGTACATCACATAGTACCAGTTGGACAGGTCTGCCTTTGGCAAGGCCAGACATGTCGCAACATGTCGGCGTGGGAGGCAGCCTCCATCCAACTACTTTCCCCACTCCTTTCCTTCACTATTTATTACCTCCACGACTATATTGTAATCATCGATCATTCCAGTTCCTTTTCTGGACAGTGATTAGATCTAGCTCCCTCCTACCGTATTGATTTACCATTGCGTCAGACATCCGTACAGGTTCTATTTACATAACTATCTTGTAAAGCTTATCGCCCGTCTTATGTATCGATGGGAAATCTTCATTTAGAGTTGTTCGTCGAGTGTAACTGTTTAAACGCTATTATTGTTTCAATTATTTATGCATTAATTAGTCACAACGTTTGTTTGTGGAGTGTTTTATTACTGTAATTAATTGTATGTCCAGGCAGTAATTGTCCGTTTAATTGCTGTGTTTGAAACCCGCTTTGCCTCATTGATGAATCATATCAAGCCAGAGAAAACTACATACAGTAATCTATTTCTGTAAGTAGCAGTTGACACTTCTACGACATAAATTTCTATACTGATTCACTATGAATAAGGTATTTCTGAATTAATATTAAAATGAAAAAAAAGACAGCAGTTTAATGTAGTGTGATAATTAGGACTACTTAGTTAAAGATATATTCATACAAACCGACAGCCCTTGCTTCGTTACGGGGTGGTTCACTACGCCTGCTTACCGGCCTACCCTTACCTCCGCTTTTCTCTCTAAAACATAACATCAATGTAAAAGCTTGTCCTGCTGCCGTTCTCCCACATAACAAAGATTTATAGTCTAGAAAACATTATAAGTCTACTTTAGGTGGATGTAAATTAATGCAATAATGTCAGAGTTAGTAGAAATAAACTTAGACATTTCACGATGAAAACCAAATTAGCCAAGCTTTGTGTCATATTTATATTTAGTGTATCAGCTGTGTAAAATAAATTATTAAATTAATGCCAATGTTATTCTTATTGAAAGAAAAGTTAACGTTAAAGGGCTGTTTCCACCCTTTAACATTTACTTTCGAGAACATTTACTTTAACATTTTAACATTGAATTTCGAGAAACCCTTTCTTAGTGGGTCTGTATGATACAAAAACGTATTTGCCTCCAAATGTCATCAACATCAGTGGTTCCGGAGATTTCATGACGAGTGAGTACATAGCTTTTGGATTTTATACAGAGTGTCTGAAAAGTCTGGTTTGGGTTTAATATTTAATAAGCCATAGCAGATAACATCTATATACTTTGCTTAGTGTTATATGGCTAAATATACATTTTTTCTTGCTATTACCATGAGATCCCTACCGTGGGGGGACGGTCCACAGAGGAAGTCGTACATACCATTTTAAAGGTCGTAATTAGTAGAACAATATGCCGCAAATTAGACCTCAAAAGGTTAATCATAAACAAAATGGCGGCGCTCGAAAATTTCAATATTGATCTTATTTGCAAGTTCAAGAATAGATTAATTTTATTGTTACCATATCAGATGAAGCCACAAAACTTCACTCATTATTACTGTACACAAACACCTACTTTAAGGTTTATTTAGTGGCCTGCTATTCATAAAAAATATTACTATATTTGGTCATACAATACCTAATTGACACTAACTATATCATCAGACAGAATATAATTTAGATAAAACGTTGATTTATTCCACTAAAGCCCATATGACATTTTTGTATAAAAAATAATAATAATAACATAGCAATGTTACATCTTAAGTTATAAATCGAGGTATTATATATTTTAGTCGGACGAAAATAAATTCTTTTTAACAAAATACACCATTAAGAAAAAGAACACATTTCGGAGAGCGTTTTCATCAAACTCAAAAACTGCAAAAACATGAAATTGTTCAATCTCACAGCTAGAGGTATTATCGAACAATTCACATACTCACTTAAAACTAATCGAATAAAAACAAGCCTATTACACGCACACCTTCTTGGCGAGGTATTCGATAATTGGAGGCTCACCGGTGTTCGAATACTTTGATAATCGAACGGCTTATGTTTGACGATGTCCCGAGTATTCCAGGGTGTACTTACACTCGGTGGTGAATTCCCTGGCAATTGTGCGCGGCCGCCAATGGGTCATACAAGTATATCGTGTCCGTTGGCACGGCCAAGCGCAATGTCACATCCCGTGCGAAGACTGCCCGCCGTAAATCTGCCCAGGACAAAATGTCATCGGAGCTCGAATTTCCCACATATCTACAGCAAAGATGGAATTATCGGGGGTAATTCCTGAGTATTAATGACCGCAGGCAGGGAGAATAGACACATTAATCAGATTCCATGGCGGACTCTTGTCACCTGGCATGCATGTTGCTGGGATTAATCATTCGCGCAGTGTAACATGTACTGGCCGGCAAGAGAAACGGGAGAAAGTAGGAAACGTGAGGGAATCACAGGTAGAAGACATATTAAACACTTTTTGATGTATTAAGCGTTAAATGAAGATGTAAATGTTACAGTAAATTTTTATTTATTTTTTTTTTTTCAAAACAGCTTTAAAAGATCTGAAGTAGGCAAAAAGGTATTAAAATAAGAGAAAAACAAATATTATTAAAGTAGTGAAAACTGGAATTTTATGCTTGAAGACTAACTATAGAGAATAAAGGAACAGAGGTACTTTCTTATGGCCGCAGGGAACGTCTCAGTGGCAGTTATAAATAGATTACAACTAATGTACATTTATATACATCTGTAGTAATAATTGCTATGTTTATCTTTGGGTATATAGAGGAATAAGGGAGGGGACTGACTCGGTGTGGGCCTTGGCATACACGTGAAAAACTGCAGAAATAACTCCTACACAACTAGCTCACTGGAAGCGAACCCTGTTTATTTATTCTCTGTATTGTAACTTGATTTTGGCCTACAAGGATACAAAACACTTTTTCTACTTCTTCTGTCATTAAACATTTCTGTATTTTTGTAATCAATTTCAGGCCATAAATCTATTATTATTATATATTTACTACCCTGTTAGCTTGCATGTAATATATTGGCATTATTATAATCCATGATTTGGATTTATACAAAAATTGAATTTCTTCTTTCATTCGACCGAATGTTCAAAGCCAGTACGAATTAATTACCATCGTAATGTTCATTGAGTGAGGTTTACCAAATTCACCGTCAAAATTAAAATATTTAAAGAATCCGTCTCTGGAAGTAACCGAACCAACAATCTGACTACTTCAGCTACTGTAGCACAATGAACAATAAACATCGCGTTTTAGTCTTTCTTTAGTAGACGTGAATGTCAAGCGCCGTGAGTCTTACAGACGCAGCACCATAACAGCAATGTACAGCGGGTATTGCATATACATAATGTAGTGCGGCGTTTCCCCTGATAATGTCGCTCTGCAAGGGAATGCCAACACATTACATAAGTATAACATAATGAAGTACTAAAACCCAAATGTTGTAATGTCATCAACGCGTTTGACTACAATTGTTTTACAAACAAACAGAGATGAAATGAAGAAAGACTGTACAAAAAAAGATTATAACTTTACACGCAAATTATACCTTTATAAGATTTTTATTTAAGAATATTTTGCGTGTACATTTTATTGGTTAATTTATCATAGAGGGAATTGCGTATGTGTACTGTTGTTGAAAATACATTTATTGGTAATGTTAAGAAATTCCTTTTATTTCAATTTATATAGAACTTTAAGTTATATTGTCAATCTACACTCTCCCCCCAATCCCACATTATATAGATAACATTCAATTCGTTATTTACCTATTCAAGGATATATATATATATATATTTTTTCATTTGTTAATCTATTTTACTCTTTCGACGAAAAGATATTTGAAGTATTAAGAATCTTAATTGAACATGAATTAGGTCCTATTGAACTCAAAAGCAGTGCATATTATTAGCACATACAAAACATAGTGTGCGTGGGTGTGTGAGTGTGCGTGTGTGTGTTAAGTTTTAATGTTATTATTATGTTTGTGGGTGATTTATTGAATTATAGTTTTTATTTTTCTTTTTTTAGAATTGGTAAAACAATTGTAACTGAGAAATTAAATAAATAATAATAATAATAATAAATGTATTTATTGTTTTCACAGGTACATATTAGTTTCACAGGCAAAATTATTGATCACAATAAAAAGGCACATTTGATGAAAAATAAAAAAAAACTTAAATAACTAAAGAAACACAATTATAACTTATGCGCCTAAATAAAGTACTCCAAATTATATAATACATTCTTGGTTACAATACAATAATATAAATACAGTTTAAATACAACCAGACATAAGCTAAATTATTAAACATAAGATTAATTTGTAATGAAACAGATATATTCAAAAACCAAAACAAACAAAAGAAAACATAAATACTGAAACCTGCGAAAAACAACTGCGAAGTGATACGATTTGATAATCATAGTCCTATTATCGAATGAATACCACTATGATTATCGAATTAATACCACTATGATTACCCTATGAACACCACTATGATTACCCTATGAACACCACTATGATTACCCTATGAACACCACTATGATTACCGAATAAACACAACTATGATTACCCTATGAACACCACTATGATTACCCTATGAACACCACTATGATTACCCTATGAACACCACTATGATTACCCTATGAACACCACTATGATTACCCTATGAACACCATCATGATTACCATATGAACACTAATATGATTAACGAATGAACACCACTATGATTACCGAATAAACACAACTATGATTACCCTATGAACACCATCAGATTACCCTATGAACACCACTATGATTACCATATGAACACTAATATGATTAACGAATGAACACCACTATTATTACCGAATGAACACCACTATGATAACCGAATGAACACCACTATGATTACCGAATAAACACAACTATGATTACCGAATAAACACAACTATGATTATCCTATGAACACCACTATGATTACCATATGAACACTAATATGATTAACGAATGAACACCCCTATGATTACCGAATGAACACCACTATGATTACCGAATAAACACAACTATGATTACCCTATGAACACCACTATGATTACCCTATGAACACCACTATGATTAACGAATGAACACCACTATGATTATCCTATGAACACCACTATGATTAACGAATTAACACCACTATGATCACCGAATGAACACAACTATGATTACCGAATGAACACCACTATGATTACCGTATGAACGCCATCATGATTACCCAATGAACACCACTATGACTACCGAATGAACACCACTATGATAACCGAATTAACACTATTATGATTAACGAACGAACAACATTTTTCTTTGACTCAGAATAGTATGACCTTTTTTTAGATTTCTCCTAATAATTGTAAAGTCACCTATTACGTGTTAATAGTCTCCACCGGTGAATACTGTTGTCGCACTCCAGCATCCCACCCACCCACTACCTGGTACCTCGGGCCGGTCAGAACATCGGTTGACGTCTGTCTGTCCGTCTCCGCCGGTGAATACTGTTGTCGCACTCCAGCATCCCACCCACCCACTACCTGGTACCTCGGGCCGGTCAGAACATCGGTTGACGTCTGTCTGTCCGTCTCCGCCGGTGAATACTGTTGTCGCACTCCAGCATCCCACCCACCCACTACCTGGTACCTCGGGCCGGTCAGAACATCGGTTGACGTCTGTCTGTCCGTCTCCAAACCATTGTGTGATATGAACACTCGTGGCAGTCGACTCTCTTCCCCCGCTTGACTACCAGGCAGCGCTAGATATAAGTAGCTGACGCCCGTGTTTTGCAGTTCACTTGAAAACGTTCACGATTCCATTTATTAACACATTTTAAATGCTAACATTCTTTTTGGAGAAGTGTGTCTACAGCCCCTTAAGATATATTATTTATATTTTAATTTATTTTACAAATATATGAAATTAGAAAAATAGTTATTGGTATAGAACAAATAAATCTCGCGATAAAATTTGAATCACGGGACTCTAGACAATTGTGTTCACTTTAAAAAAGTCAAGTTTAAAATTGTACGTTCATAAATAAAGCTGTAATATTTATTTCAATTTAACATTGGCTTTATGAAAAATTAAATCCAAGATGGCAGACTCTTCTCAAACCACCAAGTCACCTCTGCGAAGTCGACAGCCAAACAGTAGCCATGCAATCTTCCGTCAGGAGGCTAAAACATGCGGTTCTATTTCAACTGTGCGGTTCGTGTTTATTATTGTAATGACTTATAGTGAACACTGTATGATTATTAAAGATCCAATCTACTGGACAATAAGTGGTATTATAATTTTTTAAATTTAAATTCGTAAAGAACGATATTTAAAGTTTCATATTTAAACTATGAACAATTTATAAATATACTACAAAATACAAAAGCAATGTTATGGTCCACTAGAACAGTTCTTCATTTATGAAATGATACACCAAGAGGTGCTGTAGATCGTCATTATTAACTAAATCGTTGAAATAGAAACCGATGATTTTTGGCGTTTTTATTGGAGCGAAACGGTCCCCTTAAATAGAGATTTCTACTTTTTCATGTTTTTCCCCTTGAAATGGAAATTTTCGGAATTGGAAACGTTCATTACGTGTTAGTCATAGGACAATGTCCTACTCGTATGTTCATTTGTCAAAGTAAATCCACTGTGTGAAGTCCAGTCCAGCTCCAGCAGTGTGAGAAGTCGGTGACAGCAGGTTCCAGGCCTCTCCTACTGTGGACAGACTGCGTCTAGCATTTGTCAGCACTTGGGAGACAGGTTCCCACCGTACAATAGGCGGCTCTCATTGAATGCAAACCACCCTCTCATAAACTGCGACTGACCGTCTCATTGATACGGTTTAATGAGATACCACAGACTCCCACATTTGGGCACCCTTTCGTTGCCGAGTTACCTTTTCGGGATAACGGACGGTAAGTACTGCCCTCGGACCTCTTTCACATCTGTATTAGCGACCTACGCAGGAGTTTCAACTTTCCCGTTCTGGACTGTTATCGTGCCTCAGCAAATCGAACTGCTTGGGAAGTAAAAGTTCTGATCGATCTGAGAGGTACTCTGAGATAGTGTATGAGATATAAATTGAGGTAGTAACAGAGATAGCCCGAGATAGTAATCATGGAAATGTAGGCTGAGATAGGACCAGAGAGATGGTAACAGATATATATATATATAAATATTTGCAAAGATAGAAAGAGATGGTAATAACAGAGATATGAGAATCTCAGATAGTAACAGAGAGATACCGAAATAATAACAGAGATATATCGAGATAATAATAACAGAGAATACCGAGATAATAACTAAAAGGTAGGCCGATCTACTAATAATTGAGAGATAGACCAAGATAATAGCAGAGATAGCCCGAGATAGTAATAATAGAAATGTAGCCTGAGATAGGACAAGAGAAATGGTAACAAAGATATACAGAAATAGTAGCAAAGATAGAACGACATGGTAATAACAGAGATATGTGAATATCAGAGAGTAACATATAGACAAACCGAATTAATAACAGAGATAGACCGAGATAGTAATAACAGAGAAGGCTGAAGATAGACTGAAAGATAGACTGAGATAATAACTGAGAGGTAGACTGAGATAGTAACTGAGAGATAAACAGAGATAGGAATAACAGAGAGATAGACTGAGATAGTAATTGAGAGACAGCTCCAGCTAGTAACTGAGAGATAGACTGAGATAGTAATAACAGAGAGATAGCCTGAGATAGTAACCAACAGATAGACTGAGATAGTAGTAACTGAGAGATAGCCCCAGATAGTAACTGAGATGTAGACTGATAAAGTAATTGAGAGACAGCTCGAGATAGTAACTGAGAGATAGTTTGAGATAGTAACTTAGGTTGTAGAGTGTTCTAGTAATTGAGAAACAGCTCGATATAGTAACTGAGAGATAGCTCGAGATAGTAACTGAGAGATATCGCGAGATAGTAACTGAGAGATAGACTGAGATAGTAACTGAGAGACAGCTTGAGATAGTAACTGAGAGATAGACTGAGATAGGAATAACAGAGAGATATCCCGAGATAGTAATTGAGAGACAGCTCGAGATAGTAACCGAGAGATAGACTGAGATAGTAGTAACTGAGAGATAGCCCGAGATATTAACTAAGATGTAGACTGATATAGTAATTGAGAGACAGATCGAGATAGTAACTGAGAGATAGCTCGAAATAGTAACTGAGAGATAGACTGAGATAGTACCTGAGAGATAGACTGAGATAGTAACTGAGAGATATCCCGAGATAGTAGTAACTTGGTAATTCAAGAGTAAAGACAAAAATTGTTAAGATATGTAACTTAAAATAGTATATTTTATTCACTCTGTATTATTATTCTTTTTTAATAGGTAAATACTACATTTACGTTTTGTTTTTTTATTTAACTATTTGTAATAATGTGTTTTAACAACATGTTTTTTTGTAATTTTGAGAATAAAGCAATGTGGCTTATTAAGTAATATTAATGATTTATCTAATAACCCGTCTACTTTAAGTGTACTAGCAGAACGATTACCATTTAAGATAACAAACATGGAAAATAACATTGTTGCTAGTGAAAAGGTAATGGTTAATTAATTGTAGTTCTGTAACTCTACAGACTGTAGATATCACGATAAAACATGAACATTGAGCGGACAAGAGAGGAACACGTGAGGCCAGCCAACATCTATCTATCACCACTAGCAGGGCTGATAACAGGTGTTCAACATCCTGATGCAATCTTCAATGAAGTCCGAACCGTTAATGACCAGTTCGTGCGAACACTGGCTCTCCCGCTCTCGCCACAGCAGCAGTTGGGCTCTTTTAGGACGGCCACACTTATTTTAACAGCAACAATTGGGCTCGTATTGGAAGCCACACTAATTTTACCAGCAGAAATCGGGCTATTTTATAACGGCCATACCCATTTTAACATTATCAGTTGGGCTATTTAAGAAGGGCCACACTAATTTTAACTGCAGCGATTGTTCTCTTTTAGAGTGGCCTCACTAACTTTAAAAGCAGCTATTGGGTTATTTATAGAACGGCCACCCATTTTAACAGCATCAGTTGGGCTCTTTAAATAGGGCCACACTAATTTTAATAGCAGTGATTGTTCTCTTTTAGAGTGGCCTCACAAACTTTAACAGCAGCAATTGGGCTCATTCACAACGGCCACTATGATTTAAGGGGGCACTTGAAATTAAAACTCCAAAACATGGGTTTCTATTTCAACGAATCGGTACGTAATAATGATCGTATCATAACAATTGAAGTGTCATTTGAAAGTTGAAGACCTCCTTTAGTAGACCGTAAGTAGATTATTGTACAGAATTTAATATTTATATATTTTTGCAAGCTTAAATATGTAAAAGTTAAAATGTCATTCTTGATGATTTCACTATAACTTATAATAATAATAAATAAGAACCATCCAGTGGAAGTGGGAAAGCGTGTTTCAACCTGCTGAAGGGTGTTCGATTGAACGTTATTTTTGAAATTTTTTGAATAAAATTGTTAGTATCAATGTAAATAATAAATGTGTTATGGGAAAAATTCTAAAAAAAATCTTTATGGAGATATGGTTGTCCAAAGTAGCTGATTTGGCCCTTTTGGTGCATAACTCATGAACAAACCGTGTAATATATTTTATTAACATTTTGAGAATACAGTGGACAAGACGTAATAACCAAACTAGTATATAGTATCTAAAAAAAATATATTTTTTAAGTGTTACCAATTATTTTTATATAAATATTTGTTCAAATTTTGAGTTGAAATTTGTATAAACATTTTGGCTAAAAAGTAGATTAATAATATAATATATATATATATATATTTATTTATTTATATATATATATATATATAAAATTCATTGCTAAATTTTACTATATGTGAGGGAGCTATGTCCTTCTGTCGAATTTGCGGGGTGGGGCAGGGGGGAAGAGAGAGGAAGGGAATAAATTGCATGTTCGTTAGTGAGTCAGGATCTTTACTACTCTTAGCGGTAGTTGCGATACAATCTAGAACTGAATTCCTTAGAGCGCCAAACTGTGAGCCCAGACGAACACCCTTAAGATTGCATGGCTACCTGGGGCTGTCGATCTTCCAGCGGTTGCTTGGCAATTTGAGAAACGGTCACCTTAGTCTTTTCTAGAAAAAAAAAAAAAAAACATTACGTCATGTTTATATATTTTAGTCAACATTATTCTCATTACGACACAACTTCAAGATACGTGAACATTGTTCCTTATATTATAATGTTTGTATACGCTCATCACCAAAAAACCATCTGAGAAGTCAGCTGACGTCAGCCAGACTCATCCGTTCTGCGAATGAGCCGGCCCACCGCTCTACCCCCACCATAGTACTGGAGTCCAGCGCTACACAACTGACTTGTCTTACACTCAACTCTGGAACTATTTCAACATCTAAGTTTAAACTATTTTGCCAATTGCCAATATAGCTAAGTCAGTATTTGTAGTTTAAGAAACCTCTCTAAAAAGTTTTATGGTACATAAACAATTAATTATACTGCCCAAAAAGAAGGAATTGATTAAAAAAAAAGCCTACAGTGTATATGTTACTGATTGTAGCAACATAAAGATATCTTAGATTGTTACTGAAAATATAATTCGTTAATATTGTAAAATACCTTTAAATTGCACAATTAAATATGTTTTTAATATGTTACTTGTTCTTCAAAGAACAGTAGTGTCTGAGGGTTTTAATCCATCAGAAATTACTGTTTTTTGAAATTCAATTATTGTCATAGTCCGGATTTTGTGGAAATATGAAAAACCGATCAATGTAAAACAATTTGTAACTTACAATGAAATTATTTCAATACATATTTTTTCACTAATAGACTTGTGAAAATTACTAATTCAAAAGTAATAATTCACTAATTAACTCAATCTTTCCTAATGAGCTATTAGTAAAAATGAAAACTAACATGATTAGCAACACAAATATTTGAATAAAGAGTTTAAAAATTATGGATATGCTATAACTTAGGAATTTTTTGTAACTCACAAAATAAAATACCACATTATTAACTGAATTCTGAAAAGACATGCTTTGCAATGTTCCAATCTTAATACAAATTTAATACATCTTAGCTTCAGGTTAAGTTTATACACAACTAGTTATTTATTCGTACTTTTCTATGCGATAATTATATTTAAACAGTAATTTACAAATTTCATTAAAACAAAATGTTAAAACTTCCTGCACTATTCGCGTGCCAACCCTCGTCAACAGACATTTCAATAGAACACTACATATAATCAGTGTTTACGACATAATAAAACTGATCAGCTGTTGTGTATCAACAGCTATGTAGTATTGTTGTTGAGTAAATCGTAATTTGTATCCTAAAAGAATAAACTATAATAGGCAACTAAAATAAACAACTAATTTATAAATTAAAGTGTGAGTATAGAACCTAGTTATTTTGAATGTAGAACAATGACAATACTACGATATTTAAGAGTTACATTGTAATCATTTCTCACTTTTTTTATTATTACATAAACATTTTATCATTTGAATCTGCAGGCTAAAGGCTAAGTAGAGTATGTTGGTAATCAACGCATCATTCCTATAAAAAATAATACGGTAGTGAATATCATTAAATAACAGTATGATATTCAGTTCATGTGAAATTGTTGCTCATATATAAAAGAATTGTTGATTTTAATTTCACGTTTTTTGTCAAAATAAAAAAAAATTGAGATTCTTTTTCATAAACACCATAAAAATGAATAACAATACATGACAAAATCGAATTCATTTACTCACATCTAAAGCAGACCTTTAGGCCTATTAATTATAGGCCTATTAACTAATTAAAACACTAAAACATTTTATTACAACTAACTGTGTCAGCAAAAATAAACCCAGTAGACTGCTTAATATTTCTGTTGATTCTATTTTTAAATAACTAATTATCAATGCTCTCAATAAAATCGACTGAGGTGTCCTGTAAATGGTTTTAAGAACGCTTTGGTTTAACTCTGCATGAATCAAATTGGTTAACTCCTCATCCCACCATAACCCCAAAATAATAATAATAATTTTCCAAAAAATAACATATACAAATAAATCAATACAAATGTATCCAATCACAAAGCATTGTCTAAATAACAGAAACACAAAATATATTTACATAAAAAGATTATAACAACTTAAGATTGCGTTGATCAGGTGACCATTAACTGCTATTGGTGTGTGTAAAAATTTTAAATGGTAGCAAATTTAATATGTAATACTATTGTGATAAGAATATGTGTTTTGTTACTTTTGGAAAATGTTATCTCCAATAAAAGTTAAGTTGTTAAATAAATTTTTTTAGCAGTCAGATTCACAAAAAGTTAGCTACTTTATTTACATAATAGTATAAACAAAATAGTAAAAACAAATATAGTAACTCCCAATAGGTACAAACTAAAGCAAAATTATAAATAAAATACGAAAAACAAAAAATTAGGAACAAAACCTAGAGCGAACAATCCAAGTGTGCTGCACAAAACGAAATAAAATTTATATTCCCTTAATTTTTTACAGAATCTTAAGTTAAATATTAATTTTGTTTTAAGTTTACAAAGCCACTAGACACTATTTAATACAAAACTCAATAAACACACACACACACACACACACACACACACACACACACACACACACACACACACACACACACACACACACACACACACACACACACACACACACACACACACACACACACACACACACACACACACACACACACACACACACACACACACACACACACACACACACACACACACACACACACACACACACACACACACACACACACACACACACACACACACACACACACACACACACACACACACACACACACACACACACACACACACACACACACACACACGCACGCACACACGCACACACGCGCGCACACACACACGCGCACACACACACACACACACACACACACACACACACACACACACACACACACACACACACACACACACACACACACACACACACACACACACACACGCACGCACGCACACGCACACGCACACACGCGCGCGCGCACGCACGTACGCACGCACGCACGCACGCGCACGCACGCACACACACACACACACACACACACACACACACACACACACACACACACACACACAAATACTCATACAAAACACATACGAGTACACATGAATAAATATGCACAAATACATGAATACGAAGGCATGCACATTCCTTAACTATTTTGTGGAATCATAAGCTAGAAGTCAATTTATTCATAAAACTACGACGAAAAAGGAAAATATGTCTGGAAGAATGCCATACAAAACAGTGCCGCGTGGTGTCTGTGTTCACATTACTGCGGTGGGGAAACCTTCCCCTTACCCCTGAGACCGTTCTGCGCTACGTTTCGCTCGCTCCGTGAGCGATCCAGTTAGAGTAGTATACAACGATGGCCAGACCATGGCCTCAACTCCTTGGTAGGCTGACGCTACAGTAACTCCATTATACTTGTCAGCACCACTACTTAAGATGTGTATCTCGTGGGTTCGATCCGCGCACCCACCATCTAGACTACTCGTTACGTCTATCCACTAAACTATCATTAACCTTTTTATTGCTTTTTGTCGGTCATTGGATACGGTTGAGATTTCATTGATCTTGATTGGCCAAATTATGTCTTACTCACTTCTACGTCAATGCTTTTAGTGCACGATATTTAAATTCGATATCTTAACTAATCTTTCACTAATAATAGTCCTGAACTAAAAATTGTCGTTTGCAACAAGACTAAAAAGTTCTTAGACATCAATGCACTTAGGAATAGTTAAATAGCAATAATTCAATCCAAGCAGTCACTGTGGTGGAGTGCTGTAATTCAGCTGCTTCGGGCTAAATGTTGTGGAGATAGTAGACCATAGTTTTTTTTCTCTTTCCTCCTAATACTGATAGAGCGTCCACTCAATGGTCACCACTAGAGGAGCGGTACTATTACGTTTTTTTGGTGGTGTACTGTTTGAATTTAGTCCAGATTAAAGAACCGAGTATCAGGTTCGTCAGTTTGCAGAAAATAAGACCTATACAACATGGTTCGGATTTCTCTATTAGAGTCTGCAGAGGCTGTCGGCCATGTTGACGTTCACGCGTATTCAAACTAAACAATTATTTTCAAGCGGATTTTTTCCAAATAAATTGCAATTGATCAGGAATGCAATTGCACGTTGGAATTGCTTTGTTGAATTCCTAATTAGTTTTATAGACAAAAATATAAATAACATTTAGTTTTAAGTTTTTATTTTCGCCTATTTTTCAAAACTAGGTGTACGTATTCAACATATCAAAGGCAAACCCAATACGCAAATACGGTAACGCGTAAAATGTCATTTCTTACACAATTTTTTGTCAATAAATAACGAAAAAATATGGATTTGCAAATAACATTGTTCTTATGGGATTAAAACCAACATGACCGGCAGCCTCTGCAGACTCTTAAGCTCTTAATTCCATAGTTGTCCTTGCTATCGGTCTATACTTAATTCTGTTTCTAAAGATCAGATGACCTTAGTTAGTAAGGTAATGAGTGTAGTAATCATTCATCTACACTCATTCACGTCCCACATTCGTTCACATCTCTGTGATTCATGCCTGTGTTCAGCAATTTGAAAGGGAATATTTATCTACAAACGATTCAAAAACAAATTACATTCATTTTTCTTTAAGAGATCAAGAGTCTTGCTTAAAGCCACTAATAATGGTTGATGGCATTCTTCTTGATGAAACAAACTCTGTCAAGTTCCTGAGAATTCACCTAGATAGGGCGTTGACCTGGAGCTGCCACATTGACAGCGTTTGTGCAAAAATTGCCTCTAGTATTTTTGCTTTGAGAAACATTTCAAAATTTTGCACAGTTAAGGTACAGTTAATGGCCTATTTTGGTCTCATTTACCCTCACCTTACCTACGGAGTAAGACTGTAGGGTAGCTGTTCCTTAGACAAACTTCAAAGAGTTTTTCGGCTACAAAAAAGAGCAATCCGTATAATTTCCAAATTAAAAGTTAGAGAGTCATGCAAACAGTCCTTCAGGGAATTAGGTTTGCTAACGCTGCCTTGCATTTACATTTTGGAGACTGCACTCTATTGTAGATTCAAATGTAATTTAACACGAGGTAGCGACATAAATCAACACGAAACAAAAACAAGAAGAAGTCACAGTTTTAAGGTGGATCGGCACAGTACATCGGCCCTGGAACGCAAACCGTCTGTAGTAGGCGTTAACATTTTAAACATTTTCCCAGATTATATTAAAAGGGAACAAAATTTAAACAAATTCAAGTCTTGATTAAAAGGCTACTTAGTGGCTCTCGCTTGTTATTCTGTGGGTGAATTTATAGCAGACCCCTAATTTGCAGACGGCTCGGGAGAGATCCTGTATGAATGTTATTGCTGTAGAAGAGTGTTTGTAGTGAATGAATGCGTTACTCTGTGAACGAATGAACTTCCCCACTAAACTTTGCTGAAATTGTTATTACAGTTATTTTGTCCCATCACTTAATGTATCATTAGTTTGTATGATCATTATTACTAATAATATGACTTTTGCTATACAATAGGTACATATTGTCAAAAAGCAATAAAAACTATTTCACATCATTTCATCTTCGTCTGGCAAAAATAGGCATATCTTTTAGGTTATTACAGTTGCGTTAGAAATACTTGTACTAGCGGGCGTCCAAAAAATCACAAACAGGAATAATTAGGATAAAAGAATACCAGCCATTCATTAGTGACATGCTTGTCAAGGGGAATATTAAATAGTACTTCCGTAAAATATACAGAGTGGAATGTATTTGTATTGTAAAAACGAAATCTAGTCAAATGAGTGAGAACAATTAATTTTATATGTGCCACATTCATATTTCAATTCTACTAAGATAATTTTTTAGTAGAAAAATAATAGAAAAATTAATGTGTTTGGTAGCTTATGAAAAACGCTTAAACAAACAGGAAAACTAAAACGCAATAATAGGGAAATATCAACACCAAATTAATTCATATATATAAATTCTACGTAATGCTTTAATAACAGTACCTCGGAAAGAGGGAAATATCTCAGCTAAAATATGATGAAACTGAGAAAAAAATTAAAATGACAGTATATATAATGAAATGTTTGGTGAAGAGGTAAATCATTGAACGAACTTTTTCCGAGAACTCACGTAAAGTTTCCGTCACCCAGTCAACTAGAGCTTTAAAGTTGTGGACGTGAGTTGAAATCTGAAGGCAGCGTTACGTTAAAAAAAATCATGGTGTTGTCTAAGAACGTTGTTTAGAGTAGGTGGCTCGATTGGCAGAATGAATTGTCGCTGTTAATTAAAAGTTAAACAATCAAGTTACTTATTGAAAATACGAACATATTATTTCAATCCCTATACACCCACAGAGAAAAAAAGAAACGGATCGCTTTCTTATATCCGCAGCAAACAGTGGCAGTTATACGTAGATTACAACAATGCAATTAATGTACATCTTTATAGATCTGTAGTAATAATTACATTCATCCTTTAGGCTTGGGGGGGGGGGGATTAAGGGAGGAACTGTCAAGATGCTGGGCCTGCCATCGCATGAAAAACTGGAGCAATAACTACTTGACATACATTCAGCGAAATGTTGGATGCGACCTCTTTTTATTTCCTTTCTGTGCCCCACCTTTAACTTTGTTCAACATATTGCTTTCATTTTGGTTATAATTGTCTTAAATCAGTGGGGTCATACTTCGCAGTTTAATGTTAAATAAACGCTTATGGCATTTTCAGTCACAATAGATCTGTTTGTCTTGCCATGGTCTGGATCTAATACTAAATTATTGTAATCTTTTATAATTTTTTAACTTTAAATAAAGCCAAACAGGATATAAATAGTCTATTTGATCAAATTGACATATTTTTTATACTAAGCTAGCAGATACTATTTATACAGACAGTTGTTTCTTTACCTCATCTTAAAGAAGGAGACTCAATCATGAGTAAGTTAGTGAGAAGGTGTATTTCTAATTCCTACCAGTTAGTTAACATTTAACCCCTGTCTCGTAGCTATGAACCAACAGACAGCGAACTATTTAGCGCAGCCCCTTTCAAGCGCAGTCATAAATTTAAATCACCTGTTGTGAAATCACCATTGTCAGTGAACGGTGGAGAATTTTCATACAAACTGGACAGAAAGTTAATGACCCATTGCTGGATAATGTATCATAAATAAAGAATGAGATAACCGTTTAGATCAAGTAGCTCACGGTGTGCTCGAGCTAGGCCAGCTTGGCTCTTTACCCCATATAAAGAGCTAACGCTCCGGCTTTAAGATTGTAACCCCATAATGGTCCCTAGAGATTGTCTACTCACTCTTTATGGCTCATAAAACTCGGCTACTCTTTCCACTCATTGGTTTTAAAACGTAACCTGTTTAAATATTACCTCATATTACTGCGGAGATCCGTGCGTTGGCTCCAATTGGTGGATAGACGCATCGGGAGTTAACATTATTCTTATATTATGTTCTGATGTTGATGTTGTTGATGTAATTAATGATCACACCATGATTTGCACCGTGATCACAATTTATATGGATTTTCAGACATTTGTTCATAATTGTAACATATAGGCTAATAATAGTAATTTCTAAAGGGGTGATTCACATTAGTCAATAGTTCACCCCGAGCCCTCCACTATTATGTACTTATGGGTCTCTCCCAAAAAGTACAGGTGAGGCTAATAGAAATAAAGAAAAAAATAGTTACCTTACTGTGTGAAATTGAGGCCAAGTCTATTATTAAGGCCAATTGTTGAGGTTAAAATTAATATAATATTTAAAAATTTGTTTTAAAACAGATTAATTCATATCAATACATTTATAATAAGTAGTCAATCGTCCATGAGCGCGGGTGGCCTCCGGTCTGAAGATACCAGAAGGCCAAGACGTAGGTGCCTGTACTGATAGCCCGCATAAACAGGCCCCTAGGAGACGGTCGTGGCCCCACACGTGATGGCGGTAGGTAGTTCTGTAAAATGGCCCTGTTACTTCCCGGGTCGAGACACTGTTATTACTCCCACAGGTTTTAGATTGTCGCTAATTATTGTCTGACAAGGTTGTTAATAATCCAATTAGCCATGGTGATACAGACATTAATACGTTCCTACCTTCACGAATTTGAATATATAATCAGTATATTTGGAAAATAAATATTTATTAATGATGGGAGGCTCCCAAATATTCACCACCCAAAACGTTAATCAGGTTCGTTGAACGCGAGTTTCTTTGTAGTTCGTGATTGAGGGGAAGACTGAAGTCAGATTTAAGAGGAGAAAGTAATATAGGCGTGGACAATATAACGGACAAATTAATAATTAATTGTTATTACTGTATGTTTATAGAAACTATTTTACCAACTTAAGTGTCTTTGATTTTGAAACAATATTTATATATTTAGTAACCTTTGCTCACAGCTGTTTGGAAATTTTATTTGGATAGCCTACATATTGAACAGTCACCAAGCCAACTATTATTGATTCCATGTTTTATTTAAGAAAACTATATACAGTGAATTATAAACAGAGTTTAATCACACTGTAATATAAACACACAGTAGAGAAGCTCAGCACTAGCGATCCTAGCGGTGGTAACGCAAAGAACTGGCGTGGTAAGCAGAGATATGTCGTAACTCTGCGATACGACCACTAGGATCGCTAGCGTTGAGCAGATGGTATTTTTCTCCAAGAGTAAGCTTCGCTACTGTGTGTTTATAATTATACAGTGGTTTAGTAGTGTGACTTTTTCTAAATATATAAATTACTTATATTAAAATCAATGTTATAAGTTAATTAAAATCGATTATCTCTATTGCCAAAATAAACAGGTACTGCTAGAAAATCAATCTTTAAATTAATTAATTAACGTTTGTTCCATCAAGGCCTAATAATTCAAAGTAGCTATATACTGTACTATTCAGATAAAATCAACTAATTATTGTTAGTAGTAGAATTCACTGTACATGTAAAACACCATTTTTCATTTCGTAAATTTGCTAAATTTGAAGAAGAAACTTACCTTAATCACCAGTAAGTTACGTAATAACATTCTAGGTGAAACAACAGAACACACTGGACAAAAATTGAGCATTACGTAAATGATATACACGACTTAAAAAAGTAATACAAGCACTGATAAAAGACGTTCACCAGTTCTTTTAAATTTATTAAAAAGTTTACATGATAAAGGAACAAATTAGCAATGTTAATGTACTGATATTTTTGCATAAAACCTTTTGTAAACATTATGATCCTCACTATATACATCTGATTAAATCGCTTAAGCAATAATTCAAATGAATAACTCTTATATACGACGTGTGTCTCACAACTATTTACATTATTTTGGTAAGGCATAATAAATATAATTTTATTTAAAACCCTAATCACGTATAAATCACGCCTTCTTAATTCAAGGTTTGTGACCTCCTAAATAAGGAACTGGTATTTGTTCTCTGAACATCGCGGAAACAAACAAAAAACGTTTCCGAAAGAGTCGTAAATATAATTTTAGTCAGCAACCTAATCACGTAAAAATCACAGACCACTTAATTCTAAGTTCCTAACCTCCTAAATAAGGAACTGGAATTTATTTAAGAAATAAGAGTGTGGAAGCAGCTGTGCGCACCAGTTAGACTATGAAGCAGCCAATATAAATCAACACACCTTCAAATTCCCTACACCTCCCAGCTGTGTTTACACAATTCATTATCCTTTTGGCGCGCATGTCGGGGTGTCGACTGCGTATTTGCAGCGCCGCATACTAATGCGCATGCGCTAGGTCCACCAAGATGCTCTGCGCCTGCGCTATGACGAAAGCGACGCGCATGTGCCGTACGCACGCTGTTCCTCTTCCTGTCTACACCCACCCAGACTCTTGCCCTATGACATACTTACATACACCTGTACTTAGTCTTCCCTCAGATTTTAATCTAGCCACAATGTAAACCACTTAGACGCCCATTTACATATGTTTTATGACTATAGACAGGCGTAGCCATTTATTTACGGAATACATGAGAAAGAACAAGTTTGTTTACTGGATGGAAACCAGTCTGTATAAATAACATCAATAGGTAGGTCATCTCCGTCCAGTTTGCTACGTTATGTAAAATCAATATAGTCTTCTCATATACGAATTTAGATGATCCTATAGTTTCATTATACATTAAAAAGAAAGTCATTAATTTCAGATTCCTAAAAAAAAAAAAATACAATAATAGCCAAAGTAGTCATATTGTACTCATTCTATTTAAATTCATTCTGTATACCAGAGTATAGAAACGCTGATATATGTTTGCTCTTTAACTATCAATAATGATATAATAAATTGATCCTCCACTAAACAGATTTCTTATTTTAAATTTTACCTGACCCAATAAAATCCTGGTACTGGCTACTCACAAACTGAAAACTGTAAACAAATTGTAATTTTTACAGTAACATTATTTAATATAACTGCATTATCATTAATACAATAATTAATTGAAGACGACGTTTCCAGGTTCATTTTGTCACATATTTACAACAGTTAATTTGTGATTTAGATTGGTGACTCGTATTAGTTGCAGCTTTTAATTTATAAACAACAATTTATTTTACGATTATTTTATGCTACCAATTTTGTTACAGGATAAGTCGGCGAAATTTATTTAATTTAAATGTTTTGTTAGTTAAATGAGAGATAATTCTATTTATTTAAAACTACAATTTAATGTATTCTTTGCAGCCTTTTTTAATACGCAATGAATGCATTAATCCATTATTGAACTGATTTAAAATTTACGATTAACAAGTATACGAAGGTACAATTTCGTTAAGCAACTGAATAAAATAGACTCTATTAATAAAAATTGTATTTCAATGATTTGTTTATCTTAAAATTGAACACTCCATTCCACTCCGCAAACTGATTTCAGAACCTGTACAATTAACTTAAAGACTTCTCCGTACAAGTACGTCGTGCACAGCTTTCCCAGTTTATCACACAATCCTCCTACTCACCCACATAAGTATGACTTTAATGGTACTTCCACCCACTCACCCAAGTATGACATTGATAGTTCTCCCGGGAGGGAGAACCTGGATAAGCACGGCGATGCCAGCCTTCTCACCCAACGAAACACGTACGATGTTGACGGTCTCAAACCCATTCAAGTTTACAGCTCCCGCAGCCATCCAAACATGTATGGTATTGACAGTTTTCTTGCCCACCCAAACATATATAACAAAGAAATTCTACCATCCACCCATATACGTACGACGTTGACAGTTATCACACCCACCAAAACTCGTACGACACGACGACATTCCACTCACAGACGTGCTATGCTATCTTAATCAATTTTTTTACCAGAGTCAATCGCCAGTAGAAAATAGAGTTAGATCAATTTACATGTGACATGGTAATTCAATACTATAATTGATATTGGCTACATTAAGATTGAATGAACAAAAACCCCTATTTGCATGGAAACTAAGGGAGGGCTTAATCATTGACCTGCCAGCCTCTCTGAGTCTACGATCACTGCAAGTATAACCAATTATGTAAAGGTTAATAAGGCGGTTGCAAGCGGCAGAGAGCCGGAGTGAACCAGGCCAATGAAGTACATAAACCAGGATGACGTCCAGGAGTTGTAGGCTCGCAAGTCCAGACAACCTGTTATAGAGAAGGTGCAGGAGGTTGGGTTATATACTTTTAATTGGCATCGGTGTTTAGATAGAGCATAATTTGATTTCACGTCATTTTTCAAAATACTCACTGTCACTGCTGACAAGGAAAGTCATTGAGATACATTGATCAACTGACATGAATGAAAACTCCTAAGAAGAAGCTGTTAAGGATTCTGAATGACGGTGATTCTTCTGATACGGACATGCTGGTGATTCTGAATTACGGGTCACATAGATATCTCACCAAGGAAAGAAAAAATGTAGGAAAATTAACTATGTCTCTGCTTAAGGAAATAAATGTTGTTAGAAAGACGAAACGAAAGGAATTATTAATAAAGATAGAATATAAGTGAATGAACCTTTTACTCGAGAAAGACAGGCTTTTAAGAACTTTTTAGACGGCAAATTAACGCTTCTTGCTAGCTTAGAGGCCAGTACTGTTGCTTCATATGCAACAGTGTCAAGGGTTCAAATCCCGGGAGGTCCACTAAAAATTTGCTTGATGGGTTTGGACCGTTGTCTCATAACAACGAATGTAAAATTAGTTAAAAATGCTACTATCGTAAAGGAAATACATAAAAAATACATCTCGTGTAGGAGAGCCATTCTAAAACTTCTATCATGGGTTAACAGGCGGAGAAACGCTACAGTGTTATTTCTGGCCCGAAAAATTCGTATATTGCAGATTCTGTATGACTTCAGATTTGTGTTAAGTTTTGGAACAAGCTCCCTGAAGGCGTAAGGCATGAGAGCGGCAGTAAAACGTTTAAGAGGTCCGTATGGCGCTTTTTGATGCAGCGCTCCTTTTACTCCGTGGGCGAGTTTATGGACCATATCAACTGAGCAAATTCGCGAGGTGTGTTGGGGTCTCTGGTTTCCTTTTTATGCCTCTAAACTGTAACACTTAATTGCAATGTATGGATTATTCTGATGATTTCTATGCAAATAATTGTAATATGGAAATAAAGATTTATTATTATCATTATCACAGCGGAGATCCTATTAGAGAATCGGGATACAGCATGTTAAAGAGAGGGGAAAGCGTAAATTCACGCTTAGGATCGGTAAACGTACATGCCGTTGCCTGTGACCGGGAAAATCACAGATGAAATATACAGGGTGAATTTTAAGCCAGTTATCCCCCAAACTTGATTCCACAGTTTATGAAATATTTGCTTTTTGAATATGAAACTAAATTAATCTACACTGCAATTAGAGTATTTCAATGTTCTTAGGAATTACTTGGCGTCCAAGACCGAGGGGCAAATTCAAAATTGGTTGGGTCAACAAACAAGAACGTGGTCATGTGATGCCATTTGACACATCAATTTCAAGCTAAAAACGATATCGTAATCAGAAGTTTAAAAGGATATTTCGTTATTTAGTTATTAATTATTTTGTTATTTTATTTAATTCACGTTACCTAGAGTTTTCCTAATTACAACTGCTTTGTCATAGCTAAAACAAAGCCAGATTGCTATTATTATCATCACAGCGTTGGTTTCATTTATTTCGTAATGCGGGACAAAGCAGTTTTAATTAGGGAAGTACACAGGAGATGACCTATTAAATAAAATAAGAAAATAGTTCATAACTAAAGAATGGCACATCCTTTTAAAATAATGAGCTATCATTTTTAATTTGATATTACGGTGTTAAGTGGCATATGATATGACCATGATACTTCTTAAAACTATGAAGTTGACGCCTACATCTTGGACCCCAAGTGATTCCTAATTACATTGAAACACTCTTAATGTAGACCGAATTAATATTATTTTATTGGATTATGCAAAAAGCAGTACTGGAAGCCATTGTTCATTACATAGAATGAGGTGCCACTGATAGTCCTCATGTCTCTGTTTAGTTGGACTTTAACTTCTAATCAATACATGTGTACTGTTAAGCCACGCAGTAGCACAATGTTAAAGCAGAGGAGTAAACCAGGGACAAAGCAGTAGTACGCAGGATTTGTGCGTTGACTCCTCACAATGGTCCAGTAAGTTGCTGCACAATGTTAAGGCAGTGGAGTAAACCAGGGACAAAACAGTAGTACGCAGGACTTGTGCGTTGACTCCTCACAATGGTTCAGTAAGTTGCTGCACAATGTTAAGGCAGTGGAGTAAACCAGGGTGAAAGCAGTAGTACGCAGGACTTGTGCGTTGACTCATCACAATGATCCAGTAAATTGCTGCACAATATTAAGGCAGTGGAGTAATAATAATTATTAATAATAAATATTTTTATTGTGGAACAATTTAACATTGCATGCAATCGTCAAGATATTATGAATAAATATTAATAAAATTTTCCATTCACTCCATGACATCTAGGACTCTTTCAAACATACAGAATTTTTCACTTTCATTTAAACCTCATTCATTCGAATTTAGCTCAATCTGGTCTCTTTGTCGGTCAGTCGGTTATCCAATCATGTGCCATAAACTCGTCAATGTTGTAGAATGCGTGAGTAATTAATGATGTTTTTAGACGAGTTTTAAACGCCTTAGGCATTGGGTCACTTTTAATGTGATCAGGTAACTTGTTGAATAATTGAACTCCTGTCTGCGAGGGTAAATGTTCATGAACTACCGTCCTGTGTCTCCCAGTTCGGTAGTTCTCCCTGCCTCTAGTTTCATAAGAGTGTATGTCGCTACCTCTTATGTGATTGCATTTAGACCTAAAGAATATGCATGTTTCTATGATATAGAGGCAAAGTAGAGTCAACAGTTTTAAATTTATGAAGGCTGGCTTGCACGACTCTCTTCAATTCAACTTCACGATTATTCGAAATGTTTTTTTTTTTTTTTTTTCAGGACGAATACTTTGGACAGGTGTACGTTTGCACAACCCCCCCACAGTACTAGTCCGTAAGACAAGTGAGGGTAGATTACACCATAATACGCCGTTATCAGTATCTGAGTCGGGCAGTATTTGGATAGTTGTCTTAAAACATGGATGCCTGATGACAACTTAGAACAAACATGGTCCACGTGACAGTCCCAAGTCATCCCTCGATCGAGATGAATTCCGAGGAATTTTGTCGAGTAGACTTCTTCAACCTCAGTTTCATCCAACATGATTGTTGGACTACAATCTCAGTCAGTCTGTCGCAAGCAGTACTGTGTATGAATGATGATTTGACTGGATTTGTTTTAAGGTTGAGCTCGTTGAAATGCTAAATTGAATTATTGAGCTCCACGAATGCAATCCTTTCCAGTTATGTGTTTGACTTTTCATTAAAAAAGAGAGTCGTGTCATCTGCAAACTGGACGAGTTGTCCATGTTTCACAGATGAGCCAACGTCGTTGACGTAGATCAGGAAGAGAAGAGGACTGAGAATGGAGCCCTGAGGGACCCCGTATCCCAATACCTCAACCTCCGATCGAACGTCTAAAATGCCTACATATTGTGTTCGATTACTAAGAAATGATTCAAGTAATCATTTCTCTGCCACCTAAGGGGCGTTCCTCGAATTCCGTAATGCTCTAGTTTGTGAATCAAGGTGGAGTGAACAACACAGTCAAAGGCCTTCGATAAGTCGAGAAAGACACGAAGTGTGGTTCTTCGACATTCGAATCCTTCCACTATCATTTCGACAAGACGCACTACTGCGTCTGTTATCGATTTCCCACTTCGGAATCCAAATTGAATTTTTGATAGTAGGTTGTGATTTTCCAGAAAATTTGAGATTCTAATAAGAAAAACCTTTTCAAAAATCTTGCTAAAGGTAGGCAGGATTGAAATCGGGTGGTAATTTTGAGTGGAGTAAACCACCATCGAAACACATTGTTTATTTTCTGTTTAGACAGCCTATTGCTCACATTGGTGCAAGCTATTGTCTTTCTGGGATGTATTTAGATTGTCATCATTCAAATTGGGAAAGCCCACGCTGGACTTTTCTGTGACAGGAAATCAGTATTTTAACTTAAGACAGAAGTAATATGTTCTGAGTTTTTGTTTGATGGCTTTTCATTTGTTATCCTACTAAAATCCTTTTTTAAATTTTTCCAGTAGCTGAAAAGAAAATCCAAAAATGAATATATTTTGTAAACGGTCCATTTAATTTTGAATGCTTCTTGGTGTCTACAATCAATTTTTTAATTGATATATTGTATTCTACATTAATTAAACCTAATACTTTCATATTCCAGAAAGTTAATTTCAGAAAACATTTCCCATACTGACCACTCAATATTCTTCCTTCTTACATAAAATGTTTAATGTCGTATCACCTACACCATCACAGTTATATTGTATGCTCTTTTTTTACTCAGTTCATTATCTCACATTTAGGGATGGCAAATATTTTCAACATATCGATATATCGAATCATCGGTATATCACAAACCAAAAGTCGATCTAACGATAATATCGAAAGAAAAATGTTGATAGTCGATAATTCGAATTTAAATAGTTTATCTGTTCAAAATTATGCACTAACTCTTATGTCATGACCAAAAATACACCCATGTTCAGCTCTCAGTATTTAGAATAGCTACTGAATGTAAAAATTAATACATTAATAATTATCTACGCAAATCAAGTTCTGATTAGAGGGGTTGAATGAAAAAATTCAAAATAAGAATAATTGGACCTTTCATTTATTTTGTTAGTTATAAAAGGCATCTTAGAGTCAGCATTGCCAACTCACACAACATAATTTACCCGTTCCACCCACTGGTCTACAATAAACTACATTTAAGTGCGTTACCCTTACGTAAAAAACGTATAACAGTTACTTTATTATAATATAATAAATGTCATTTTGTATTTTATGAATAAATTGTCCTTCATAAGATGCAATTTAAATGTGTTTTTTTTCTAATCGTGATAATTATGAGTAGAAAGAATAACGTCAATATTTAGTCATATGATATATCCGACCAAAATATCGATATGGCCGATATTATCGAAAGAAAATATCGATACTAATATATCGATGTATCGAAACGTATTTATCGATGTTTCGAAACGTATTTATCGATATTTTCAATATATCGTTGCTATCCCTACTCACATTACCTCTCCGACTCTACGTAGTCAAGTCGAGGCCGGTTGACAGCTGTTTCCCTGCAGCAGTCATCTACGTGATTTACTGTGTAATACCCTCCAAACACACTTCAACCTTTAGCCACAGTCGCCTATACTTTTATGGGTGTATTGCAAGGATTTCTCCTTCCAAACAGGATACAAGGAAATGGGATTTCCTCATTATCTATGACGTTCGGATTTTATATAGCTTTGTCCAACTTCAGCTGTGAGGGTGATAGCCATCAAAATTCCTAACTGTGCCTATAACAACCTAGGTATATCATATGTCATGAAGTCTATGTTTACTAAATTAGTTTATGTATCTCAGAAGACTAAAGGAAAAACTTTGTAATTAACTATATGCACTCGTTGGTGGATACAAACATTACAAAATACGCTTATATTATTAAAAATAACCTCGTCCAATAATCCCTCCAATTGTACTGTCCTAGGGTATGGAGTATGGTAAGAAAGGCTCATATTGGCCGGTATCGAGCTATTTATTATCTACTTAATTTTAGCTCTTTGAGAGACAAAATTTATAAATCCTTTCTTAGTACGAACCCTTAGCCCACAAAGAATATTTTTGCCAAGTTTTACGGACTTTTCTCTAGTTTTTGAGAAACTGTGATCGGTCAATGGTATTTGGCTTTTATATTCATAGATAATTTGATCGTCTTCGAGACGGACGAATGAGTGTGATGAAGTGTAGTCATTGTTACCCACCAAAACCAACTGTTCCTTAGAAAGGGTCATCAATAAATGTTTAATAACCCTAAAAACTATGGGACCTACGGTCTAACATGGACCTCAAACCCTGTACTTATGGTTTACGGCAAACTGACAAGCCCGAAGACATTCTCAGTTCTCTCGCCAATAATCCGAATCTTGGTCGCCATCCAATACAGACACAAGATTTCTCTAGTAGTGTCCACGTCAACGGCAACTATAGAGCGAACACAGGGCTGCCAACAGAGTCTATATCTTGGTCGCCATCCAATATAGACACAAGAATTCTCTAGTAGTGTCCACGTCAACGGCAATTATAGAGCGAACACAGGGCTGTGAACAGAGTCTATATCCTGTATTTTCCACAACACAACAATACACCACTGTCCCGGCTAAACATGTTTATTCCACTAAACATATTTTTCTAGAGGCGAGTTAGTTTTCTATTTCAGGGAGCTTGGTAAACTACGAGGAATCCGACAGGGGAGAAGGTCCGTAGTAAAAGTAACGTTCCCGGTCCCGTTCGTTACGGGCGTATTATCTTGTGGAGGTATATTGGACTGGGAACGCCGGTATCAAATCCCGTTCGTTACGGGCGTATTATCTTGTGGAGGTATATTGGACTGGGAACGCCGGTGTCAAATCCCGTTCGTTACGGGCGTATTATCTTGTGGAGGTATATTGGACTGGGAACGCCGGTATCCAGTCCGGTACGTTACGGGCGTATTATCTTGTGGAGGTATATTGGACTGGGAACGCCGGTGTCAAATCCCGTTCGTTACGGGCGTATTATCTTGTGGAGGTATATTGGACTGGGAACGCCGGTCTCCAGTACGGTTCGTTACGGGCGTATTATTTTGTGGAAAAAGGAGGTATATTGGACTGGGAACGCCGGTGTCAAATCCCGTTCGTTACGGGCGTATTATCTTGTGGAGGTATATTGGACTGGGAACGCCGGTCTCCAGTCCGGTTCGTCCTCCCGCGACGTCTTTATGGCCCGGGATGCAATAACAAATAATTGGGAGTCGGCGACTTTCTACTCAAGTTGTTATTCAGAGTTCATTGTTTGATTCCGAACTCGTTACAAGGCGAAGTTCCATCGATACGTTCTTCCCGACTGCCGGAGAATTAGTTCTGGCAGATCCCTTTCCCAGATACATGTTTTTCAGCGGACTCTGTTTTGCTCGAGATGCTGCAAAGCTCCTGCACCCTTAATTAGCTCAACAAACCATTCACTCTGGCCAGAGTTCACGGTGCAGTTGTTGAGACGAGTATTATAGTATTATAGTAATACTATAATACTATAGTAATTATAGTAATACTGACTGACCTCTACGTGCTCGTTGATAAATAAAGAATTTATGGTTTCGCTTAATTAGTAGTTGCAGTGATATTTAAATTGATCAGCAGCTATTGAATGTATTCAATAAAACAAGAGTAAATCTATTCAAAACAATTTTAATTGTATAGTTTTTGTAACTAAACTTATAAAAAATATACAATAGGTATAATTATTTGATTAGGAGCTGATGGATTGGGAAAAGGCACACTAACGATTGATTTCCGAAGACGGAAACTCTCGGATATTGTTATTAATGACATTTTCTTACACTCATGTCTTTTCTTACAGACGATTGTCCTACCAAATCCAACATTTAATCATAAATGAAATTTCTTACGTTATTGTGAATAAAAAATTGAGGAGTAACTACTTTTTTCCGTCTTAATACATAAAATTCCTTCTACCAAAGAATCAAAAGTTATTAAATATTAATAATAAGGTTATCCTACTTTATTATTTTAACAGATTTCGAACAATTTTTAAGATTTTATTTATGTTCGTGAGAGGCTAAAAGGCAATTTTTCATGGGGTAAATAATCATGGGTTTTTATAATTAGAACTTGAAAAATAAGTCCCAATTTCATCTTGATATTGTCCGAGAATGTAGTTTTGAGTATGATAGCTTGAAATTGGTTTGATTTTAATATTGTTTTAAAATTGTGATTATTTTCTGTTGTTGTTAGTGTTTAAATATGCTTTGTTATATGTTTAATCAAACAATAACGCTTTATTATTTCGATGTATTAAAGCAATAGATATACACACTAGCATGTCTTGGTAAAAAAATTCTGGGAAGCTTCTTAAAGTTTAAGCTATACAAAATATTTCAAGAAAAAAGTAAATAAACGTGCTCCTGTCGCTTAAGTGTTCAACAATTAAATGATTTGCAAAAGAAACTGCCACTTTAGTTCTTGGAACAGCGGGTTCCGCACTCTCATTTTTCTTTCCATTTTTTTTTTATTTTGGAAAAGTTACCTTATAAATTATTAAATTTAAGGAATTCTTTTAACTACAAGATACAAATAGCAAATGTGTCTTGTAAACTTTTATAAATGTACGTAGAAATATTTGCACGTGTAAATTAGCCAAAAGATATTGTTTGGTTCCTTTTTTCTGAAACACTAGTGGGCACAGTGGCATAGTGCTGTAACTCAGGGTTGTGGAGATTGTAAGCGATGGGTTCTGTCCTCTTAATACCCATATGGTTACCGCTCAAAGGTTGCCATCGGCTTAGTTACTATGCGTAATAGAGAAGTCTGAATCGTTCGTGTGGATTGTTGTTAGGATTCGGTGTTGTGCATGGAGGAATTCATGTATTAGGCTTATCAGTTTGACAAAAATTAGGTTCATATTCCACCCACAACTGTTGGCCCCTTAGTTGTCCCTTAGTTGGTCCCTTAGTTGGTCCCTTAGTTGGTTCCTTAGTTGGTCCCTTAGTTGGTCCCTTAGTTGTCCTGGGTATTGGGCTATGAATAAATGGCATTTTCTAAGGAACTGTCAATCATCGTATAATATACAGGGTGGACAAAACAAATACGGACACGCTTTCACAACAACGGTATTTTTTCCATAGGTAATATGATAATTAATTGTTTAAATAATCGTGTTACATAAAGTATAATTTTTGATCAGAAAAATTTACTTAACCGTAAAATAGCAGAGTAATTATATTGTTCCAATTAGTTACTTTGAATTTCAAATGACCGCTACTCTGGAAAGGATAAACCTTCCCAAGTCCGGTTTGTGATAATTTATTTCTCTTGAATCAAACTTTAATTTGATACCAAACTCGACCTAGGCTTACATTGGAGATATTTTAGTTCAACACCTCATGGGCCGCCCCACTGAAAAGACAAATATCGCTAATGGCGTCAAAATGTATGTTCTTTGTAACCACGATCACGTACAAGATTTCACTTTTACAAGTGAAGTCATACAAATGTTATGAAACCGTTTCCATATTTTGTTTCCACTCCGTAGTACAAAAATAGTATACAAATGACTAAACTCTTTATTCACACCATTCGTCCCTCATATTCACCCATATCTTGATGGTTGGTGACTTTTAATAAACAAATAATTCACTTACAAATTTTAATTCATTTTTATAACTTTAAATGATTGATTTGTATCTAAAACAACTTTATAAGACTATACTAACTTGTTGAATTTTATAACTAATATAAAGTGAATAACATAAAAACGAATTGTTCTTAATATTACAGTACCTTTAGATTCAAAATGAAGGTTCGTTGAAGCAGTATGTAAATCAAACTGCAAAGTTGGCACAGTTTTCTGGATCCATAAAACTTACGGATAAATTACTTTTCCGAAATTCTAACTAAGTCATAGATACAATCAGCGTGATATGATCTGGAGCCCGCGCTCTCTGACCAAATATCTCGCATCTGACACTTTGAAAAACACCTCATATGTGTTGGACAGTTAGAAACAATCTGTAAAGAAACCACCATCAACTAATGGAAATACTAATAAATCTTATGGTATACGGGGTTTAGTACACTTTATTGCTTTATTATAAATCGTTTGAACTTTTTATATTATAATAATGATTCATAATTCAAAATAGAAATCTCAAAAGCTTTTTCTTACTCAAGTGGAATTTTTGATAATGGCCCGAATCCCTTAAAGCAAATTTTAGGTGAATCTCAATTACCAATCTGCTTTTGTTTTTGACCAAAATATTAAGATAAAAATTTCAATCCTTGATACGTACTGCGTAATGCCATTTTGAATTATCACATTAAAGATTTGTGCATTTAAAACAGTTTTCAAGCAATTCGTCACAACTTTTATTTTTTACGTTTTTCGTTTGATGACTGACAGAACATAAATTATTTAAAGAGTAATTGTTTCATGTTGTTTCACTGGTGTTTAATTTAATGAACACAATTATGCATAAAAACAGTATCAAAATGTATATACAATGGGTTCTTTGGTGCACAGAGTTGTCTATGTATTGTAAACATCATATGTGTGGGTAAATATTGTTGTTAAAAATAAATCAATAAAAATTGTACTAAATGTTTCATCTTGTCTGTAGCTTCCTATTTCATTTATTTCAATTTTCTAAACATTAAATAAATAACAATATATAAATAAATATTGCAAATCCAATATCGTTTGATTGCTTCACTTATTAGGTTGTTTAATTATGTTTTTTCTTTTCTCTTTTTTTAGAGGTTTTAGGTGTCTCACAAGGAACTTATTTTGATTTGTCTTCTCTTTCTTCTTTGATAACTTTATTTTTCTTTTCTTCGCAAGTTGTATTTTTATATATTGTACAAACTACAGCAATAATTCAGATTTTTCTTAAATTTATTCTTGAATTTATAAACATTATTTTCTGTTTTGATAATACCCGTTAAACATTAAAAAAATGTGGTTCTATAATGTTTATTTTTTGGATAACAGATTTTAGTTTGGAACTTTTAAAGTGGAAATTTGGTATTGGACATTTAACTTTGGAACTTTTGATATACAATCTTAGATTATGATGCGTTTCAGTAAGATATGGATTTTATTTCTAATACAGTTTTTTATGTACCTGAAATTAATCACTAATTTCTATTGGACGGATAAAGTTTATCGTAAATGTATTGCCGTTACACTATAAGAAATAACATATTTTAAAAATAAAATTTAGCTAATTGATCGTATTTTAATTTATTATTGAATCCTATGGCTAATTTTTATAGTTTAAGTAATAAATCAAGATTTTGGTTTCTGGTTGAGCCATATAAGCAAATACCATCTGAAATATGCACAATTAATCGCTTTTAATGCTTTGAAATGACGTAAAAATGACTTTCTATAAAGTACTAATACAGTATTACTGAATTTATTTTAGAAATTATTATTTGTATAACGTCCGTTAAAATTAGTTGTATTTTTAAACCAAGGAAATTTGACACATTTTTCAAAGTATTTGTTATTACATTTTTTATTATTTGATATGGATGAAATGAAATGAAAAAATGACTTAATTGATCAAACAATTGGCGGGGTTTGGACTAAAAAGTTCTCTCTTATATCTAACCACAATTACTGAAATATAAATAAGTATAAAAAATGTATACATTATTTTAGTGAGTAAAAGAAATTAATTACAAGATAGTAATGCCCTATACAAAAGAGAAACTAAAACACTTAAATGAATAAATGATTGTTTTGTTTAATAGCACTTTAACAAAAGTACGCCAGGTTGTTGATTGTTAAATGTTCGCTATGCCTGAATTAATCAAGTTTCTATACAAAAATAAGTATATGCATCTTTAAGTAGGGCTGACAAACAGCTGATCACTGACGTATATGACATAGTGCGTGGCCTTTGGCATTCAAGTTTTGGCAAATATTTGAAATTTTGCATGATATTCAGTTAAATTAGTATAAAATGAAAAATATTCCAATTCAAGTTTAAGTTGTTTGTTATTATGCTTCCTTACACCATTGATTAGAGTTTATTCCTGTAAATTACAATCTAAATGAATTATGGCACATTTATTATCAGCATGCCCCATTTTGTAACTGTACCGTGCACAATTTACTTTTATTCAGTAATCCTACCGAATACTTATGAGAATATAAAAAAAAAATGTCCTGGTTTTATTTCTTTCTAGTAAAATCTTTACGTTTAACATCAAAAGCAGTGATACTTTTTTAAAAGTATGTTAATTTTAAAACTGTGTTTATTGCCACAAGCACCAATATCTGTCTTTGTATCCTTCCATTACACATAAAATAAACATTTTGCTATATTTACTTAAGATATTAATGATTATTTCTGTTAAATTCTTGTTTATTGTTATTTTTTTTGCTACATTTACATCTTGTCTAATTTATTAGTCTTGTAGATTTGAAGGAAAACATTTACTAATATTTATTCTTGTAATTCATAACAATAATACACGATTTTTAGCATATAGTTGTAATTTTGTATATTGCAGTTCAAATGGGAACATTGTACTTTTTATATAAATAAACAAAATAATTTTCTATCTTTTGGGTTAATATTATAAAACTACCCCATTAAAATAATTCAACACAGAAAATTATCCAGTTATTTTGGAAAACATTCTTCTAAAAGCGACATGAATAATACATGGCGAAATTGCTTATCGGCCAAACAGAAGTAAATCGATGATCGTTTATCGCTATTAGCGGGGATCGAATGACTGCCGTCGATTACAGAGTCGATCTATGACACGAACTGCCTCTCGATCGGCAGCACGTGTCTGACACGCACGCCCTATCACAGGTGCAGGATCGCTCAAGGTCATACCGCCTCCTTCGGCACCTACACTTTCCTTCCAGCTGAGTGCAGACTGAGGAATTCTCAACGCCAATTAAATTATTATTAATGGGGATACTCATGATGAGACGTAAGCGCAGGAGACATTTCATGTCGTGAGAAAGATGTATGTAAACTTTATGTTGTCAGCTTCACTTCTTTATACGTTAAAATCTATTAAAATCAAGAGTTAATAGATTTTAACTCTTCTTTTCGTAGTTTACTTATAAAATTACGTTTGAGCTAGAATTTTTCCGTGATGGAAGATTTGATTAATTTGAACAACACGTTTCCTTAAATTAATTAGATTTGTCGATAAAATAAACGTCATAACAGTTTTTGGAGGAAAAACTTTGTCATGAGTTGTATGGGACTTCCCTCAAGGGGAGAACTTTGTCATGAGTTGTATGGGAAGGGAAGAACTTTGTCATGAGTTGTATGGGACTTCCCTCAAGGGGAGAACTTTGTCATGAGTTGTATGAGACTTCCCTCAAGGGAAGAACTACTACCAGCAGTACTGCCGCTAGATTGAGTCACTTTCGCACATGTGTGGCAAGATGCACCTACTGCAAGTGTAAGTGGGAAATGACAAACAATCAGGCATGTGAGTAAGTAGCTGAAAATCAAACCATGAATTACGTAGTTAATGTTCGCTCACTGCGATTTTTTAGGGAGAAAACTATGAATTACGTAGTTAATGTTCGCTCACTGCGATTTTTTAGGGAGAAAACTATGAATTACGTAGTTAATGTTCGCTCACTGCGATTTTTTAGGGAGAAAACTATGAATTACGTAGCTAATGTTCGCTCATTACGATTTTTTAGGAAAAAACTATGAATTACGTAGTTAATGTTCGCTCATTGCGATTTTTTAGGAAAAAAACTATGAATTACGTAGTTAATGTTCGCTCATTGCGATTTTTTAGGAAAAAAACTATGAATTACGTAGTTAATGTTCGCTCATTGCGATTTTTTAGGAAAAAACTATGAATTACGTAGTTAATGTTCGCTCACTGCGAATTTTAGGGAGAAGATTATGAATTACGTAGTTAATGTTCGCTCACTGCGAATTTTTAGTGATAAAACTAGTCTTCATCGACCGGAAGGGTCTGTACGGAAAGGTTGCAAACGATGGTCTTAGTAAAGTGATACAAGATCGATATTTTTCAAATTTTAAATTAAATTTTAATACATTTTTTGTAGATGACTAGGTAAATCTAAACGGTATATACTGTGCTTGTATTTTGAATTTACTGTACACATTTAATGGACAAATCGTATACACAATATTAAATCAAATGTGTCGGGGCTGCAGATTAAAAATTTAACACATTGAAGACATAAATAATTAACGTTTATAGACAATTACTAATATACAATTTTCGCTGTTAAGAATTTTAAAAGTGCACACTCCCAGTAACATAGTTTTCACAAGAAGGATGCAGTTACTCCTCCAACATTGACATGCCAAATAAATCCAATTAACGACAATTCGAAACCATGCCAGTTAAAATTACAAACCTTCCAATTTTGTCACTGACAAATTACGTGCTAGTAGAAATACCAAACTAATGAACGTCACACAAAACAATCTATACAATTAAGTACAAAGTTCACGAATCTCTAGTTTAAGGATGCTAAACGTTCTTTAACATGAAATAATTGACTATTTTGTACTTATATTGTGTAAACTTTTGTTGTGGGATGTTCACTTGTGTTGTTTAAATATCTAATATTCAACTATGTGACTGTAAAAATATTGAACGAGTAAATTCCTGCAAGTATCTTAAAGTCATATTTGATAACCGTATGAAATGGATTGATCACATCAACTATCTCAAGAGCAAATTGAGAACATATATTTTTCCATTTAGAATTTTGAAAGATGTGTTAAATGGAAAAGAAATCAAAACTGCTTATTTTGAATACGTACAACTCCTCTCCTTTGGTATTGTTTCATGGGGTGGGGCTTCTAAATCTGCCACTCAATATTGTTCAAAGAAAAATCTTAAAAATATCTTTTAATAAGAGTATGCGTTGCCCGACTGACATTCTGTTTAGAGAGACTCGAGTTTTCAACATCCGCCAAATTCCTACTAATTCATATTTTCAAAAATTGTAGCTCAATTTTCACTCAGATTTTGTATCCTTACAATATGAGATATTCAAGAAATATTGGAATTAATACAAGTTTAATTAAATCATTTTCTAACAAAAATACATTTTATATTTCTCACATTCTATATAGAAACCTTTGCTTGTTTTGAATCCGGTAGTTCACACTACTACTTGGTAAAAAAGGCAATTTCTACTTATCGCTGCGGCTTACTAACTGAATCACTATTAAGTTTCAGTCTTTAGTCCACAGTTAACAAGGTGTAAAAGTTAATTTCTAATTGTCATTGCGTCTTTGTCAATCGTCAGTTGACAGTTTCACAATACATACGAATCACTATTAAGTTTCGGTCTTTAGTCCACAGTTAACAAGGTGTAAAAATTATTTTCTAATTGTCATTGCGTCTCTGCTAATCGTCAGTTGACAGTTTCACAATACATACGAATCACTATTAAGTTTCAGTCTTTAGTCCACAGTTAACAAGGTGTAAAAGTTATTTTCTAATTGTCATTGCGTCTCTGCCAATCGCCAGTTGACAGTTTCACAATACATACGAATCACTAGTAAGTTTCAGTCTTTAGTCCACAGTTAACAAGGTGTAAAAGTTAATTTCTAATTGTCATTGCGTCTTTGTCAATCGTCAGTTGACAGTTTCACAATACATACGAATCACTATTAAGTTTCGGTCTTTACTCCACAGTTAACAAGGTGTAAAAGTTATTTTCTAATTATCATTGCGTCTTTGTCAATCGTCAGTTGATAGTTTCACAGGACACACATATCCTATGATGTTTAGTCCACAGAGTAGTCCGATGGAATGCTGAGTCCAAATGGATCGCCCTCGCCGTGCCATTGGCAATGTGTAATTATAATTAAGGTGCACATTAGGCGTGCCTGGACTGATATGATAATTGACGTGTGGCCGACACATGATCTGCCCCCACGATTGGTTGCGAAACCCTGATTGTTGAACATCTGGTGGTTAGACGACTTCGTCCATGCGAGGTTCTGTGTACAAGTTTAGAAGAGTTAAAGTTAAAGATCGTCTATTTTACCAGGTGAAGTTAGAGCTAAGAAGCCGTATATAACACTTAACCTTGGGACCAATGGCTTAAGGGTGACTTCAGAACCACTACAAGCACAGAATATAGACAGACAGAATATAGAATATCTGTCTATATTCTGTGCTACAAATGACCGGGCATGCGGGCTGCGTGCAAGGACGGGATCGCTCAGACGATCACCCATCCAAGAGACAGCCACGCTCGATATTACTTGACTCCGTCATCTTGCGATAACGTTCGAACCCTCCTGTCAAGGCTACTGGTGAAGAGATGAGGATTGAAGCAAAGGTATCGATAGTGTCGATTGAAACCGATGTAAACACGTACTCTACGTGTATGGGTGGACGGATGGGTCACAAATACCTTAAATGTATGGATAGTTGGGTGGGTAATTTCCACTGGATCACATCATCTGATCAATCATCTGTAAACAGTAACTGGGGAGATGAAACAAATATAGCAGCAGAGTATTATTACAATTAATTAACGTATAAGCTCACCCATTTCCCCTATAACATTGTTAAAAATTGTGAACTCTTCAAAATGGATTTCAAATAACCAATCTTGCTATTTTCTGAAAGACCAAGAATATAACTTGTTCAAGTCATTGAAATGTATAATAATATGTTCAACATGATTTCGATTGTACGGTAGGTCATAATATCCTACGATAAGGCATAATTCTGGAATAACATTACTATATTAAGAAATTGCTACATATAATATTATGTTGAAAGTAATCTCATAACAAAAATAAAATGTTTCAAATGATTTCTCACACTGTTTTAACTGTCACCTATTGTTTTCTCAGAGGACCAGGTATTCCTGGACTCCTGACGGGGGCTGCTGCGCGTTCCTCGGTGAGTCAAGTATCGATTGAGAAGGTGTGGTGTAAATAATGTGTGCCAATAATTAGCCAGATCGGCTGGCACCCACCCAGGCACCTCTGGAACACTCATTGAGTCACGCGCACGGTTTTAGCAGGATGGGAATAGCCTCGCGACATTGTTTGTGACCACGACCGACAAGCCAGTTCTAATTACTGTAAGTGTGTAATCGTTATCGACGACATCCACATTGTTATGGATGTCGATGGCATTTCTGCGAAATTCTCTCACATAACTTGAAAGCCCAGTAATAATACCTCATATCACCTAAGAGGAGATAACCAAGTGGCTCCAGCTTTGCCTATAAACGAATTAACAATTTTGTTTGTATTTTTTTCTCACACAATACACTGATTATACCTGCACTACTGTAAATACGAGTTTTAGTACCATTTATCATTTCATAGATACAACTGAGGTTCACCACAGAGAAAATGAAACAGAGGTCGTTTTCTTATGGCCTCAGCGAACGCCTCAGAGGCAGTTATAAATATATTACAACTAATGTACATCTTTATAAATCTGAAGTAACAATTACTACATTCATCCTTGAGTATTTGGGGGAATAAGAGAGCGATTGACAAAGTGTTGGCCCTTCCATATACCTGGCTATCTCGACAACTATAACTTGACACTGACATAACTACTTGACACACTAACTTGACTCACATTAAGCGCACTATTGGATACAACCTCTGTTTCCTTCTTCTCTGTGGGTTCACTAGTTTCTTGTACCTTACCTTGCCTAACCCGACCCAACCTAACCCATCCTAACTTAATCCGACCCAACTTAACATAACCTAACTTGACCAAACTTAAAATTACCTAATCCAACCTGACCTAACAACTCAACATAACCTAACCCAACCTGGCCTAACAACTCAACTTAACCTTACTCAACCTGGCCTAACAACTCAACTTAATCTAACCTAACCGAATCTAATCTCACTTATCTTAACCTAACGCCCCAATATATCTTTACCTAACCTAACGTAACCCAACCTTATCTAATCTAACGCGGCCTAAGTCCACGTAACCTACGCCAACCCAAACAAATAAACTAACGTATTCAGACATTTAAATAACAAAATAACATCATTGCTGCTTTAGAAATACAACTCTACAAATATAAACACAGCCAATTAGATTATAAACAAATAGACTAACAAACATCCAAGATAGAACGCCACAATTGCGCCACACTGTATGAAACACACATCACCGGCTTTAACGCCCACGACCGTTTTACTGCGCGAAAAGCGTACTTCTCCTCGCTTGCAAGGATATTACGTTTTACATATGAAAAGGGAACACAAGAGGTGTTGTTCATTATTCACTATAATGTCCACACCCATGGTCATGTCGACCATTGATTCTTTGTGTAACCAGCTATCGTTATTGGATGGTAGTTCTCCGAGAGGTCGTAATTGGTAATTCAATGGCTCGCTCAGTGGCTGCTGCGGCCGCACACTCCCACGCCCCCGCGCCGCAAACCGGCTCCGGCAAGATTACAGCACTTAGGATTCTTGTTGGTTTCGTCTCCCTCTATTTCGGAAAAATTACCGAATAACTTAGAGGTTTTATCTAATTCCGATTTTTTCCCCGTTACTGATTGCCTAATTAAACGCATTACAGGAAATCTGGTTCAAATAACGTAAAGCGATGTTCGCTAATTAATTAATTGAAGAGGTAACTTTCAAGTTCTGTCAACAGCGTGTTCTGTGCATTGATGACCTATAAAGGCTGGATTCAAATTGTCTCACTTATTTCGGAATGTTTCCCTAATAATTACAAACATTATTTACTTTCTTCTTTTACAACATAACTTTTGTAACCTCACTTGAAGTTCTTTTAAAGACTTCTTTGAAGGTAATTAAAGGTAAGACCATCAATCAAACCTGTGTTTACGCCAACTTACCCACCTTGCGTGCCCACCCCATCATCCCTACATGCAACAAACTTACTCAACTCGTTAAGAGCCACCTACTCATCCAACGTATAGGTAAACCAACTTTACAAATGTAATTTTTAAAACTTCATTATTGCTACTTAAAGATAACAAAATTGTTTTACTTTCCCCCTCTTGGAGTCACTACGTCAGTCTCCCTAAAGGAGATCAGACCGAAATAGCGTGGTGTTTCATCGAGAAGACATTTTATTGTTGGTGTTAGTGGCCTCCGGTTAACCCCTTAGTGACTCACGCCCTTTTTGAGCGAAGAATCACTCGTTGTAATAGGACAGTTGAGTGGCAGCGCTGCTGGTGTGTGGACGCACTGACCTTCGCTACCCAGTTTTATTTTACACCGCGTGTTCTCCAGCTGACGATACGACTTTTTACATAAAATGACGTAATAAGATTTTATTGAGCATTGCTTTAGGTCTTATTATTGTTTTTTTCTTTTTCAGAATGTCCCCGCATTTGTTTAGCAATTATAACTAAAAAACAGTTATTGAATTTTATACTTTTGTATCAAATTTATTTCGTAAAAAACTTTCAAGTGTTAATGAAGGTCTAAAATATGTCAGTACTGATAAACTTAGCAAACAATTGCTTCACATCCAGTCACATATTTGATTTACTAATTGTTCCGTCTTGTAATCCACCTCAGTATTTCATCATTAACTACACCAGTACGTTTCATATTAATGACAGTAATAAACTAAATTGTTCCACTCTAATCCCGCGTGACAAGTTACTCGCTGGAAACTAATTACATGACTATATATGCTCGTTCTGTAACGTTAACATACCACAAGTTGACCATGTCACAAACTTATACAATGTTACAAATATCATAGCACACAACTATTACTTCTTAATAGTCGCACACACTTCACCGTTAAGAATGGACTATTGTTTCTTATGTAAGCTGCTCGAAATCATCTTAATTTATGGAAATCAGTAAAGGTTCTCTGACTGGTGAGTTACTGAAATAATTGAACCACTTTATAGGTAAGTTAACAAGATAGATAATCACTAAATGAGGTCGCGGTAACAATTAGGCGCCGTGACAAGAAAATCACGGTTACATTTAAGTGATGTGTCCCTAAGTTAAGTAACAAGTAAGTTATGTTACGGGAATAGAAAACTCACGGTGATTAATAAACCATTATGGTAAGGAGGTTAAAAGGTAAATTAACATAATTTTGGTAAGTAAAACAAGGAAAATACAGCGACAATGAATAATATAGAAAAGTATTATTGTGTTATACTTTATTTTGTGTAGTCACTGAATTACCACGACAAGTATCACGGCGTCAAGTAAGTCACCGTGACAAACCAATGTAGGCTACGTGTCGTATACGTCAGCTTGACAAACCAAGGTACGTGTCGTATACGTCAGCTTGACAAACCGATTTACGTGTCGTATACGTCAGCTTGACAAACCAAGGTACGTGTCGTATACGTCAGCTTGACAAACCAATGGACGTGTCGTATACGTCAGCTTGACAAACAAGATACCCAGACAATTAGCCCGAATAAATTGTTTAGGGTACTCTAACCTCATCAAACTGCGAGAGTTGGACATTCAGCCCGAACGGGCTTTATGTCAGGAAAACAGGCAAAATAATGTTTGAAAGTTTAACGATTCGTGCTGGTTGTTCGGCTACCAACAAACAAGTCACTGCAATAAATTAGCAATATTAAAATAAATCTTACAGTGACAAGTAAGTGATATTAGAGGTAAGTTAGTACTTTGTAATATGAATGAATAATATTATTCACTATTTGTGCACTATAAAAAGTAGACCTAAGTCAGAGTGTTAGTTAAATCAACTAATTAGTGAACCACCTGGCAGGTATGTAAATCTAATCAGTACGTAATATTACGCAATATGGACTCGTAAGTAAGTAGCAGTGACAATAACGTAACAGTGCTAAGTACACAAGTAACTATAGCAGAGAGTGGGTGAACGTACTTTATATTTACAGCTAGGACACGGCAGTTATAAAGTCCTCACGGCCAGAGTGCGTGGAGACCAGCCAGAGATCTCTGAATGTGCATCTGTCTACCGGTAATTAAACAGCCCTCAGATATGTGTGGGTGAGATACAACCTAGATTGGCCTACGCCCCCGCCTGCCTCCGACCACCCGCTAACCCCGCCATCTTTCACTTGGGGCTTCTTTATGAAACGCTTTACCTTGTTACATCCGGTCGCGACTTACGTCTTGCACGTTATTTCGGCTCGCCTCCCACGCTTCCGCTATAAACACGTCGTTTTTTAGTCATGTTTTGCCGTCGTGGTTTATGCCCTCGACCTGCCTTCTTATGTGATTCAGGCTCCCATATATTTACGGTAAGTGGGCCAAGTGTTGGTACAGGCTCGTCCCCTGTTTGAGAATAGCTGATATAAATTTGTGGAACGGTGATTTAGATAACGTTCCTAAACGTCACTGTCACACTGTTTTGTAAAGGCAGAAACTTGCTCCTGAGATGTGTAACGTTAAAAAAAGACTTTACTACTACGTGCTATTCATTACTATCAATTGAAAAATATGCATTACATTTTATAAATATTTGACTCCGGTTTAATTATTAAGTCTAGCTTTAATTCATAAATTGTAAGTATCTAACATACTGATTCAAATTATTAAGAGTCTGCGGAGGCTGACGGCCATGATGGTTTTAATCCCATAATATCAATGTTATTTCCGAACTGAACATACGATCACGCGTATCCAAACTAAACAGTTATTTTTAAACGGATTTTTGTCCAAACAAATTGTATTTGATCAAGAATGAAATTGTGAGTTAGAGTTACTTTGCGAATTCTTAATTAAAGTTTTAGAAGAAATATAAAAAATATTTACTTTGAAGTTTTTTCCACCTATTTTTCAAAACTCGGCTTATGTATTCAAAATAACAAATCAACCCCAATATGCGATAAAGTTTAAAATGACAACTCATACACAATTTTTAGTCAATAAATAAAAAAAATATGGATTCGCAAATAACATTGTTCTCATGATATTAAAACCAAAATGGCCGACAGCCTCTGCAGACTCTTAAAATATAAGCAAGTCCGTAATAGTTTTAAAGATAATTCTAACGATTATGTTATTAAAATCACTGTTTTCAATCATTTCGCCAATTAATTGTTTGTATTCAACAATAATTGTATTGTTGCAAATAACAGCTATAAAGGTGTTTAGTTTAAAACTAGTTACGATCAAAAATAGTTAAAATTGTTCAATTAAAATTCAATGTTTAGGGCCTGTTTTGTTATATTTATACAGAGTGTTTCAAAACTCGCGACAAACTTTGGGATATTGTTAAATCGGCCTAAAGAACCTAGAAACTAAATGTAAGTAATGATATATATATATTTTAGTTTACTGTCTGTCTAACTGTACGTGTTTGTTGTTTAAAAAAATCATATTTAAAAAAAATACCCATCAAATTTAACTAAACTTAAGTAAACGCTTTATTATTAATAAATGAATATGAATATGAATATTATAACTATATGTTATAATGGAAAAAGTATGGTCAAGATTGCCTAGTTAATAAAAAATGGCGGTCATGAACATATTTAAATTATCTAACTCAAAAGCAACAATTTTACTATAAAAAGTCACAAAGTGGCTTTTTAATACTACTTAAAAACAAGTATGATGTTTGTTGTTTTTACATCGAATAACAAATAACTGAATTATTGTAAATTAAGTTCGACCGTAAATAACCTGAGTTTCTCCAGTATGAGCTAACTGCTCACTAACAAATAATTTGAAATGCGTGAATTTATTTAAACTAACTCTGTGATGTACATATGTGTTATTTTTAGAAATACTTATTCCATTTACAAGAATAATGAATTATTTAAAATTAACTATGAAAAATTCTTATCCATAAGCAGTTCCTATGCCATAACACTTTAAATTAAAATAATAAGTAATTTATAATTTTACCGACAAATATTTTTAAAGATTAAATTTTGTTGCTTTTTTCAGTCGGTTTTGAGCTAGTTTCAAATAATTTGTTAATTGTTACAGTATACACTGCGTCAACAACTATTGAGGCGTTGCTTTATTCTGGATAACTCAGGAATGCAATAATGTAAACAATTATCAAACAAATACAATAAAGACTATTAAACTAACCCACAATTCAAAATATATATCAGCGGATTAACAAAACTATTATCAGCTGATTGTTCTTGTTTACAGTTTGGATACTGAATTATTCATCTTATTTTTTTCTTTTTCATTAATATTTAGCTAGACGCTACATTATGACTAGACGGTGCATTTATGCTTTCACGTATATAATGTTTAAATACTCTTGACTTTAGTTGAATAAAAACTATCGAAGTTTACGCAACGACATCAATGTCAGAATCTATCGAAGTTTACGCAACGACATCAATGTCAGAATCTATCGAAGTTTACGCAACGACATCAATGTCAGAATCTATCGAAGTTTACGCAACGACATCAATGTCAGAATCTATCGAAGTTCACGCAACGACATCAATGTCAGAATCTATCGAAGTTTACGCAACGACATCAATGTCAGAATCCGCATCGTTAGACATAACATTTTTGCGTATTAGAAGAGAAAACTCGATTACATTATAGATCAACCTAGACAGTCGAGTTGCGCGTGTTAATTAACTTGTATAACTGACATGATTAAGAGATTCTTTCGAATGTAGAATTAATTAAATAATGAAATTATATTGAGATTAAAAACATTTATACATATCGATAGCATAATAAAAAATTATAAGTTCAACGTCCCAATAAAATACTTTTAACAAATTTTATCTGCAAATTGAATTAGTTTCAATCTAGTTTCCTTTTTAATTGAAAATGATCAATCAAACTAATTGAATAAGTAACTGTAAACTGATTAAAAACAACTTAATACCGAAACCAGTTTATGTATTGCCCAAAGCCTTCTTTACACTTCTCCTGACGGACATGATTATTAATTCTCAACACATTTCTGAGTAAGTGGAGAAAGTCCAAGATAGGCCCATACTAAAATATATAACAATTAAAGTGAATGAATACAACAATTTAAAACTAGTTTATTTGGTATCGATTTTCACTCAAAATTAGAAGTGGTTCTTGTAAAACCATTTAATACGTAGAACTGCTTTGTAACTAATTATGATAGATCCAAAAGATATATTTTTTACATCAAACATATTACAAACTATTTTATTTAGTTAAAAAAATTATATTGAAGATCAAATAATTACATTTAATAATTGTAACCAAGGAGGTTAGGTTAAGTTAGGTTAGGTGGTGTGAAATTAAAAATGTTTTAATTGTAGCCTGAATATTAAATTTAATATTGTTGAGGTCAACGATTGTGTGAAGTGGTTTCAGCTCTAGAATTTGTAGAGATATACAAAATGAGTGAAGCTAATTGCATGTTAGGCGACGGGCGTTAATTGATAGCTGACATACAATAATATCATTGTGAATGGGATTATAAATAATTTTTTACCAAATATATAATATGGATTCTTAAAAATGAATATTTTTTTAAAGAATTTATTATTATTATTAAGATAACTAATAGTTGGGCGTGGCTTTAAGTCTTTGACTCCAATTTTTGTTGTAATCCTGATCCCCATATCCGCGTCTTTCTTTCTTTATACAGTACTAGAGGATAACCCTGCACGCTTCGCGTGCCAACCAAACCTCTCGCTGCGCGCGATACACCTTGGCCTTCGGCCTCGGCATGTGACTTATAACCACAAATAACAGTAGATTAACCATATAAAATAAAATTACAATATTAAATTTAATTATAGTATCTCACTCACACAACTTGCGTTGCTACCTATTTATTACTATAAATACCCAATGGTATTAGCCTACCCTTATAAAATCAATGGTATTACTTAGCCTAATTCAAACGTGTTCATTTCATTTGTTTTTGTCTTACAGCTAAAGATTTGCATCAATAGTACAATGTCAAACATACAAAATAAACATGTTAAAATTACAAAACAGCTGTTATTAATTTACTAAAATTAACCTAATGTTATTCTTATGGAAAAAGTATATTTTGAGGGTCTGTTTGTACCCCTTAAGAATGAAATTTCGAAAAATCTTTTCTTAGTGGGCCCTTTATATACTAAAGTTAACTTCCTTTAACATTTCGTGTAAATCCCCTCAATGGTTTTTGAGATTTCTTGATGAGTGAGTGAGTGAGTGAGGCAGTGAGTCAGTGGTATTTGGCTTTTATATATATTTTTGTTTTCTTTTGTAAAATTCTTTTCTTCTACTTTTAGATTGTAATTTTCTCTTGTAGAAAATAGGATAAAAACAAGAAAAACAACACAATTTACCAAATTGGATTGACCGAAATAAAACAGTTTGACATAGAGAGAGGGTTTGACATCAGCAACAACCAAACAATACAAATTACCTGACCTATGAGTGAGTCATATAATCCAAAATCAAAAATACAATAATTTACCTGATATAGGGTGAGTGATATCAGTAACAATAATTACAGAAAACATTATCTGACTAGTTCTAGTGAGGTTAGCAACAATCAAACAGAGCAAATTCACTTACTAGAGTGCGTGATATCAGCAGCAATCAAAACACAATTATTTGACTATAGTGAACAAGATCAAAATGAAGTAAACCATAACAGTTGGCTAACTAGAGTGAGCCAAATCAGCAACAGCCAAACAGCACAATATGCCTAGGACGAACTCTATAATCACAAGCAATCAATCAGTGTACCGGTGATTATCAGATATAAAGGAGATGAGGGTGTGAGTGTAGAGGGAGGGTGGGGAGACCTGTGCCTCAGGTGGTTCCCAGGCGTGGAGCCACTGGACAGTAAGCTCACCTGTAATATTCTATAAGGTATTACTTTAAATACAAAGTGCCGAATACACATTACAGAGCGAGGGTACGAGTTTA